>OX638391.1:14658071-15237746 GCA_951813805.1 Limnephilus auricula | reverse complement strand
ATCTACGCGATTTTGAATCAACATATCTAATTGGTCCCATAAAATATGATTGTATTAAAGAAGATAATTTAAAAAAGAACTCACGGATTTTCTTACTGACACCGTCAATTTGGTATCGGATGATGTGGATCTCCTCTCGGACAAGGGCTAGACCGGCTTTATCCAAGATGTTGAGAGTGGCACGGCGTTGGTTGGAACGTAGTTTAAGTTTATAAACGCACAAGGAACGATGTTTTTATCACGGCACCGGCGCAAAAAATTTAAATCACAAATTAGTTTAGCACGCTTCGATCTTAACTTTTCGAATGATTTGCACGAACGTAAAATTTCCTCCCGTAGAGGTTTAATATGTTATGATTAAGGTTTTTCACGGGTGTAAGATGTAGAATAATTTTCTCGGTTTACCCGCGTAACGTAGTCCTTAGAAGGACTTTTTTAACTCCTGACTCTATTAAGAAGTCCGAAAGACCACGTCCCACTAGAGTCACATGGTATCTATAAAATACCATGTGGGGCATGTGAAAAGGTGTATATTGGACGGTGCAATAGAAAAATATCGTGTAGAATCGCAGAACATAAAGTAGATGTTACTAATAAACGCTTAACTTCTTCCATAGTACAACACGTCCTTAATGAGGGTCATAAAATAGACTTCAATAAAACCACTACAATTGCTAGCATTTATAATGAAACAAAAAGGATTTACCGCGAAGCTATAGAAATTCATAAACATAAAAATAATATGAACACCAGAAATGACTCAATCAGAATTCCCAACACCTGGAAAGTTATAATTGACCAAAATTCCCCCAAAACGGCATTCCCAAAATCCTCAGAAGCACCTCCAATTAGTTCAAAGCCACCCAATCAGGTCTCTACACGCAAATCGCCAACCCCCTCCATCGTAAAATCACCTTCTACCCGTGTTCTTCGTTCTCGACATAAGATTTGAAATGCATTCACTTAAGTCTTGACTTCTGGACTGAATAGACATGCGCAAGCTGTCAGTTTAATACAAAACTCAAGACATAAGGCCTCTGAAGATGGACAGTGAGATCTGTCCGAAACGTCAGGAGTTAAAAAGTCCTTCTAAGGACTACGTTACGCGGGTAAACCGAGAAAATTATTCTACATCTTACACCCGTGAAAACCTTAATCATAACATATTAAACCTCTACGGGGAGGAAATTTTACGTTCGTGCAAATCATTCGAAAAGTTAAGATCGAAGCGTGCTAAACTAATTTGTGATTTAAATTTTTTGCGCCGGTGCCGTGATAAAAACATCGTTCCTTGTGCGTTTAAACTTAAACTACGTTCCAACCAACGCCGTGCCACTCTCAACATCTTGGATAAAGCCGGTCTAGCCCTTGTCCGAGAGGAGATCCACATCATCCGATACCAAATTGACGGTGTCAGTAAGAAAATCCGTGAGTTCTTTTTTAAATTATCTTCTTTAATACATCATATTTTATGGGACCAATTAGATATGTTGATTCAAAATCGCGTAGATACCAATATTGAACTAACGACGGCACGCCAAATAAAGAAATTCAACTCTCTCTGCCGCGCACCTCCTTCCTCAAAAACACACACTTTGGACATAGATAAAGTAGTTCACAATTTGTCAAATTTTCCCCTTGATAACGCCACTAAATCAGTACTCGCAAAAGGTTTCAATTTTAGTGTAACGCATTCAAAAATTCCAAAAGAAGATATTATTACCGCAGTAGAATCATCCATCTCAAAACTTCCCTTAGACAAAGCTGAAATAATCCGACAAGAAACGTGTCATATTCTTAGAAAAGCCGTACAACCTAAGAAAAATATATCACTAGAAGAATTTAAAGCCCTTAAGGCCCTTCGCTCGAATAAAGAAATAATAGTTTTACCGGCAGATAAAGGCAACGCGACAGTAATAATGAATACAAGCGATTATAACTCAAAAATGCGAGAAATTTTACTTGATCCCGTTTACAAAATTAATAAAAACGACCCCACTACATATCTCGAGAAAACAACAAAAAGTAAAATCATGGCCTCTAAACTCGACGATAGTCTCAAGAAGATGCTTATCCCTAGAGAAAAGTCATCACGTTGTCCAAAAATGTATGGTCTTCCAAAGATTCATAAACCCAACGCGCCCCTCAGGCCTATTGTTAGCTCGTGTGGATCCCCCACCCAGATATTAGCAAAATTCCTAGCCCAACGTTTTCAGCCTTTTGTTGTAAAGGCGGATTCTTACGTACGTAATGCTGAGCATTTTACTTCAATAATTTCTAATATAACTTTAAACAAGGGTGACATTTTAGTAAGCTTCGATGTAGTCTCTTTGTTCACAAAAATACCAATCACTGAAGCATTAGAGTTAATTAAATCAAAACTAGACGTTCCCGCTGATTTTATCACTCTGACGGAACACTGTCTTAAAAATACCTACTTTCAGTTTGAGGGGCAAATACATAAACAAATTCTAGGTGCCCCCATGGGGTCGCCTCTCAGCCCGGTGATCGCTAATATTTACATGATGTACTTTGAAATAAAGGCATTAGAGAGCGCTCCTCTGAAACCTTCACTATGGCGGCGGTACGTTGATGATACCTTCATTATTTGGCAACACGGAATTGAAGAATTAAATAACTTTCTTATTCATTTAAATAGTATCCATGAAGATATTAAATTTACCATGGAAATCGAAGAAAACGATTGTCTCCCATTTCTCGATATTTTAGTTAAAAAGAAAAATAACGGCAGTCTTGGCCATACCGTGTATCGTAAACCGACACATACAAATAGATACTTAAACGCCAACTCAAATCACAACCCATCTCAGTTGTCATCAGTTATAAATACTTTAGTTACCCGATCAAAAAGACTAGCGGATAAAGATCATATTCATGAAGAACTAGATCTTCTTAGTAATGCTCTTCAAGCAAACGGCTTCTCCAAATATTTAATAGATAAATCAATAAATAAACGCAAAAAAACTAACCCTGAAACGGAAGAAGAAACCCCCCTTTCTATAGCAATTCTCCCATACATCAAAGGCTCAACAGATAAAATCAGTCGAATCCTTAAAAGAAATAAAATCAAAACGATTTATAAATCGGAAAACAAAATCTCGTCTCTATTAAGAAGTCCGAAAGACCACGTCCCACTAGAGTCACATGGTATCTATAAAATACCATGTGGGGCATGTGAAAAGGTGTATATTGGACGGTGCAATAGAAAAATATCGTGTAGAATCGCAGAACATAAAGTAGATGTTACTAATAAACGCTTAACTTCTTCCATAGTACAACACGTCCTTAATGAGGGTCATAAAATAGACTTCAATAAAACCACTACAATTGCTAGCATTTATAATGAAACAAAAAGGATTTACCGCGAAGCTATAGAAATTCATAAACATAAAAATAATATGAACACCAGAAATGACTCAATCAGAATTCCCAACACCTGGAAAGTTATAATTGACCAAAATTCCCCCAAAACGGCATTCCCAAAATCCTCAGAAGCACCTCCAATTAGTTCAAAGCCACCCAATCAGGTCTCTACACGCAAATCGCCAACCCCCTCCATCGTAAAATCACCTTCTACCCGTGTTCTTCGTTCTCGACATAAGATTTGAAATGCATTCACTTAAGTCTTGACTTCTGGACTGAATAGACATGCGCAAGCTGTCAGTTTAATACAAAACTCAAGACATAAGGCCTCTGAAGATGGACAGTGAGATCTGTCCGAAACGTCAGGAGTTAAAAAGTCCTTCTAAGGACTACGTTACGCGGGTAAACCGAGAAAATTATTCTACATCTTACACCCGTGAAAACCTTAATCATAACATATATATATATATATATATATTATTTATATTTTTACAAGTAAGGTGGGTAGGCAGTTCTTATGTGTCTGTATGGACTGCAACTAAACCTTGAGTTTATAATTCATTAATAGTTAATTGAATTTTAAAAATCATATCGAATATGACACCTACCTACAATGCACAGACCAATAATTTTAAAGGGGACCTTTGTTTGAATTTAATGAATGGGCACACCGAAAGTATCGAATTTTTTTTTTCAAACTAGTAACATCTCCCAGTAATCCCTCCTTACATCCCACAAATTAAATATATATAATGTTGATCACCAATTCTATTTGACAATGTTCTTTTTATTATTTTTGTTTCATTCTTCAGCTTCCAACAAAATCAATTTATGAGATATTAAATTATTTTTATCGAACCATTTCATTACAAGCAAGGATCTCTTGAAAAGGATTTACCTATATCATGTATTCTTTGAGAAAGTTTATCCTTCTTTACCATAACGAACCTACAAGTCCCACCCTCCTATTACAGCATCCTCCCCATAGTTTGCTAATAGATATTTGTTGAGTGCCCACTCTTATGTTTTTCATATTTTTCCGTAAAACTTTATTATTGGCCGCAGGTATTTATAATGAATATGGAATATACTAGATACGCATTATACTATTTATTTACGCCCTCATGGCTTTTACAACAATCATAATACAAAAAGAATAATAAAAAATAAATATACAAATTATATTATATTATTGTTTCTCTTCCTTTACATTATTAGACGGAAAACAGAATTTTTGAAATTTCAGAAATAAATTTTGGTAATGAATAAATGAAAATATCAACGGAACTAAATTTATTTCTATGTTTTAGTCTTTGGATACTACTGATAGTGTAATTTTTCAATACGACATGACTCAGTAGCGTCCCAGAGAGTCTCCACAAGTTGCTTTTAAGGAAGTGGTCTATATTTAAGAAAATTAAAAATATGTTTTCAAATACATGTCCTATGTGAAAGTCTTAGTGCTTCCGCTCACGGACAACTGAAAAAAAAACAGTCTGCAACTCAATGTAAATCCTCAAGTATGTAAATATGATGGACCGCATACTACACAACTTCTAAAAAACGTGGTCAATGGCAACGCAAACAGTGATTTGCAACTCGCCGTGCTAGTTACCGCGGATGGCGATGCGCCAGTTCTTGGTTGCGATGGATTCACCAGTTTTGTTGTCAGTTTTCGAATTTTTGTTTGTTTTTTAGTCGCCAGCGCCAATATGACAGCTGAAGTGTTGCTTTTATATGGTTAAAAAACTGAGATAAATACTTAAAACGTGCAATTGAGTAGTGGAGAAGTTTGGTTGGAAACCGTAGAAACCCGCCAGTTTAAGGCGATCCGCTCACCGGAGAATCTAAAACCAAATTAAAACTGGTTTTTGATATGGTTACAACCATAAATGAACCAGTTACAACTGCGCGTTGCTATAGTTGCCAGCCAAACTTCTCTCATGCGCATCTCAATTTTACGATTTCAGTCATTATCTCAACTTGTTTCACCATAGACGACGAATATTTCAGCTGTCACCTCGAAACATTGCAACCAGGAACTGGCGCGTCGCTGTCCATGGCAATAAGCACGGTGAGTTGGGAGTCACTGCTTGCGTTGCCATTGACAACGGGTTTTTGAGAAATTGTGTAATGTGTGGGCTATCATATTGACATACGCAGGATAGCGAATTTAGTTGCAAACTGTTTGTTTTTTCGGTTGCCTATTCAGCGAACGAACATAGTTTGGTTTCAGTTTTTTCCATGAGTGAAGGGCTTTAAACTAAAACGAAAATCATTTCTTTATTGTTGTTCCAATTTTAAACGCTTTTAACAAATGAAAATTAAGAATTCGAATTTTTTCAACGCCAAAAAATATGATATTCTGTTAACGATGATTATATCATAAATAAAGAAATTGTTGCTAATCACCCGATGGCGTGAAAATTTGAAATTTGCCTGTCCCTCTTTTCTTTCCCCATTCCACCCTATCTGTTTGAATTCCACTAAAAAAATAATTGTTTTTATTGCCAGAAACACTTCTACTTTGCTAGAGTTTGCGAAATCTGTTTGCTGATTAATTTCAGCTCGCAAAAAACTGAAGACTAATTTACTATCATTTCCCCAGCGTTGAACGGGCTTTTCGCGGACTTTTTCAATATCAGATGTAGTCTCAGTTATTTTCCTTTTATTTTGAAACTCAAATAAATAAATATAAATATCATGGAGTATCAATATTCTTTTTAAAGGGGTGGGATCAGGATCGCACACACACACACACACACACACACTTCTTCATATAATAAAACATTATTTAATTTATCTACAGATTCGAATAAAAGCTTCGAAGTTTGTAACGGCTGCCATAAAATATTAAGTAGAATTTTTTATTGTTTTATTAAGATTTAATGTAACTTTTTTTAAATTCCATTTGAAGTCATAACTACCCAAAGTAAGTGAAAAAAATCGCCTACAGAGAAATATTATGAGCTGACGGGAGTAAGAAGGGGCAGGAAATGGAGAAGTGAAATGTTAGAAAAGTAAGTTGGGAAAGTATCTGGCTCTTCAAATCTTGTCACTAAACACGGCTTAAGTAATTTAATGCTGATTCTGAAAGGTAACACAAACAAAATAAATTTATTTCAAAATGCAGCGCATCGGTCTCCAAAACCCGCAATTAAAACTTTAAAAAAAAACAATCCGTTATAAAAACATATTTTTTTTTACTAAAATACATCTATTTCAAACTTAGGGCCATCTCTTGGGCCGGCTAGTAGACAATTTCTTAGAAATTTTGTGCGCATGTGTGTGCGTGAGTGTCACCAAAAGTTCATAGAATGCATTGAAATCGACCACGAGTATATCTGCCGAGTTTCAGCTCGACTGGATATCGAAAATGTTAAATTCTACTTTTAAAATTGGCCTTCATTTAAGAAAACCAAATTAAAATACAAATGGATGTATTTAAAAAGAGGTAAAGTATACCTAATAGTTTAAATAACAACGAATAAAATTTTCTCTCAGTTAGTTCGAAAGAATGGTTCAACAAATTCTAACCTTTTATTTACAGTATCAATGGACCCGTGTTCCTTAAGTTTGTTTCCGACATAATGGCACAATTATTATTGGCGGGATGTAAGTAGTGACATTGTTATCGCTTTGAAAATAACCACAAAAGTATTAAATAAACGTGGGCCGATTACGTTCTCCTTTTCCAAAATGAAAATAATATCAAAGTATTCATATTTTCTGTCCATTGAGTGAACGAGTAAAAATATCTGGTTTATAACATAAAAAAAACACGTGTTTGATATTATATCATGTAAAGGAGCTTTATATGAGTAAATGTGTTTAGGAGGAAGAAGAGAGCATTTCCAAGTGCTTCGTTCTTTTTTGAAAGATTTATGCTTCTCGTTTAAAATCTGATAAAAATATTAAATGTTATTTTGAATGCCTTATTTAGGTACATAAATATATTGTGGAAATAGCACTAATCTAAAATAAATATTTGACAAACTTTGGCATAACATATTGAAGTTTGATATCAATCACAATGATACAATCATTTTCAAATTATCGCATTATATATTGATTTTTTTTTCACACAGGTTACCTACCTAGAATACCACAGAGGTGTTCTAACTGACCGATGATAGTGTATTCATGTGGGTGACCGATTGTTTTATAATAGTGGGCTGAAGAGAGTAGAGATGCGAAAGTGATGCGGAAGAAAAAGGTCGTTAAGCTTGGCACATACCACTTATAATGGTATATTTTAAACATTTGAAACATTCTCATATTAAGAGCGTATAACCAGAGAATACCGAAAATTTGTTCGTTTTTAAATCAAATTCTAGACGTATTGACTCTTTTATACAAAAAAAAAAACAAAAATTGATTTTGAAAAATTGTTATTTTATCTGGTAAATACACATTTTAAACTTTGAAAAACTAAGTTTATTTTTAATATACTAAGGTTATACCGTTGGTCGTTTGCATATTTGTTCAATTTTCAAACGACAAATTGTATTATACAACACAAATTTCAAATCATATAATAATTATACAGCAAAATTAATCCATCCATAAACAAGTAAAGAAACTTTTCAGAATTTTAATTTTAGTTCAATTAAAATCATTAAAAAATAAATCCGAAATTACCTCAGTTTTTTTTTATTTATTTAAGATCTTAAAAACTAAAATATTTCAGAATTTTTTTACACAATTATTTTGTTTAGACATAATTGAAAAATCATTAATACTTTTGATCAAAACATACTTACAAGAAGTACACGATATGTAATAATTTATCATCATGCGTTTTGAGCAT
The DNA here is from genome assembly GCA_951813805.1 of Limnephilus auricula. Taxonomy (NCBI): domain Eukaryota; kingdom Metazoa; phylum Arthropoda; class Insecta; order Trichoptera; family Limnephilidae; genus Limnephilus; species Limnephilus auricula. The sequence goes on along the minus strand of OX638391.1, from coordinate 15,229,552 downwards.
TTTTATTGCTTATTTGAATGTAGGTATATTTTTAGTGTAATAAATCGATATTTTACTTTAAAAAATTTGATACGGGAAATAATCGATCTTTCTCATTGGAACCTCTCTGTACAGTTGCAAGCATTTTGGAACTTTAATTCTCAGCCGCTGGTCAATGGGTCTTAATAGGCTGACTTTGTTTTGCTGGGATCTGGATTCTGTAGGTTGGTATAAAATGGTGTAGGTTAGTATAAAACGCTGTAGGTTAGTATATGTTCGACGTTGTAGGTTAGTATAAAAATATAGGTTATTCCATGTTGCCCTTTTATCGTTGATATATATAACGAATTGAAATCAACCACAAATATCTCATAATTTAATAATAATGATTATTATTATTAGACAATTTTTAGAGCGCCGTTTTTGTGAGAAATCACCTTAAGGGCGCTGCTAGGAAGGTACACAATATATGGTTTCTTCGAGATGTCTACACTACAAGAAACAAGAAAATTAATCTCCCGCCCTTCCAAATTTTTGCGAAAAACCATTATCACTTTGAGACATAGTCGGGTTATCGAAGACTTATATTTTAAAATGTTTTGTTAGCAAGACTTACCTTAATACATTTACTATTTAATCGGTCACCCTTTAAATACTATATCCAAATTTAATTTATTTTAACTTCAAACCTGAAAATCTTGGTTTTCTTTCGAAAAATTCTACAAGACATACTTTTTTTGCTTTCATAACGTTAAGGCAGACACCAAGTCTTTGTAATGGAATTTGAAATGAGTAGAACGTCAGACCGGGTTTACCTAATCAACTGGGTTTAAGTTTGTAGACGCAATTATGTGAAAGAAGCGGTTAGTGTGTGTTGGCAAAGCAGAGTCATTCTAAAGATATTTATGATAAAGGAATGATAACATTTATGTTGATAAAAGTTACCTTTTAATTAATATTTTTATAAAAAATAATGTTTTAAATAATATTGTTGTTGGTATCGATATTTATTTCCATTTTATCGGATTACTGACTGGCCTTGTTATTACTTAGTGCTGTTATCAACAATAATAGACGATTATCACAAAACAGTTAAGGTAAGTATATACTGGGTCGACGTACGTACGCTACGCTACGCATAATGCTATCTGGACTACTTAGCAACCATATATTTTCTATGGAAATAGATGCTTCAGAAACACACTGGTCACACGTTCCAATGCGTATGGGCAGTGTGATTCTAATCATATGTTTCCATAGAAAATACGTATGTGATTAAGTGGTCCAGATATCGTATGTGCAGCGTAGCGTACGTACGTCGACCCAGTGTGTACTTACCATTAAGCTTAATGCTACCTTTTCTATGGTGAAAGATATTTTGCATGTTTATTTTATTTTTGTTTCAGATGAATTACTAATTTCGTAACTTGTAGAAAAAGTGCATTTTAACGCCTGTAAATATAAGTGTTTTAATCTGAGGGATGTGGTTACAAATAACAATATGTATTAAGTTCACTACCTACATATATATATATATATATTTTGGTTACAAATAAAGTTATTGTTTTATTACATTACACATATGTGAGAACCGCACAAGAGTCCCAAATGTCTGGAACTAGCAAGACTATAAAATCCTCAATTGGGGTATGTTGTGATGCTGAAGGTAGTGGAGTGGAGTGAAGAGAAAGTTGAGAAATTTTGAAATAGTGGTCTTTCACCGGGGCGATGATGGTGAGAGAATCTACCATTCAAGAACTGCCGAAAAAATATAATTATATTAATTTTAATGAATTTATTGGGAGCAACTGATTTTTTTTTTAATTACCTATGCACGCCTGGATTTGAACCCGCAACCTCCAGATTCTTAAGATCGAAACCTCTCAACCACGGAGGTTGTCAAATGTAGGTACCAATGATCTAAAAAGAAAAATTGAGCCTGGATTGTAGTTTTAGTATTTATAAATTATAGGAAAAAAATTGCAATAACTTCTAAAAATATGCTCTATTTATGTCCGAAAAGGGAGACTTTTAAAAATATTATAATACTGTAATAAAGAGGCTACAAAACGAATTACCCAGACACGACTTTTGATACTTTTGAACCAATTTTTGGCCTCAGAAAGAAGTACCCACCAGGGGCGTGCAGTTAATTTTCTCTGTATTTTATTTGTTCGTTATACACACATTTTTGTTACATTATTATTATAATATATAGACATAATAATAATATGTATGTATACAACTTTAAAAGCATTAATTTTTTGTATGTATTTATGTGGTGCCTTATTTCGTGGTGCATATCGATGTAATTACAATAAATTCGATGCACCAACCAACCCAAAATAAACCTTATTGAAAATGTCATATTTATACTTGAGTTTTCTCTAGTGTAATAGAACAAATTATTTAGCAACTTTTTTCAAACTAAAAATCAGAGTGTGCTTTAGAACACACGGCTGAAGTAAAACTTCTAGAGAGAAAGAAAATGTGCTCTCTCTTGCTTCTAGAGTGTGATACAGCCCGTTCGCCTCGCCCGTAATGCATTACACTTTTCGGACGGCATTCGCCAGCTTACCACCAAGTCAAGCGTGCGTAAAGAAGTTTTACTTCAAAAATACGAGTGTGCTTTAGATCACACGACTGAAGTAAAACTTCTAGAGAGAAAGAAAATGTGCGCGCGCACTGCTCTCCCTTGTTCCTACAGTGTGATACAGCCCTTTAAAATAAAGAAGTTTTACTTCAAAAAGTTGGAAAGCGGAAAAAACTATTTCAACAAAAATACTGTTTTTGAACTAAAAAAAAATGTTTATCATTAAAACAATGTATTTATTAAAATAAATTACCTACTTATAATTTTGTTTTTTTAAAACCGATGTCTTTCTATTATTTTTCTTAAACCAATATTTATTTGTCGTCTTCAACAAAGAAAAACTACATAAAAAATTAAATAAATAAAAAGTCACGGCGTGCTACTGACGCCTGTTTCAAAGTTATTCGAAGCGGTACTCAAATGATTATATTGTTAGGGGGTATTAAAGTACAAATTGAAACATAAAAGCGGGAAGCGGGGCTGACAACATAAGCCCGGCCCGCCATACAACCTACAACCTACTACTTGTCATGGTGGAATTCAAGCTACTACTGACATATAACAAAACCCAGGAATCCCTCAGCGGAATGCCATCTGCAATCCTGGCATCGTGAACCCTCATTATACGTGCGATTTACAAAGCTGAAAATACGTGAGCTTATCATGATAATATCTATGTACTAAGTATTAGGAACACTGTATGTTTAACTTACATTTATCAACGTTTCAATAAAAGTTTCTTATTTGTTTTCAGCGGGTGATTTTATAAAATAAGTGACATTAGTTAAAATAATTTGGCGTAGTGGCAACAAAATTCAAATACCACTTATTTCGCTAGAAAATCTATGCGACGCAAAATTGGAAAATGTGTAAGATATTTGCATGTTTATTTTATTGTTTTTTCAGGTGAATTATTAATGTTGTAATTTGTAGAAAATGTGCATTTTACCACCTGTACATATAAGTGTTCAAATCTGAGGGATCAGGAGGGACAGATCCCTGCCCTAGTGCTTGTATATTCAATAGACCATTTGCAAATTTTACAGGGGACGTTTGTTTTTGTTTTTTACAGGCAAATTCTAAATAATTCTCGACTTTAGTCATTTCGTTTTATACATGTCTATTGAATACGGTATAAAACGAAATGACTAAAGTCGAGAATTATAGAATTTGCCTGTAAAAAAATAAAAACAAACGTCCCCTGTAAAATTTGCAAATGGTCTATTGAACATACAAGCACTAGGGCAGCGAAATAAAATATGTATTAAGTTAACTATCTACATCTACATATATATATATATATTGGTTACAAATAAAGTTATTGTTTTATTACATATATATATGTGTGTGAGAACCGTACAAGAGTCCCAACTGGAACTAGCAAGACTATAGAATCCAAATTGGGGTATGTTGTGATGCTGAAGGTAGTGGAGTGGAGTGAATAGAAAATTGAGAAATTTAAAAAAAGTGGTTTTCACCGGGGCGATGATGGTGAGAGAATCTACCATTCAAGAACTGCCAAAAATATTATTATATTAATTTTAATGAATTAATTGAGGAGCAACTGAAGTATATTTTTTTAATTACCTGTGCACGCCTGTGTTCGTCTTAAATATGGATAAGTAATAAGTAAGTACCTATTTTGGTTTTTCTAAAACACAAAACCAATATAGGAGGCCTACGAGGAAAATAATTTACCGAAGGGTCCATGTCACCTTAGGAAATATTGTGTGAAGGGTCTTTTTAAGAAAAGGAAGAAGAGAAAGTTTTGAGAATTAAAAAATATGTGAGAGATGGGTAGGAATCTAGGTGTCAGGTGTGTCGGTCGTTTGAATCCATCCCGCTGAGGTGCAAGACGATAGGTCGAGAGAGACCAGCTAGAGAGGTCAGAGGATGCAGCCTGGCGTCTCCTGATCTGGCACGCCACGCAGATGGTGGGCAGGACATCCGCCGCCAGGACCTGAACACACCTCACCCGATTAACTCGGGCACCCCTGCTAAGTCAACAAACGTAGCAAACACTTGACGTGACCTATGTCAGGGGTGTTGGTTAACCAATAAATAGTTCTTAGGGTGGCGATACCTATGTATACCGGTTTCCCAAATTAAGTTTTGACAAACAAGTCATGTTATTTATTTATTTATACTGGGTTTTACAGATGTTCTCACTTGCGTTATCTTCGCATTTATTACTGGCGCAGTTCACAAATAATCGATGCTAAAATGAAATAATTTACTGTTCATTACATTTGTGGTAGCCACCTCCTTCGTAGACAATAGCGGGGAGCGATTGTCTATGACTTAAATAGCAAGGCATTCTTGTACTTGTACGACTCCAGTTAACAGCTAATAAACGATTACTTCTTATAATATCAAAAAGAGTATTAATCACTAATTCCCGTGAAAGTAAAATAGTATAAACAGCAAGATACTACAACATTGAACGTCTTAAGCGTCATGTCGGTATTAATGAATTGATAAGTGTTATACAAAAAATGCAATGTTACTCAATTTACTAACTAACGCCAACTAAATAGTATTTTGAAACCAAATGAACAAATAAAAATAAACACAATAGTCCCCTTTACTTCATGTAAGAAGAGAAAATTCCGAAAATGTTTTCTTGAAATCATTTTAATGAAGGGTCAAACAATCTATTTTTTTCTTAAGATTTTGTTATAAAATAAGTTTTTGGCATTAAAAAAACCTCTAAACGTGATTTACCTTTCGGTAGATTTTGTGTAAAACAACACAGTCGAGATATTCTTAAATTTCTTCCAGTTTTATCCGATCAAAGACAGTCATTTGTGGCTGCCAAATTCTTTTCCCTCTAATTCCCAGAAGATGGTATTGACTTAAGAAGAATATTTGAATAAGCCGCCCGGCCGCCAATCCACAAAGGATTTTGAGAAACAACAATATTCAATGTTGTATAAAGTGCTTCAATTTTTATCCCAGAAAACTCCTTTCCCTTTATTTATTATCAATGGAAGCTTTCAAAGGTCGCATTTAATGCTATTTATTTATGAATATTGTAACCTTAATTTTTACATATTTCTGAAAATTTTATAATGAACCGTGTTATTTGTTTCAACAAATCTCGGACTCGTTTTAATGCTCTTAATTATTCTGCAACTAGCTTTATGGACTATAAAGTAATTTCAAAATAAATTTTAACTCTTCGTTAAATTCTTTTAGCCATTCAAATTTGTTAAGATTCATGTGGTGGTGGTATGAGATTAAAATATGGTCTGATTATTCGTAACCTATGAATGTTTTTCTTTAAAAAAAGAATTAGGTATCTATTTAGTTTTTACTTTCCAAAATGTTTTTTTATCAGAAACGATTACGTATATATATCAGCACACGTAATTTTTCAATTACTTATTAAACTGAACACTTCTTTTGAGTAAGCCTAATACTGTTTGAACTCGAGCGCTTCCATTTCGTCTGTCTGCAAATTTATTTTGTGTTCCGCATCCGGTCAATCGTATCAAGATGGTAGCCGTGTTGAATCGTCCCGTTTTATGAAGTTCGCATCAGCGTTACAAGCTGTCTAATCGTAATAATCAATGTTACGCGTGGTCTATTGTTCACAGAACTAAGTACAAAGATTTCTGTCATTAAAGTAATTTTTTCCAAAACGAATAAATCATTACGCGGAGATTTCACACACTCCACAAGAATCCCAGTGTTCCCTACTCCCGCTTCTCCCCCTGAAACCCTTTCTCTTCTGCTGCTTGCTCTTTTTCATACGACGTAATATATTTATTGTGTTTTACCAAACATACATTAACACCTATATAATAACACGTTATCAACTAGTACAAACTAGTGCTATATTTTTAGCTAGAAACTATCTAGCCAACTTTTTACTAGTGATACTAGGAATAGATGTGTCAATTGTCGGATAAATTACTATCTCCGTGGTTTTCTTACTTGTTTCGCCTCGTTGGGATAATTGCTCGCGAGTGTAAATCTACGCGGCTCTATGAGTACGTACACTTACCCGCCTAAATAAATAAAAAAATTGGAACATATTATTATTATTATTTCATCTTCCATTTACTTTTATATATAGGTACTTTTGTAACCAAGAACAGATTGAAAGTGTAGTGCGCATACTTATACTATAGTAAACGTATGCTTACCCAGCAAGTGTATGTTCAATTGACACGCTTGTGATTATTTTGTATTTATTTGGGATAAATAACCAACTTTCATCATATTAATAAACAAAATAACACAAAATCCGAATGTACAATTACTTCCGATTATCACAAGTTACTTTGTAGAAAATAGAGAAAACTAGCTATAAAATAGCCGTAAATGGAGCACAGAACGTCTACGAATTGACGATGGGTCAAAAACTTTATGATAATGATGTTATCTACATCAAATTCCGGAGTTAAAGATACTGTATAAGTATCTATCGCCCCCATGGGGGACCAGAATTAAGAATCGAATGGTTACGTTTCTTGAAACAGATTCAGGTTTGATAGTGAACCAGATCCCAAAAATCTCTTCCCCATTTTTCATACCTACCTCTATTAGTCTCCAAATTGTCTCACAATATACAGGAACACCCCATATTTGGCAGGCGAAAGTGCACAAAAATGTAGGTAAACCAATCTGAATATTTATTTAAATTTTAATATTAGGGATGTCAGAATCCTACTGTCTCCCGGAAAATAATTAATACTTAATCGGTAATCACATAAAAAATAATTTGAAGTCTTGTTATTTTCAACCAAATGGAAGGCTTTTATCGGTTTTAATTGATATACATGTATGTTTTTGGTTTGTTTCGTTGTAACATACAGTTTTGTCCTATTGAAATACTTAATACGTAATACGAGAATCAGAGATAAGCCTTTGTGGAGTAAACACAAATAAAGTCACATGCATTCATAGCTCCGAGCCACTGCACTGTTCGGGTAATATTATTCACTATACAGCAATGTAAAAGACTAACAATACATCTCTCTTTCTCTAATCGTCCCATAAATAAGTCCGCTCGCGAATAGAGCAGATTCTGCTGCGATGCCGTAGAGACATCTTTGTTCATGCGAATACTTCGGTCGATTCAGTGTGCTTTGCTATTAAGTCTTTCTAGGAGGTTTTCATACGAGAATTTTAAGATTTTTATTTTACGACATTTCTGGAGAACAGGAGTGACGGTCCTAAAATTATTACTATAATATATATTTTTATGCACGTCGTTGGACGATTCGAACTGCACTATAACAACAAACTTTAAAAATAATATAATATGCAATTTTAACATGCATGTACGATTTTTTTTGTTATTTTTTAAGGATTTTATACCGTGTTACGCTACCTCCTTCTTTAGCCAACGTTTCGGACAACGTTACAGTGTCCATCATTAACGCAGGTGTGTTGTAAATAAATAACAAAAATACTTTTTAATAAAACAACAACTTTGTAAACACCACTTTTATTATGATTATATACTTTGCCGGGTTTCACTTCTAACGTAGCTTCTTCAGGGCAGTATAAACTCTACAGAAGCCAAGTTAGTGGCGAAACCCGGTCGGAACAAAGTATATAAATAATAAAAGTGTTGATTACAAAATTATTGTTTTATTTGAATTATAATGTCACATCACAAAGTAACTGCACAAAAAAATACTTTTGGCCGTGAAAATCTTAAATCAAAAAGAAACTAACCTTAAATAGTTCATGGAAAGATATATATATGTAGAATACTTTTCTCTATTTACCCGCATAACGTAGTCGAAGTAGGAGTTAAAAAGTCATCTACATCTTACACCCTTGAAAACCTTAATCATAACGTATATATGTTATGATTAAGGTATATATATATATATATATTATGATAAAGGTTTTCTCGGGTGTAAGATGTAGAATAATTGTCTCGGTTTACCCGCGCAGCGTAGTCCTTGGAAGGACTTTTAAACTCCTGGCGTTTGCGAGGCACTCACTTAAAGATTGACTTCTGGACTGCACGGACATGCGTAAGCGGTTAGTTTGATACAAAACTCAAGACATAAGGCCTCTGAAGATGGACAGTGAGATACGTCCGAAATGTCAGGAGTTAAAAAAATATTCAATTCTACAAATTTACAAAGAAGTACAGTTAAATAACTTACCATTCCATTCATCAGCAAGATATCAGAATACTATCAAAATCCCTAAATTTAGTACAAAGCACAAACAAAATACTTATCTCTATGTAGGTATAACATATTATAACAAACTACCATTATATCTGAAAGTTATCGAAAATATTCAGGAATTTCAGCAAAAATTAAAAAAATACCTAAAACAACTATAAGAGTCTATATCTCACTATTATTATTATTTCTTTCATATCCTTTATTGATAAATCTTGCAATTTCTTAATTATGCCTTGTTTTTTGCCATATTGTATAATGTATTTACTTTCACACATGATATTGTATAAGTGAAATATAATTGAACTAAAATTCCCTCACCAAACACAAGAGCCTTGTCTCTTTATGGTGAGGAAAAGCTATTCTTTTCTACTATTTTACCACTGTATAAAATGTAAAAATTTTGTATTTTATTGTAATAAAAACCTTTAAATATTTAAAAAAAAAAAAAAAAAAAAAAAAAAAAGTCCTTCTAAGGACTACGTTACGCTGGTAAACCGAGAAAATTATTCTACATCTTAATCATAATATATATATATATATATATATATATATATATATATATAAACAGATTATACGCCATACAGGGTTGTTTATTTGTTGTGAAAACTGTTAATGAAAAAAAAAAATTGAATGTTATTTCAAATGAGACATTCAACGCAATAGTGGCCTAACATCATTTGAGTTGCTATTAAGATTTTAGCAAAATAAATTTCAACTTTTTATGTTTATTTATTATTACTACGTTGTTCACTTAGTGAATATGCACACAATATGAACATAGGATGGCATTCCTTAGCCATGTGGAAGAAGGGCCTTAGACTTTCAAAATTTATCAGGTGAGGAGAGTTTTAACTGTTATATTATTTTTATTAGAATATTAATATATAATTGATAAGATACTTTTAAATGTATCAATAACTTCAAACCTACTAATTACTACATTTATTCATCAATTTACATAATACGTGCATTATTTTATAAATTACGAGAATCTTCTGCAGGTGAGCATAATTTTACAGTTTTGTAATAAGAAGGTACACATAAATGAATGTCTCTATAGAAGTGAATATTTTGCAATTTTTACATTTACTGTTTCCCTTTTATTATTTAAAATCAACGTTCAAGTTAGTATATATAAGTACGAAGACTTTTAGATGTATTATATTCATCATCACAATTGGCTCTACAACCCGTGGTGGGTCTTGACCTCCTCAAGAGTCTTTCTCCGCTCATCTCTGTTTTGTACCAGTTCTCTCCAGTTTGGAAGCTCCAAGGTACGTGGGTCTTTAAGGACGTTGACCATCTTAATGTTGGTCTTCCCAAGCTCCTTCGCCCTACAGGTCTAGATTGAGTGCTTGATGCTTTGTCATTCTTTCCACATGACCCAGCCACCGAAGTCTTCCCAACTTTATAAATTGTGTCACTTTTGATTCCTTAAACAGAGTGTAGAGCTCATCGTTGTAACGTCTACGCCAAAATCAATTTTCTAGAATCGGTCCAAAGATACGCTTCAAAATTTTTCTTTCAAAAATGTTCAGTGCTCGCTCATTCGTCTTAGTAAGTACCCACGTCGCAGCTGCGTACGTGAGCACTGGTCTAATAAGAGTTTTGTACACTAATATCTTGGTGTTTCTGGACAAAACTCTGGATTTTATCTGCTTTTGTAGGCGGAAGTAACAGCGATTTGCGCTCACTATGCGCTTCTGAATCTCCTCTGCAATATTATTGTTCTTAGTCATCAGGGATCCTAGGTATGTGACGCTTAATAACGTTTCAAAATTTTGACTTCCACGTGAGAGAGTTGGTGTTCGTTGGGTGCATCCTAATGCCATGTATTTGCTCTTTTGCTGGTTTACTACGAGACCCATGTTTTTGGCAGAACTTTCAAGATTTATGAAGGCGTCACGTAGATCTTCGGGAGTTTTCGCGATTATATCGATATCATCAGCCAATAGTTGTACAGGGTTGTCAAATATCGTTGCTCTTATATCAATGCCTGAGTCACGAATATTTTTTTTATAAGGCTATGTTGAATAAGATGCAGGCCAGTCCGTCTCCTTGTCTAACCCCGTGGATCGCTTCAAAGGGTTTGGACAGATCACTGCCAACCCTGACTTTACACATTACTGGGGACATTGTTAGTTTCACCTGATTGATCAGCTTACGAGAAATGTATTATATTATGCATTATTAAACACCTATTTAGAACTAACTTTTGTTTAATATCAATTAATAGTTTCCTTGTATATTAAATAAATATTAACTTAATATTACTATTTCATTTAATAAAGGCGCTTGTTAATTATAAATAAACAACACCGAGCTAATACAAATACATATGAATGAACAAACACAATATTCAGCACCTCGTCACAAAGTGAAAAACTTCTAAAAATTAGATCAAAGCGTGACCATAACGGCAACGGAAGTTAATAACAATACATGATAATCATTTTCAAATATTCCTTCCTCGACCTTCAAAAACTACTCACAGCCTAAATACCTTTAGTCATGGTCATGAAGTAATGCAAGATTTGGTGACTATATATGCATATCCAGATACGTCGTAACCTTTCTGTTCCCATATTATTCCCCTTCCCACTACATTCATTCTCACAAAATTCCCAAATTTCTGGATTTGAACTGTTGGCGGAGGCTGGACGATATCGCTTTAAAAATAAAATGAAAACGGTGTGAAAAGGCATTTTTATATTAAATCTACTTTTATTGTATAATAGTTTCGTTTTCAGGAAATAATGTCAAAAGCATATTTTCCTACTCATATTGTTTACGCTACAGAAATACATCTTCTTACTAATATTATAAACGCGAAAGTTTGTATGGATGTATGTATGTTTGTTACTCTTTCACGCAAAAACTACTGAATGGATTTTAATGAAACTTTACAATAATATAGCTCATACGTCAGAATAACATATGGGCTTTATAAAGCTAACTATTTTCAATATATTACAAATAATAATTATTGTTTAATAGAAAATGTCAAATTTTCATTTAAACCAAAATTCTATTTTAGAAAATTAGTGAATTTATTTGAAGTACTTGCCTGATACTTTGAATCTAATCAAGAATTATAGATATTTTAAATAAATAGGTTAAAAATTTTGGTATAAACATATATGGGACATAGGAAAAGAAAATAGGCTAATAGAAGTACTAATCCTGCGCAGACGATGTCGCGGGCAGAAGCTTGTATATCATATTACAGTATCACATGTTTTATCGGCCTTGAAGAAAGTTATCGACTTTCTCAGATTCATGTGAAATGAATTAATTTCCCCGCGGTATTCAGCAAAGGTCGCCAAATTGAATGCTCCATACTGAAGTTGTTTTGATTCCTGACGTTTATCTAAAATCCCTTTGGAGTGCTAAAAATGGTTATTTCTTTTTAGTCCTTAGAGAGCGAAATGTATGTCTTTTATTTTGGCTTTGATGATAAATTTGTTACGCTGTTCTTTTGGACCGCAAATAAATACGCTATTATATCGAGAAATTTCTATAAACAATACATCATGTTTTATTTTAGAATACCAATATTTGTATGTTCTTCTGTTGCCTTCTGGTATCGATGACTAGCCATCATTTGGATGCAATCTTAACCCAGCGTACTGCAGGCCAGAACAATTAATTGGAAATACACAAGTTTCGAAACCATGGGGTATACCAACTTCTACCGTTAAGTCTTAAATCAATTTTCCTTTAAATATTCGGTTTTGTAATCTTGTTGTAATTTATTTGTAACTCTTCGTGATGTAACGAAGTATTGGAGCATTGCGGTAAGCATCCACAGATCCGCATCATACGCATCGAACGGATCGCATCAAACAGAATTTCGAATTCTTTGTGTCGTTAGTCATACAAGTGCGTCCACTTATCCGCCGCAAATTCTCGGAGAGGAAACTATTCCGATGCGTGCCGATGACTCTTCCGCTAGCTACGAAAAAACAATCACTAATGTTAAAAATCTAATTTCAAAATGCCATATCGTCGACAATCCGAATACAGTGGACGCAGTACGCCTAATAAATCGATGGTACGAAGAGGACCCGTGGATTTTAACCTTCAATAATTTGCTGAATAACTTTTATGTAATTTACCCTGTATTTACAGAATTTTCTGTGTGCTCCAGCGTCGCACACCTAAACCTACTAATTACTACATTTATTCATCAATTTACATAATACATGCATTATTTTATAAATTACGAGAATCTTCTGCAGGTGAGCATAATTTTACAGTTTTGTAATAAGAAGGTACACATAAATTAATGTCTCTACAGAAGTGAATATTTTGCAATTTTTACATTTACTGTTTCCCTTTTATTATTTAAAATCAACGTTCAAGTTAGTATATATAAGTACGAAGACTTTTAGATGTATTATATTCATCATCACAATTGGCTCTACAACCCGTGGTGGGTCTTGACCTCCTCAAGAGTCTTTCTCCGCTTATCTCTGTTTTGTACCAGTTCTCTCCAGTTTAGAAGCTCCAAGGTATGTAGGTGTTTGAGGACGTTGTCGTTCTATCTTAATGTTGGTCTTCCCAGGCTCCTTCGCCCTTCGGGTCTAGATTAGTGCTTTATGCTTTGTCATTTTTTCCACATGACCCAGCCACCGAACTCTTCCCAACTTTATAAATTGTGTCACTTTTGATTCCTTAAACAGAGTGTAGAGCGCATCGTTGTAAAGTCTACGTCAAAATCAATTTTCTAGAATCGGTCCAAAGATACGCTTCAAAATTTGTAAAAAAATTGTAAACAGTCATAAGTTTTAAAAAAATATGAGTGCGTCTAACCTTTATGCCCAGATGAAGTAAAACTTATTTGACTGTTGTGGCAGGTATTACTAAAATGGTACAATTACTGCCATCTGTATTTTTTTGTATTTTTAAAGGGTTCTCGACTTTGCCATAATATTTTTATTATTTTCCGAAACACGGATGAAAAATGAAGAGCAAATGAATTTTTTTTTGCATTTCTCAATACAAGCGATAAAACTTAACAGCTTGTGGTGTAGCTGTGTGTCATTCATCTGAAGACATGATTAAATAAAAAAGGGCTGTACAAAATATTCTAGCAAAGGCGAGAACCCATTAAAATTTACGCGCAGTTAAAGTAAAACTTCTTTGCAATTATTTTCAATCATATTAAATTTAAAATGACATAATTTTATGGTTTAGTGAACAAGTGTAATTAATACATTTGAGTAATTTAATGTGTGTTCATTTATTTATTATTTCAGTTATATAATGTCAACGTGGCAATGTCATCAACATTGCATACCTATCCTCGCTAAGCCGCATAGTTTCCGCATTCCGGCCATGAGAATGACAGTGTCATTAATTATCGTTAACGATGACCCCGGGACTGCCAAGTTATATTTTTTGAGAAATAACATCAGTGTATCTTCAAATATCTAACAGACATGCTGGCCTTAACAAAATTGTTAATATCGTCACAAAACTATTAAACGTTTTTACTTATTGCACGATATCGATGATCTGTGTACCGAATATACGGCTGTGTGGATGAGTGCATCATATACCAGGTGCTAGCATAGTCCATCGATAAGGATCGGTAGGATAATTGTCGGTAACTTCTCATCGTTCCCTAGGACAACTGCAGATCGCTAACGTACAAACAACAGTTGATATCGAATATATTAGGGACACTTAGTAATTGTGAACTGTCACCTATTCGTTTGCGATCTGCAGTTGTTCTAGGGAACGATGAGAAGTTACCGACAATTATCCTACCGATCCTTATCGATGGACTATGCTAGCACCCCAGGAAGATAATGTATCTTTCTGGTATATGACGCACTCAAGTACAAGTTGATACTAAGATACGAAGATCTGTTTGATTATAAAATCATTGGGTAAAGAGTGGTTCATATAGAGTGGTTTATTAATCTCGCTCAACAAACACGGAGAAAAATATTATTCTAAAATACGATCATTTTATTCGTAAAAAACGATTAAAACGGGACTGAAGTTCTTACGAACATATTAACAGGTTTTCAATGTTTATTGGTGGGAACATGTAAGAATATGCTGGACCTGATAATATTCCACCGGTTTTAATTAAAGAATGTTTAAACGGCCTAACTGTTCCTCTTTTCCTAATTTTTAACCAGTCTCTAAAAACAGATTGTTTCCCTGATTCATGGAAACACAGTTTTCTTACACCTATTTTTAAAAAGGGGGACAAAACGGACATTACAAATTATAGACCAATATGTATCCAATCATCGATACCCAAACTTTTTGAAAAAATTGTTCTCTCTAAAATATCTACAAACATACAAAAAATTATAACTTCATACCAACATGGCTTTTGTTCAAATAAATCTACATTAACTAATTTACTAATATACGAAAATTTCATATCCAAATCTTTAGCAAACAGATGCCAGGTTGACTCAGTATACACTGACTTTAGCAAGGCCTTTGATAAGGTGTGTCACAAAATATTAATCAATAAATTAGCCTCACTTGGAGTTTATGGTAGTTTATTAAATTGGTTTATTAGTTATTTGTCCAAAAGAAGTCTCAGTGTAAAAATAAATGGCACAAATTCTTACAAATTTATAGCCACAAGTGGAGTGCCGCAAGGCTCTCATTTAGGGCCCATTTTGTTTATTATATTCATAAATGATATTGTTGATATATTTACTAACATAAACGTATTGCTTTTTGCTGATGATATGAAACTTTATAAGGAGATCAATGACATAAATGATTGCATTATATTACAAACTAATTTGAGACGTCTTTTTGAATGGTGCTCTATCAACAAACTTGCATTGAACATAAAGAAATGTCAGTTCATTAATTTTTATCGAATAAATAATCCAATATTTTTTCAATATACATTAAATGATAAAAAATTAAATTGCGTCAGTGAAATTATTGACCTAGGTATTATGTTCGATAGCAAACTAACTTTTTTGTGTCATATTAATAATATTATTAATAAGGCCCTTAAGACTCTTGGATTTGTTTTGAGAGTTTCAAAAGACTTCAATAATTTAGGCAGGTTTATCATGTTGTACAAAACCCTTGTTAGATGCCAACTGGAGTATAACTCTACGATATGGTCTCCCTTTTACAATATTCATTCCGCCAACATTGAAAAGATTCAACATAAGTTCTTTAGATATATAAACTATAAATTGCATATTCCTGTAGAAAACATTGAATTTAACTACCTACTAGATAAAATGTTCCTATTAGAACTTTCAGAAAGAAGAATAATCACAGATTTAATACTATTACATAAAATACTGCATTACAAAATTGACTGTCCTGAATTGCTTCAATTAATCAATATCCACATACCTAAAAGATCTTGCCGAAAATTACTACCCTTTTATTTTAATAACACCAGGACACTCTCTTATCAAAATTCCCCGATACCGAGACTTCACAGTCTCGGAAATAAATATTCTGATCTGGGAGATATATTTCACATTAAAAACAATCAGTATAAACATTGTTTATTTCAATTCTTTTTTATATTTAGACATAAATAGACGTCTATAATCTCTACAATTTTTGTCTATATTGAATATCTTTTTTTTTTTGTGAAACTTCTTATATTTTTTACCTATGTATCTAATTTTATTATATGCATTTATTGTTATATTTTGTTGTAGATATATGCTTTTGTTTTACTTTTATGTTCACTGTATTATGCTTTCTTTGTTGTTTTAATTTAGATTTTTTCGAAATCACTGTTATACTCATCTATTTAACTAAAATGTAAAAGCCCATAAGGGCGTTTAATAAATAAATAAATAAATATTTTGTTGGTATACATAATTTCGTACGTATACCAACAAATTATTCTTACATTTTCCCGCCAATAGACATTGAAACACTGTTAATTTGTTCGTAAGAACTTCTGTTTCGTTTTTAACCGTTTTTACGAATAAAATTATGGTATTTTAGAATAACATTTTTCTCCGTGTACATCGTTCATAAAGGGTATTAGGGTGGTAAGTACTTTTGTAAATCAATCTCGGGAAGATGGTTAATTTCTACTCTATTCGTTCAAACAAACAAAAAAAAATATGAACGAATAGTTTTAATGAAAGTTTATTTACGTTTTTTATTAATTATTCGATAATTGATTTCCAATACGAAATCAAAGGTCATTAGTGCATTTGTGCAAGTAAAACTGGACTTCTTTCAGCTTAACTTTAATTCCAAAGAAAATAAAAACTAAATCTCTATGCAATAATGTTTAAAACTGCACACTTATTCTAATTCTCTTATTGGATTTCGTTGTAATTTTCTTGAGAATCAACAGGATTACTTCTTCCTTTATAATTGAATGAAAAGAGCGAATTCTCATGCTTCTCCCTCGCCTCGACCACCGTTCTCGGTTTTTTCTCCCTTGTCTTTTATTTTCAAAAGTTGGGAGTATCGTCCGCAGAAGTACTACACGACAAAGCGGATTGTTACGAAGAAGAATACCTTTTTATATATGTGTTATGTCCTCCTCAGAGTTAGTAATTTAGTAAAGAGAAAAAATACCTTCGTCTTTTCAAAGTATCTACTTATATAAAGGTTTCAAGAAAAGCTTTCCTAATAATTAGACGCTAATCTCTATCTGGCATTTGAAGAAGATGTGTTTTGTATGTTTGTAAAACTTTTTTTTAGTACCTACTTATACAGTAAAATAAAATTAAAGATGAAGTTATCACTCGAATAGAGTGAGCAACCATTATATTTTTTTCACAATTTATAACCTATTTATATTTATATATTTTCAACTATATTTTTCATAATTTGTAACATGAGTCACAAAGTTTATTCAAAAAAAGTTTTAACAGCTATAAAAATAATTGCATGGATAGCATAATAAAGCACAATAATGTTACCTCGGTATGACCTGGTAGCCATTTCGTTCTGATACGTTTTGAATAAATATACATGGAGGGGCTTTGGACAAAATTAAATGCACTGTTTAGTCCACTAAATAAAACACGTGCACAGAAACCTCATTAAAAAAAAGTTTATGACCTCGGCCGACTTCCAAATTTTTGACAAAAACCTATAAGACATTAATTTTTTAATCATTTTTCAGTTTTTGCTAGTTTTTTCCCCGAAGGCCTTCTTTTTCAGTAAAGAATAGTCAATATTTAAGTAGATTAAATCAATTATACAATTTTAAAATTTTTGCTATATTACCTACCGGGGGTTGAAAAAATTCAATAAATCCAAACCTGGCCTCAAAAGATCAGCGATTTTGAAAAAATATTCAAAGCCATTAATTGTGTAGTGGATTTTTTTTATTATTTAATTGTATTTTTAAAATACAATTCTGTCAATAACAAACGAAAACAATTTTTAAAATTTCCAATAAGTCTACATAATATGATGATGCACCTCCAATCAAAGCTTTTTCGTACAAATGTTTTTAATATTCTTATCAAAAATATTAGTTCATTTTTGGTAACTCAGATATTGGCGAAATTACTTTGTAAAGCACTTTAGTTAGATGTCCATACATTCACAGCATAAACCCAACCAAATTCAAGTTTAAATGTGATATTACCCGGATAAAATGACAATAACAACCTTGCACGTATATCAAGAAACATAAACCGAAGCGCCGTGTAAGAATAACAGAAGCGCGTGAACGAAGCTAAGCTATTTTCACACTTTCCTAAAACTTTCAGTAGCTTATCAAAAAGTCGCACTTAAGTTTCCTCAGCATACGGGCAGAGTGAGGCAATATAAATAATGGCCTATATGGTCTAGTTGAGCGACTTCACAATAACCAGGTAAAAAGTTTATTTTATAAATTGCGAGCTCAGTTTACCCGGGGAAGTTTCACGGAATTCCATTATATTTAGAATACTTACCATAACTCAAAGCAATTTATTTAGACTCGAATCGATTTAACATATGAAATACATTATATCGAATGTAGAAATATGAAGACAGAGGTAATTGAATGTTAAATATTCCATTCCTTGTAACCGTTTGCAGACACGGTTAAAATATTTAACCACTAATTGAAATTTTTGTTTTTGAAATTACTATTTTGGAATACAGCGGTTTATAAAATATGTAAGTAAAATATTTAATGTGGATTTGAGATTTTTTAGAGAAAGTGTATTTTTTTTTTTATTTGCAATTATAAGAGATACTCATCAGTCCGGTGCCAGGAAAATAAATGCCGCAAATAGGATAATGTTGTAAAGAAGTGGAGAGGCAAAGGTGATAGAAAAATAGGAACGTTTTGAATTAGGTGATGGAAAATTAGGAACGTTTTGAATTAGTTGATTACCTACATATTTCTAAGTACCCGGATCTATGTTTTGGAAATATGGGTTTGATATGGGGAAAGAAAAAAGACAAGACGAGATGCGGAAAATGGTTTGAAGACACCTGATCTCCACCTGATCTCCACCAAGGAGTCATTCAATGCTAACAATGCAATACTTAAAAATCTTTAACATTATCGACAGTAAAGGAATGTCAAATTCCAAATGCCTACCATTGGATAAGGATAGATGAGAAACTTCGACGGTAAAGACACACCAGAGTAACGGCTGACAGCGCCGTTGTTATGACTTATTTA
The DNA here is from genome assembly GCA_951813805.1 of Limnephilus auricula. Lineage (NCBI taxonomy): Eukaryota > Metazoa > Arthropoda > Insecta > Trichoptera > Limnephilidae > Limnephilus > Limnephilus auricula. The sequence goes on along the minus strand of OX638391.1, from coordinate 15,210,204 downwards.
GTACCTACACAATGTAATTTTTATTTTTGATGGGCAAATATATTTTGATTAATATGTTGTTCTGAATAATTCGTAAAATAAAATTTATTTTTAACACGTCATTTATTGAAGAGCGGCACTCAAGCAGCCAAAGAGCCGAATGTAGCTCGCGAGCCGCAGTTTGCGACCACTGCCCTATGCGATAAGCGCACACAAGTAACAACTTAGTAGTTGGCTCGATTGAGTTTAAAATCTGTATCGCAATTCAGTCACAGTGTTTTAGGGATTGAATATAGAAATTGGATAAGTAATTAAATGTTCGCACTTGCAATTCGAGCAATTCGGGGAGAGTTTTCTATTCCCGGATAAGGAGGTATGAGCCTCGTTCGCGTAGATTGACCCGACGCGTCGATTCCATCGCCGCGATCGACGTCGACGATGATCGACATCGACGCGACGATTCCATCGCAAGAATCTGCCTTGTTGCACTAGTTGCTAGGACTACCCTATGATTTTAAGGTGTCCTTAAATAGAGTGCTCTCCTCGCGTGCATTATTCAACTATTTTTAAAATTAGTGGAGATGTTCATCCCTTATCGACTAACTTATCAGTAACATAATATATTGTTCTTATGATGAATCACAAAAGAATTCATATTCTACGCCTTCGTAGATGGCGTGCGTATAATATTTTTACCTTTAAACACTTTTTACAAGTTGATGCTTTGAAACGTTAAAAAAATTATTACGCATTACGGAAGTACACAAGCAATATGAATATTAACAAATAGTTTTGTCAATTAAAAAAACTCTAATCTTTCAATAAAGGCCAGCAAATACAATATTGGATTGAATCACCAAGTAAATGTTGTATTTGTTAGCCTTTCTTGAAAGATTTGAGTTTTTTATTGACAAAACTATTTTTTAATATTCATATTGCTTGTGTACTTCCGCGAACAATAAATTTTCTTAATAATTCAAAGCATAACTTGTAAAAATCGTTTATAAGTAAAAATACGTCATCTACGTAAGCGTGGATTTGAACTCTTTTGACATTCATCTTAACTGAGCAAAAATTATTTTATTATAATTTTCCATTCAAACAAAGCAGTTGCTAAAAAAATTTCACAGGCACAGACAGACAGACACTGCAGCCATGAAATTCATCGCCACATTGGCGATTAATTCGACCTACAAGCTTTTAGCTTACCTCTAACTTTTATTAATTCTCATGGATGGAACCGAGAAAATTATTCTACATCTTACACCCGTGAAAACCTTAATCATAACATATATATATATATATATATATATATATATATATATATATATATATATATATATATTTATATATATATATATATATATATATATATATAATATTAGTGGTAAAAAAAACCTCCCTAATTGAGAAATTCTCGTGTTTAGAGAGGGACCTATATTCTATACATATTATATATTAGTAGGTCATATTTTTATTTTTCCTTCAGTCATGTGTATTATGTCGGTAAGCAGCCAGTTTTTTCAGTAACTTTAATTTTTCTCTTTTCGAGTTACATGCTTTTATAATTGGACAATTGTGTAAAAGAAATAACATAAAAAAACATATCTTTCACCTTCACATCTAGACATCGCCTTACATACCAAGTTATTGAACAAATTGAGAAATCACAATGACATTATACAGCCTTATTTGCCACCTTTTGTAATGTCAAACCACAACGAAAAAAAACGCACCATTCACTTTAGCACAAGCACGCATCGCTTCTCTCGAGCAGAAGCGCGATTGCCTGTAATGGATTGGTGATCTCACCATATGTGGATGGCACAGAAACCTTTCTTGACTTTTTCCAATCTTATCTGCTTTTATAGTGTCTGATTACTCAAAATAATTTAAACCAATGCTCAGTCATTTTTTTTTCAAAGTAAAACTTCATTAAGCCTGATATTCAGATGTTTTTCGGACAGCAATAACGTTTTCTAATAACATTCATGTCTACGTACTACGTATATGAATGATACACAGCTACACCACCGGCTGTTTATTTTGGTCGCTTGTATTGAGAAATGCAATAAAAATTATAGATTCGCTCTTCATTGTTTATCCAAGTTTCGGAAAATTAAAAAAAATATTCTAGCAAAGGCAAGAACCCTTTAGAAATAAAATAAAACACAAATGGCAGTAATTTTGCCGTTTTAGTAATACCTGCCACAACAGGCAAATAAGTTTAAGTTAAGGTTAGACGCACTTATATTGTTTTTATTTCATCGAAACATAATAATTTTTCATTTAGGAAGAAGATAATACTATTAATCTTAATTAAAAAATGAAAATGAACATAACACGAACCCAAAACCTCTTGTTTTACCAGGACGGGAATAACCTTAATAGAACATTGATGGGATAACCTTCAAAAGTTATAAAATAGAGTTTTTTTATAAAAATTGAATATAAATAGTGTTTATTTACTGAGACTGTATTTTGTCCTCAATGCTAGGAGTAGTGTTCGTGAAGACACTTTTGAAGGGTAAAATGGTTCAGTCTGGTTGAAGACTTTAAGAAAGTAATGTAAAAAAAAATTATAATTAAAATACACGAGTAAAATTTGAAAACAATAAAATTTCGATATTTATGAGGAGTAAATTGATTCAGTGGAAGACTTAAAAATAATTATTCAAAACAATTTAAAATATATAAGCAAAATAATTTCAACGTATTAACATTTCTATATTTATCAAGGGTAAAATGATTCAGTACCTTTAGTAAACTATTAGTATGAAAACATTTTTATAATAACATAGCAATTATTTAATTTTAACCTATAAAATAAATCGACAGATTCGTATTCCGCATCTCAGAAAATACATTTTATTTATCTTTTAGTTAACATAAGAAATGTTACGTGAACCTCAGAAGTCAAAGGGATTATGTTAAAAAATTTTGGAAAACAGTTTTTTTCTTCAATCTTCGCAAATACGCTTTGTGGCATCATTTTTAATTAAATGAAAACAAATAACGTTGTGAATATCACTTATATATGTATATTATAATAGTGGTTGATACAAAGTTATTTGTTTTAATTTAATTCAAAATGACGCCACAAAGTGATTTTGCGAAGTTTGAAGAGATACTTATATATGTAATCACACTTGTCTAAATATTTCGAAACCAAATGTTTCTTCTTCAGGGTAATATGAACATTAATAAAAAAAATATATAAAATAATAGTTTTTTTTATTTTTTATTTCCGCATAAGAGTCCCTACTGCATGGAGCTAGTGGGGGTTATGTTGTGAGCTTGAAAGTTCGTACTTATGAGGCGCTTCGTTTCGGACTCACAAGCACATGCTTTATAGCTCTGAAGGATGTAGGGAGGGAATAAATGGGATAGAAAGTTTGGTTATTCATCTATGGTCACTAAAATCAAATCAAGCAACATTTTCAGTCGTGTTTAGTGACCAGACCTGAATAGACAAGTACTTTCAAACCTTCCTCTATCATAATTTACCTATTCTCCATTTCAAATAAAGATACCCATACTTTGGACTGACTAGAAGACACCTGTGGGAGAAATGATAATAAAAAAGAAAGAAGAAACGTTTCGTTTTTGGATAGTGGTTTTTCAGTGTAATTAATTTTTAAACTTTTTTTTAAATATTTTGATTTGAATTGAATTGAAAAAAATAGTATTTTTCAACCATGTCATGGACATAAAATTCCCATCTAAAAAACAGTTTTTATTAAAAATCTAATGCTTCCAATTTTTGGGGATTTCGGGGATTATTTCTATCTACTAAAACTAAGTGGTTTCATAAAACTTGAAAAAATTAATCAAATTGCAAAATAATTTTTTAGTTCTGTGAGTCCTGTTCAAGTTCTGCTATTATTCAAATACTACGAAACAATCGGCCCATGATGAAATAATAACACAACTTGAAGAGAAATTTCATAGAAATTGAATATTAACTAAAAAATTATTTTGATGAATTTTTGGAATTTTGTGAATGTATAAATTGTATAATTATTGTATATTATTACTAAAATTATATAATTGTAAGTATTAAATTTTTATGGAGTTTTTTGGGAAATTTAATAAAATATTATTGTTTTACGGGCTGGCTTCTTGCTGTTGAACGCCAATTGTGTTATAGAATGCATTCTGCTGAAAAGAGACAGTCTTTTAGACTATACGTCCAAAAAAGCAGCGTTCATTATTTAAAAAATATTGGAATTAATTTAAAAAGTGTTTTCATCATATCATGATTAGAATTTAAGCTAGGGCCTTAGCTAGGTGATGTCCTATTGTAACAATTAGTTTAGTTTGAAGCTTTAGCACTAACTTGGAGAATCAGGTTAAAAGTATTGAGTGGTAGTATGTTAAGAGCGATTGACTAGCGGCTGAGAAAAAAAGTTTTAAAATGCTTGCGGACTGTACAGGGAGGTTCCAATGAGAAAGGTTGATTATTCCCCAATCTAATTTTTTAAATTTAAAATATAATATCAATTTATTTTATTATATACCTACATTCAAGTAAGCAATAAAAATGCTCAAAACGCACGATAATAAATTATTAAATATCGTGTACTTCTTGTAAATATTTTTGATCATAAGTATTTATGATTTTTTCAATAATGTGTAAACAAAAATCGTGTGTAAAAAATATTTGAAATATTTTAGTTTGTAAGACCTTAAATAAATAGAAAAATTGACGTATTTTGTCACAAAACGCGTTCTCGGATTTATTTTGTAATGATTTTAATTTAACTAAAATTAAAATTTTGAAAACTGTGTTGACTATATTATGTATTGATTTATTTTGTTGAGTGATTATATGATTTGAAATTTAATGTTGTTTAATAGAATCTATCGTTTGAAAATTGAACAAATCTGCCAACGACCAACGGTATAATCTTAGCATATTAAAAATTAACTTAGTTTTTCAAAATTTTAAAACTGGGTGTACCAGATAAAATAACAATCTTTCAAAATCAATTTATTTTTTTTTGTACAAAAGAGTCAATACGTCTATAATTTGATTTAAAAGGACTAATTTCCGGTATTCTCTGGTAATACCCTCTTAAGTAGTAGTATGGAAGGGATAAGAACAGGAGTGCTAGAGATATTTTTAAGGGATCTACGTAAACTGAATTTTATACTACCACTTCCCGAAGCATTACTTTTTAATATATAATATTGGATAGCTAACTGGCCATGAGGCGGCATTCAGCATAATTAAATGCTAATAGATGTATAAAAATCATACACGTACTTTTGTGACAATTTATCTCAACTCGGAGAAATCAACTCGAATAATTCAATAGAGACTAAAAACGTTAAGAGATATTTCAAAACTGCCGAACAGAATATTCTACCAAACCAATCAATAAATTAATGAAGAAGCTTGTAACTTAAGTATCCTTCAATGTATGAGGGATTGACTTAATGATACAGATTTAACAGTTGAACAAGCTTCGTAACCGTTGTTTGCCGCGGAGAAAACAAACTAGTAAACCAGGCCATCACTAAACATTCGCCTCCATTTGTAGACAAAACGCTCGCGTATGAGTACATTTTCAAGGCGTTAATACATTCAGCGAATATACACAAAGCGTGGGCCACGTTGTACCGAAATTTTAGACATCATCTTCTCGCGAGACAATGGAAACCATATCGAGGCATATTTGTTTTGGAGGCAAGTCGCTGGTTTGGTTGGTATTTAAACACTGTTGAAAATGTAATTGTTTGTACGTGCGTGAAGCCATAACGCTAAAATCTTTTCGTGAAAGGGTTGCTTCTCCTCCCTAGCCTGTTCTCCATCGCCCCCTCCTCGCCACAGGTCTGTGACCACGGGGGCGGATTCCTCGGCGTGCCCAGAAATGTGACTTTAATAATATGTGCGTATTTTCGTTGTGTTTGTTTTAATTGCCAAGTTGAAATAATCGAGTATATTTAAGGCCTATTTTATAAATAGGTACATATAATAAATTACGTGAATTTTTCGCAGATTTAATTAATTATTTTAATTCAGTAAGGCCAACATTTTATATATAACGTGAGAACAATTTTGAACATGTCACAATTGTGTAATTTCGGTGGCAATATTAAGTTTTTTAAATTTTATTTTAAACCATTAGGCAGTTTAAAATTAGTAAACTTTTCCAAAGGCAATTTTAATGTAACACTCATTTTTTATTGGATATAGATTTTTATCCCATGTCTCAATGAAAGTTTAGCTCATAATAAGGAACTCCAGTCCACTTTTTATTTTTTTTTAATGAATAATGACCTTTTACTTAAATAAGTGCGGATTTATTTTTATTTTTATAGTTAGTTTTAATAGTTAAAATAATTGTCAAAGTTTTAATTTTTCAAGATCCCCTGAAACTGCTGTATCTATGGTGGATCGTGTGAAGTCATCACTCTCCACAAGTTTTATTGTTTTTCAAGAGATGTTGTCATTTTGTATGGAAACATGAAAGGAGGAATGATTTTTTATACAAGATTAACTGCTTTTAAAATAGAAAATCATAAGGTAAAATGTCGACATCTTATCGCTACTGTTAGTTTACAAATACATTATAATTATTGTTATTCATTGCAAATACAAATGACATCGTAAGCCGGGCTTCTCAGTTTGTGTTCACTGAAAATAGAAGAGAATAATGCTTATAAATCAAACAGGCCAAATGCATATAACCTCAAACAGGCCAAAATATTTTTTTTACAGCTAACTACGACTTTCAAAAACAAGTAATAAGACGATTTAACTTGGCAGCTTTTATTATTATTTATATTTATTCCACGAAATTCGGCACTTGGATACATAGTCCGTAAATGGTCCGTATTATATTTGAAAAACCAGATCATCAATTCGGTATCAACCACCGGCAAATTATCGGATTGCCCGCAAATATATCCCTTTTCCGTCATCATTTTAATTGTTGAGGGCCTAAGTAATATTGCAATTAACACTACAACTATATTATATATCTAAATCTCTCAAACTTTACATTTCACTGTAATTTCAATGGGCGGATGGAGAGCAGTGACTTCGCCACTAGCAAATCAGTTATACCAACTTGAGAGTGTGTTTTAATGACATTATTAATAATGGACTTTTTAATATTTTATTTAAAATTCGACCTTCAATATTATTTACTTAGGACCAGTTGTTTCGAAAAATTTCACGTTTGAATTTCCTTCAAATCGACATTCACCGAAAAATTGGGTTGTTTCAACCTCCGTCAGAAGAAATTTCATCGAAAATTCCATAGGACCAGTTGTTTTGGAATTCCCTTCAAATTTGAATTTCCTTCAAATCGTCATTCACCGAAAAATTGGGTTGTTTCAACTTCCGTCAGCAGTAAATAGCAACAAATAACGTTCGATAAATTTGAAAATTTTATTCAAGTGTTCCCCGCCGAATCACAATTTTGACGTCTGCGCATGCGCCTCCCATTATTTCGCTAACCGTCCGGACTCGGCTGATCACATTCACATCACATTTCTATAGTATTTTCACTGCTGACGGAAGTTGAAACAACCCAATTTTTCGGTGAATGACGATTTGAAGGAAATTCAAATTTGAAGGAAATTCAAATTTGAAGGAAATTCAAATTTGAAGGGAATTCCGAAACAACTGGTCCTATGGAATTTTCGATGAAATTTCTTCTAACGGAGGTTGAAACAACCCAATTTTTCGGTGAATGTCGATTTGAAGGAAATTCAAACGTGAAATTTTCCGAAACAACTGGTTCTAAAACTTATATATTCAGAATCAGCGTTTATTGGTAACATATTTTTTTTAAGCCATAATATTTTTCTCTGGAGTTCCTTATTGAAAGAAAATCTAACTACATCCACTATAAAGCAAGCACACAATTTGGGAGGCACTAATGAGTACCGCCGCCCCGGAAACCATTTATCGGATAACCAACACCCGGCCACAGGTCACCCAATTGTTTCACTTCGTGACTTAGCAGGGGTGCCCGGGTTCATGGGGTGAGGTTTGTCAAGGAATTGGTGGCGCATGATCTAGATACTGCAAACCCCAGATTCCTACTCACCCCTGAAGAAAATAATTTTCCTCCGGGCCTTCAGTATAGAGCTAATTTAAAAAAAAACTCTTAAGGTAGGTACTCTCGATTTAAAGACTAGGAAATAATTAAATGTCATCAATTTTTTTCACTGCGATGTGTAGGTGTAGGTGGGTGTTTTCTAGGCGATAAACAAAGATAAGGGATGTATTTGCATGCCAAAATATACTATAAGCAAAGTATGACAGTTACCGATTGACGCAAGCTTAAAAAAGAACACACAAAATATCAGATAGACCTTGGTCTGAATTCTGTGCGGTTTGGAAGCATGAACAAGAGGATTTTTCTTTTTAAATTTAATTTATTGATTTTTTGAAAATATTTAATTAAATTAAATAGAACAAACAACTTTGTGTACACCACTATATAATCATAATTATCGACATGTTTCTTAGCCGGTGGTTTCTTCGTCGGGATAATAAGAACATGAAATAATTATGATTATATAGTGGTGTACACAAAGTTATTTATATCATTGAATTAAAAATGACGCTACAAAGTGAATTTGCGAAGTTTGAAGAAATATTTAATTTTATTTGAGTTCCCTCGTTTTCCATAGTAGCCTCGTGCCCGTATCATGACAGTATCATGGATGCCAAGGTCAGCAAGTTTTCAAAAAGTTAACCGTTTACATTCCCACAAAATAGTTCTCAGATAATTTTGATACATCGCTAGTCAAACAAAAAAAAACGATTGTGCTTTTGACCACACGACTGAAGTAAAACTTGTGCGCGCGCATTGCCTTCTCTTGCTCCTACAGGGTGATACAGACAATAAGCCTGCACTGTATTAGATATACGAAACGTAACTGGCTATGAGAGAAAGAGAGAAAGAAATGTGTGTTCGCACCTCTCTCTCTTGCCCCTACAGTTATATACGAAACGTAACTCTCTCTCTCTTTCTATCTTCACTAACTTATATCTTTTTTTTGTTTTTAAAGAAAGATAAAGATTCCCGGGTTACGAATAACCCAACAATATTTGCAAATCTCCTACTAAAACCACACTGAGCGGAAGATGTTGCTTGTGTTGTGATAGAGGACTTAGCCAGCCGAGGAATCAAACACGGAACGGCTGGGTTGGACCCAAACGCGATTCCCACTCAACCACTGACCGGTCTCCCTCTCAACTTCCGTTCGCCTCGCCCGATTACACTTTTCGTAACGCTCACGTTACACATTCGCCAGCTTACTCCCCAAGTCAAGCGTGCATAAAGAAGTTTTACTTTAAAAACTCGAGAGACGGGCTAGATTTCACAATCTTCGATAAAATCGAATTAGTCTGATCCATCATTTGATGTGGGGGTCGAAATTCTCAACAATATGGGTCCGACTGAAGAAGAAAGCCCAAAAACGCGTCAAAATAAGGGATTCTTTTACGTGCTTTAGCAGACATCACGAGTTATGGGTTTATGTGAGGAGCAAGAGGCGTGCTTAAATAAAAGTCTTAATAATTCCTTCTCGTCCACACGATTTATTTAGCCCTCGATCCCCGCCATTTTTCTTCCCATCATCCTAGTCATCGATAGTTGTCACCCGCCCACCCAACTTTCCCTCGCCCCGCGCGGGTTTAATATAAAAAGCAGGAAAAGAATACAATTCATAGTGAATCCACCCAATAAATAACAAGGAACATGGCGAACTATCTACTAAATTCCAGATTGAATGTTAAAAAATAAGTTTGGCTTCGAACTTTGACTCGGCGGAGTGGTTAGTTGAGGGGGAAGTGCCTGAATACTAAAGGGATCGTTTAAAAACAATACATCACCTGCTCTCCGTGGGGGAGACGGAGACGGAGACATGGGATGGGAATGATAACACGAGTTCTGGAGGACTGGAGGTGTTCATCCCTCCTGGGTTACACGTTACACCTTAACAGATGCCGAGCACCACCACTATCACCGCCACCCTGTACCCGAGGTAAAACTCTAATAAATTATCGTCATGGAAGTTCCTCCGCATCTTCATGTAGATTTAAAGCTACTTTATTGACTATTCTTCACGTGTGTTTATGATATGCTTGTTTTATTCCAAAGTAACATTATTTGCGGGTAGGTATTATAAAAGATTTTAGCGAGTTAGTTGTTTGTTTAAATTTATATTTAAACCGAGCTAAATCACGAATACACAATGCGGAGGTTTATTACTTGTAAAATGTGTGCTTACGTCAACAAACTTTCATATTTGTTTATATTATACGGTAATTGCGCAAGAGATAAAAGGATCTCATACCGCACCAGCCTTTTGTTTTAGCTGGATGAACGCTTCGGTTGGGAGTAATTGTTAGCATTGGAAGTTGTCGGTTTCACTGTAAGGCATGGGTTAACTGTAAGAAAAGCTAGTAGGTACACTAATTATTACGTATCAATATCACATACAAATTTGATAAAATATCATATTGTAATAAACCATTAAATTATAGTTGCATTATGCAGCCTTAAACAGAAAGGAAGTTAGGACGTACGCGGTCAACACTTTATTGCTTTATTAACACTCACGAACACACTACTCATTCTATTCTCTGAACTTTTAAGATCATCTTCAAATATGTGATTTACTTAAATCGTCCATGACTTCCTAGGACACCCCTACTCCCTCCATCAGCCTTCGCAAATAGGGAGTCATGCAATAGCTGCTGACGTATTTTTCTATTCTGGAGAATCATTTAGAAATTATATTTTTGATTGATTTTGAAAAATTAAATAGGTACTAGCAACTTGGAAATTTTAAGGATCACTTGTAAATGCTTAATAAGATAAGATTAATAAGATTATTTTTACTGTTCTATGTCAAAATGAATAATACTAATTATAATATAAGAGTTTTTAAAGCTAATGTGGGTAAATTATTTTATGAATTCACAAAAAAGTATATCAATTAAAAATAGTTTTTTTACACTAGCTGCACACAGGAGACCCTGAAGAAAATAATACCACTCATCTTTGGGAATAATGTGTTGAGAGAATTTTTAGGAAAAGAAGGAGAAGAAGTTCTGGGAAGTAAAAGGGTATAAGAGGTGAGTAGGAATCTGGGAGTCAGTGTCTCGCACCGAGCGTGGCGATGTTCCAAAAGAGTACAGCTGGAGATGTCAAAAGGTCTACCATTAACTAGACTATACCGAATCGGTGCTGGTGACAAACCTCACCCCATGAAACCAGTCACCTCAGCCTCCTCAAACGTCATTTGGAGTGACCTATAGCAGAATTGGTTATCCAATAAATGATTCCCGGGGCAGTGGACGACGACCGTCCGTGGTCGAGTGGTAAGACACTTGACTCCCATTCGGAAGGTCGCGGGTTCGAACCCGGCGTGCGCAAATAAATTTTATTTGATTGATTTGTGTTATTTAATAAAAATAATATATGTTATATTTGCGGCACGTTCCAGAGTGGAAGATACTCTCAGTATCGCCCTGGTGTAAGACCACCATTCAGAATTGAAACGTTGCTTAATAATGGCTTTAGCCGTGTTTAGTGACTAGATCTGAATAGCCAGGTACTTTCCCACCTTCCTCTTCTCCATCTCCTTCAGCCTCACAACATACTCCAATTGGGGATGTCATAGTCTCACTGGCTCAGGAAGGTAGCAGTTGGGACTCTTGTGAGGTATAAAAAAAAAAGTGGTCCCCATATTTACTTGAAAATGTAATTTTATCATTCAACTAAATAAATATAGGCGATATTAAAGAAAAGACTTTACGCCATTGCGTGTGTGTGTGCAAGGGCAATATTAAGTTGTTTAGTATCAGTTGTGCCTATTCGAAACTTTCCTTTTTTTACTTCCCTATATATATTCTTTCGCAGCTTTATCCCAACGTGTTTCATATCACGAAAATTAAATGTAACCTTAAACATGTAGTCTTGTAGATAATTCCTACCATAATTAAACTTATAATTATGGTAGGAACAATCTTTATAATTTTATTTGTATTATAATCTTAACGTTTATTTTTTTTAAATATTTTTACCATATTTAAAATATTTTTCTTTCTTTATTTTTCAGCATACTTTTAACTTTTATGTTTGTAATAAGTTCTATTAATCGTTAAATATGGTATTTTATTTTCTGCTTTCTCATTTTTTTATTATTTAATAGGACAGTTTTTATTACGTTTCTATACAATAGTAGTTTTTAGTTATTATATGTATTATGAATGTCAAAAACTGTAACATATGAAAATTTATTAAATAAAAAAATAAATGAAAAAAATACGTTTCCCTTTTCGCACTTCCTACTATAATTAGATTTGCCATAATTACTACTGCGCCCGGGCAGTTGAGACTACTGCTTACATATATATTTTTTGAAGTAAAACTTCTTTATGCGCGCTTGACTTGGGGAGTAAGCTTTCGAATGCGTGACTATACATGTATATGTTATACATATAAACATTTATTTATTTATTTATTTGTTTATAAGATTTACACAGTACATTAAATATAAGTTGTAAGGTATTTTAAATAAATTACATGGTTTTGTACCTATTACGTAAATCTGTAAAATATCAATAGGTAATTTCGCCTGGGTTTTAAAGCTATATTATGATGAAACTAATGAAAAGAATCAAACATTGGTTGACTAATAAAACATAAATGAAAGAGTATGGGTGGAGAAAATTTTACATTTAAAAATCAAAAATTATTTGCTCACTAAAGTTTAATAAAATGATAAGAAATTTAATAATTTTGTTTTGTATGTTCGCAATGAATCGTGAAAAATGTCTAATTGTAATAATTTTTCATAATGGGTATAGGTTGTGATTGCGCGAGTGATTGGTGAGTTATTTGCTGCATTGGTGTTGTGGGCTTCTATATGAAGAAGAGAAGTGTGCCTGGTACGCCTCATTGGAGCATTTAAACCAATGACGGATAGTAATTCGGGACTATCAATATTATTATTAAGCAGGTTATACAGAAACAATAGATCCGACAATGTGCGTCTTTTTTGTAGTGTTAACATATTATTTGTAGTTTTGTTGTATTTTAAAAGTAAATGTTTCGAAAATTTATTTTGTATATTTTCTAATAAATCTATGTATACCTTATATTGAGGATTCCATATTGTGGACGCGTACTCCAGTGGACTTCTGACTAATGAACAAAACAACATTTCTAATGTCTTAGCACTAACATATATACATATAGATGGAGCTAAAGAAGTTTTACTTCAGTCGTGTGGTCTACTCGCTTTTTTATAAAATGCGGTTGTCTAAAATTAAATACAAATTTATTGTAATAAATAGGTGAACATTGGTTATTATTATTCCTCTAAGGGAGTTTCTCACCATCCTCCCAATAGCGTATCTACCCTAATAACGAATATTTTTTTAAATAAAAATAAAATACTCGCAGTGGTTAGAAAACTCGGCCAACTTATCCAATATGTAGCCACTATTCATAAGTTCGAGTAACGAATTATAAACTCCAAGTTAATAAATAAATAAACCGTAAATCGAAAATATTCGTTATTAGTGTAGATAAGCTATTGGGAGAATGGTGAGAAACCTCCTAAGTCTATCTAAGCGGTCTACCTGCTAGGTTTGCTGTAGGTCAACTATTCCCAAATATAAAAGATTGTCTCTCTTAAAGCAGTTTTTGTTTCATCCTTTTCTCTTTTAACCTGTTTTGTTTTTAGTATGTTTTCTCTGTTTATGTTCATATGGTTGTTTGGTTTCCCTTCACGGAACACAAGTTTTGGGAAGCCCTATTTTTAAACTCCCGCACTAAAGTTAAACTGCACTTATAGTGGACGAGTTTCGGCCAATATTATTTTGTTGGTTACGCGAGCGTGGAGAAAACGGATTAAAACAGGCTGGAATATTTCGGCTACTTATTTATTATTTAACAGTTGACTACGAACTTAAACTTTTAAAAAAATAGGTTGTAAATGTACGTTTCTTCTTTCCATGTGAATATTTAATGTTAACATGTGGATTCGAAGCGTCAACAACCACTGTTCGTTTTAAAAAAAAACTTGTTTTAGATATTCAGACCGAGTCAGACTGAGACCACGGTGGACTTGAATAATTCTAAAACTAAGTAATCAGAAGAAATTTTTTTTGTGGTTCTTTTCATAACATTTAATTTTTTTTAATTTTTGGTAAATTATAAATCCATTAGCATAGTCTGGTAATGTTGAACAGGCACTTTAACTTCGAATGTATATCTTGTTGGTGGAAGAAAAAAATTCAATCGTATTACCTTTGCTAATAATTCTTGTCTAATATTTGGTTATGAACTTAACCAATGTCAATCAGCAGATGCGGGTTTATCAAAAGCTTTACATATAATTTTTAAATTATTATTTGCTATCATTGAAGAAGAAAATAACAATAAAAATCTAATTTTTTAAAATATGAAAATGAACAAGACACAGAAAAATAATAAAAGATACCGGTCGCAACTGGGACATAGTCCCAGTTGCGACCGTTATCTTTTATTATTTTGCTGTGTCTTGTTCATTTTCGTATTTTTAAAAATTAGATTATTATTGTTATCTATTTTCTTCTTCAATGATATATTACATTGATGGGAATAACCTTCAAAAGTTAAAAAGAGAGTTTTTCTTATAAAAATATGAATATTATTTGCTGCTTAATACTGCAAAAAAGATCATTTCTACTTTTTCCAGCGCCGTGGGTTCTCAATGTGGCGAAATAGACAAACAAAAGAGTATGAGTGTGCTTTAGACCACACGACTGAAGTAAATACTTCTTTAGCTCCATCAATATGTCTATACATAAGTTTATATGTACAAAATATATGCAAGTATATACATATATTAATTTTCTACAAATATGTATTTAAATTTATTATCGTTCGACTCAACCGATCAAGCCGTGAATATCGACGTCAGCTCCCCCCGCGTTTGACGCGTCACTGGTATTTCAAAATACTGACTGAAATATTTGATGCACTGGCTATGAGACGAAGAGAGAAAGAATATGTGCGCGCGCACTGCTCTCTCTTGCTTCTACAGTGAGCCCATTTGCCTCGCAACGCATTTCACTTTTCGTTACACATTCGCCAGTTTACCCTCAAATCAAGCGTGCGTCAAGAAGTATTTACTTCAAAAATGACCTTACAAAAATACGTGTGCACAAAAATGTAACATTTCAATTTTTATAAGACAGCCTACATACTGAGAAGGCGAACTTCAATAGTGGAGTAAATTTTCTTTGCCTAGAAAATGCAAAGAAAGTAATTATTCTTGGACAAAACAAACAGGAGTCGCTGTCCTAAAAAATCTTGGAAGCACTTCTATGAAAACGATGACATTGAAGTACAATTATTTTCTTTGTGATGTAGTACCAACCAACCAATATTACAAATAATTTAATTTAAATAAAATAGTGAAATTGTGCTCAATGTGTCAAATGTCTATAGTTGGTAGACTCTGGCGTAATAACAATACCATCTACAAACAAAATAAATCATAATTCAAACTATTCCCAGTTTTTCAAATTTTATGAACATTTGAATAAGAATTCTATTATTAATTGATTATTTTTTTAAATAATAAAAAACTCACCAAAACTAAAATGTTTTTTTTCTTTTTTTCAGTGCGTCTTAACTGCCATGTATTGAAAAAAGAAAAAAAATAGCAATGTAAGTTATGTAAAAAAATATATATATTAAACGGTCTCAGCCCGCATCGTACATCATATAAGACACTGATATATTACCAACTGGAAAAGGGATTATGAAATTTATCGCTTTATTAAGAACTGGTTAGGTACCTACTCATAAAATAGGAAATCTTATAACAAAGATTTTCTCTTCAGTTTGGTAACTGCGAAAATAAACGAGAAATAATATTTAAAAATAAAGTGTTCGTAATTTTTCTTCCAAATAAATTTATAAATTGTTTCAGCCGGAAATCGAACTCCGATCAAAAATGTGTAAGGCCTAACTGTATTAACCATTAAACCACAATCGTAAGTTTTAAGAGCTTCTGGTACTGAAAGTGACGAGAATTTTTTGTTTGCCATTTTTTTAATGTTACGTAACTAACAACATTATTACACATACATGCTAACCGATATCGATATCCGATAGTATATCGTGACAACTTAACAATGTATCATTTCAACACCCCTATGAAAAGTCATTAAAAGTGATGAAAAAAATTGTCTATAATTCAACCCGCCGTAACCTATTTGACCTATTTTTTTAAAGTAAATACTTCTTTACGCACACTTGACTTGAGGGGTAAACTGGCGAATGCGTAACGGAAATTACAGCGTCACGAGAGGCGTAATATCGGGCGTTACGAACGTTACGGAGGCGAACGATAATAAATTAAAATTAATTTTGAGGTTCATTCCTCACAATCTAATCGTAACAACAGTACTCAAATCCATAATAATGATGCATGGAATGGGTGCTGATTTTTTTTAAACTTTGTAAGAATTTAATCAACAATCCCATTCTAAGCGTAATTCCCATAATAAAATTAATCAAACTTTCGTTTAGAGTGTGCGAAATCAGAGCATTGAAACCACTGATTTGTCACGATGATTGTAACAATTCAAACGAATCTTCAATATAGATTCTTATACACTGATGATTGGAATGGTTTTATTCGATGCCAGGAAGAAAATTAGATTAGATTACTAAGAAGTATTTACTTCAGTCGTGGTCTAAAGCACACTCGTATTTTTTTTTTTTTTACTTTAAATTTTATAACTTTTAATGACTTTTCAATGTACGATGAAGTGCCACTTTTTGAATTGTCCGGTCACTATAATATAATGCAAGAACTTCGTTAAACACAATACATTACTATTGTTAGTTTTTTTGATAGGTGCGTAATCAAATTTTAATTAATAAACTAACTAACCAACTAAACGCCGTCCAGCATGGGTAGGCAGAGAGGATGGATCGTAACAGAGCTTTATCTCAGCGCACACTCCTTGAATAATTCAAATGTATACATCATCCTATATACAAGTATATTATTTTGTTATTGTGACGTTTGACAAGACCCTACTCAAATAGATATTTGATTTACTTGATAGTGCCATGTCATCCTCGGGCGATCACAGCTTCTTCTCCCACTAACGAATGAAATCCAGATATATTATGAAATGTAATCGTTCAAAAAGGCATCGTGTATTACATCAAAATTAATCGATATACCTATGTTAGTACATTATTATAAATGTTTATCAACATACATTTACGTTATAGAAAAAATAAAAAAATAATCTTTTAGTTTTTTTTTTAAATATTTATTGAACAATCTTGTTATATCATATTGTTCAAGAGTGTTAGATAATTATATTATACTGTGTATCCAATACCTTCCTACACATTCCTCAAGTCAGTTCTTCGCTCAGGATCAATGAGGGTCAAATTTTGAAGCCTTAAATATAATCAATTACTGTGTCCATTTTACCAGATATTCCAAAAAAATATCATTTATAACAAATTGTTTCAGGCACTCAATTATGTACAGAATTGATAAATAAAATACACAACGAAAAAATGGCAAAATTTCTTATAAAAATAAAATGCGGTACCAATGATAAACCATTTCAATTAGAGCTTATTCCGTTTATCACAATAACAGCACCACAATCCCTATATTAATTTCCAATTCCAAACACATCCTGGCTCTGAATTCTGTTTCCAAAACAATAAAAACAAACATATTTCCGCCAAAATTTTACCGTATTTATTATCGACGATAAATTAAGCATCGCAATTCAAAGATCCTATCACCCACAGCGGTAAATTCCGCTCGTGTGTTCCCTTTCGGGCTGACCGGAATCCGCTTGTATGGGACAGCAGGAGAGTCTGTGGAATAGTGGACTGGGGGACACTGAGCACTGGCCAGTGTAAAGAGGAGGTTCCATTGAAATAGCAAACACGGTATTGGTTCACGCCGGATAATATGCCAAGTTTCTACATAAGGCTAATGTTTACTATTGATATTCAGGTTTCTTTGAGTTAGGGGTTTAATGCTAGAAAGACATAGGTACTGTAATAACATGACAACTCATAATCGTGAAATTTCAACATACCTTTGAAAAATCAATAATAATTATGAAAAAACAATTGAAAAATAGCCTATAACCTAACCTAACCTAACATATTTGACCATTTTTGAAGTAAAACTTCTTTACGCACGCTTGACTTGGAGAGTTAGCTGGTGAATGCATGACGAGAGAGTTACGAGAAGTGTGATCGGGCGAGGCGAACGATAATAAATTTAAATAAATATTTGTAGAAAATTAATATATGTATATGTACATACATATACTTGTATATATTATACCATTTATACATATATATATATAAATATATATATTTTTTTTTTCTTGTTTATTCCAGATATATATTTTTTTTTTCTTGTTTATTCCAGATATATATACATATAGATGGAGCTAAATAAGTTTTACTTCAGTCGTGTGGTCTAAAGCACACTCGTTATTTTATATATATATTTTTTTAATCTCTTTTAATGACATTTCAAAGCAGTTGTTGAAGTTGCGTGATTCTGGATTATCCGGTCTCCCTATAAATTCTATACACGAGTATATCTGATCGTATATCATGTTGGGGTCAACATTATACACGTTGTCTGAAAGAAAAACGGTAAAATCTGAAAAAATAATTAAATAATTTCACGGCATCCGTGACGCTCTTGATTAGTCAGCCAGTTTATTTACACCTCATCATGTAAAACATTATATTATAATATATATTTGAGACACGTTCCAGAGTGGAAAACCCCCTGGTGAAAGACCAACATTCAGAATTGAAACGTGGCTTGAATTAGCTTTAGCCGTATTTGATGACTAGATCGGAATAGCCAGGTACTTTAATACCTTCCTCTTCCCCATCTCATTCCCATCCCACTACCTTTAGCCTCACAATAATATTACTAGCTACAAAGGGTTGAAAGCAGTGGGATTCTTTTATGGTACTTTAAAAAAAAGAGTGGCAGTTTTTAAAAATTAAGTTATAGCGCAAAGGGAAGCGCTAAAGATAAGATTGCTGAATGATCAAGTTATACACAAATAATATTGTCCAATATTTCTAATTTTTAAACAGTTAACTTACGGTCACCATAGGCGGTAATTGGTACTTTTAAGCGTAGGTTCAGTCAAAAATATAAAATAATTATCGTGAGGTGCGTATCTAGTGGTTTCATATTCAGAGAAACGTATGAATACTATTTTTACCGCTTTCAAAGGTAATTCTACAGAGCCGTCCAAATTCAAATTCCACGCCATTATTATTTCAGACGGAGGAACAATGTCATTAAAAGACGGTCTTTTTATTTTTGTATTCCATCATCCCTTCATAATATTACCTAACAACGATTCAATTAAAAAATATTCTTCCCAAAACCTTCAAAGTAATATACATCGTTAAATTCAGCATTTTAGAAGTCTTTCAGTCGATGGCTTGAAATAAATAAATAATGTTTTTAAGTAAATAAATAATATTTTTTCAATATTGTCAAAATCCCTTTATGGCATCATTTTATTTAAATGAAACAAATTACTTTGTGTAAACCACTATAATCAATGTTATAATATTTAAATGTTTAAAAACCGACGGTTTCTTCCTTAGGATAATAATATGAATAAAAATAACAAAAGAAACAAACAAGTATGGACAAAATAATCAATGAAAACAATGAAACATATACATAAACATAACATTATGATATATAATGATACACAAATACATTAGATTTACAATTAGCCAACATAGAAACCATTAAAATAAATTGTATTATTAATAACAAAATATTTTTTGGTAATTGTGATTATATAATAGTGGTTTAATACAAAGTTATTTGTTTTAATTTAATTCAAAGTGACGCCACAAAGTTTGAAGAATAAATATTTTTTTATTTATTTTCATATTAATACTTATTTTAATAATTATTTATTTTTGTTGTTTAAAAAACCTGATTATCTTAGTTAATTTAAAAATAAACTTTTAATATGTTTACATATTCGAAAATTTATATTTCATTTTATATAATTGTTTTTTGTGATATTTTTGAGTAATTAATCACCTCTCTATACTAATTTTGTCTGTACCTACTTGTTTGTTTATTTTTGTTCATGTTATTGTCCTGATGAAAAAACCATCGGTTTGGAAACATGTCGATATTATAACATGTGATTATATGGTGGTTTATATAAAGCAATTCGTTTTATTTCATTTACAATATATACTGGTTTGAATTTTCATTATTTCAAAAAACTTAACAATGGTGGGTGGTATTTATCAATGGATATTCGCAAAGTTGTCATGGCCTGGTTCAACTTGAATATTATTGTTTATTTTTTGTGAAAAACCGTGATCCAATTGCATTTTACAATAATTGATGTCGGTGAATACCAAATCAAACCGCATAAGTTAAGTAAAGTAATATTGATATTAATTTTTTTTTTTTTGTTAAACTGATATCAGTTTTCATTAAGATGTATAGGCACCTACTGAAGGCATTCCTTATTAATAGAGATACTTTATACTATAGGTTTATAGTATAAAGTATCAGCGCCCTTGAGGTGATTTTTCACGAAAACGGCGCTATATAAATTAGCCAAATATTATTATTATTATTATATAAATCTGTACTTTTTGTTATATTATAATACAGCATAAAAGTATATTTATTAAAACATAGGTATATAGATGTGTCAGTAGTAATAATCACAATACGTATACAAATAGCGTAATAACCTGTAAATTTGTATTGTTTTCTATTGTTATTGGACAGATACGTTGGAGTTGTGCAGTTACTCGGCTGAGTGTCCAGTAACTACAAGTAAAATATTTTATTTTTTATTGATATTGAAGACATTTTTTAATTCCAAATAATGTCAGGAATCACTGGTCAAAGTAAATCAACTACGTCCCTTAAAACTCTGTAAAAAGGAGAAAGTCTGTTACCTACAGCGGCGTGTTTTTGGGTTGTATTCAAATCCACATTTTATTTCGAGATTGATGAAATTGTTAAAGCCCGGAAACGTGACCAGATAGTAACAAACAAAAATTAAATAAAGGAAAATGTTAGAAATTTACTAGTCCCAGCGAGAGATCGTGTATGACATCGTTGTTCTAGTATCTTACGTCTTTTTTTGTTTTCAAACAATACGCGAGAGAAGGAAGAGGACGAGACAAGTATATTTCACCTTATGTTAAATAAATGTCGTAAAAACACTTTTTTATGGAATTCGAAAGTAATACTTATTTTTATGAGGAAGACCAAATGAGAATTTTTTATTTTTTTTTAAATGTTTATATTATTATACTTGCAAAGAAACATTCATGAACAAAATAATTTACACAGGTTTTCTAATTTTAGTAATTTTTTATCTTACATAATTTATGCTCACATTTTTCGTTAAAGGATTTCTTCCTTATTATTTTTGTGCGAAGAAAAAAAACGATAACATTAAAGAACATTGTTTATTAACAAAATATATATTCAAATAAACTTGTACGATGCATGAAAGGGGTACTGTACGGCGGAATATCTTTCTTTATGAAATTCTT
The DNA here is from genome assembly GCA_951813805.1 of Limnephilus auricula. Lineage (NCBI taxonomy): Eukaryota > Metazoa > Arthropoda > Insecta > Trichoptera > Limnephilidae > Limnephilus > Limnephilus auricula. The sequence continues at coordinate 15,188,602 of OX638391.1, read as the reverse complement.
TGTTGAAAGGGCAAATAATTTTGTATTAAAAAATGAATATAAAATGCTCAGTTGTGTTTCGACGTGTAACTCTTCGAGGCAAACACAGTTGAACAATGGCCTAAGCAGTAAAACATAGTTGGGAACAGTTGATCTCTATTGGCCACCAACTAAAAGTTTTCAAGTCAATTGTTATCAGTTTGGGGTGTTACAGTAATTGATTTTCAAGATTATTTATTAAAGATACGATTAGAACGAAAATGTTTATTTTCCAACTGTTTTTCTGCTGTTGTTTATTTTAAGACTTAGCATAGAAAGATGCAACACATAATTGCTTTAAAGTCTAAGTGACTGGGTACGAGTACCACTGAAAAATTCCCTAATGTAGTATCAAAAAAATGTTACATTATTACGTTATACTTGTAAAATAGCTAATCTAGCTTCTTGAAAGCTGGTTCGTCTATCCATTTTATATTGAAATACCTATAAAATAACCACCGTTTGTGATTTACATACTGCAATCTAAGCTAGTGAAGTGTATTTGGACTGAAAGTTTTTTTTTAACGTCAAGCGATTTTATTCATGCTAAATAAAGAGTTCAGACCAGAGGTGGCTGTCAAACTCAACAGCGGGGCGCACTTGCAAAGAATGAATGCTTGAGATGAAACAATTCGTTTTCACAGAACGTTCAAATACATCTTTCTAGCTAAAAACAATATTCAGACTTAACAAGATAAGACATTGTTTCTCTGGAACGTCTAGGAAGTACATCATTGTCGGAAGTAAATGCATATGCATCAATACACTTAAAGCTATGTTTGTATTATTTGAATCATCACAAATGCAGTGAGAGTTCATACGTATTTTAGATATCTACGTATTACAATGAATATTACAAAATAAAACCTTCACATTAGTGGTAAATTCTCCACATTAGTAGTTAATTCACCACATTAGTAGTAAATTCAGCACATTAGTAGTAAATTCACCAAATTAGTAGTAAATTCACTACATTAGTGGTAAATTCAGCACATTAGTAGTTAATTCACCACATTAGTAGTAAATTCACCACATTAGTGGTAAATTCAGCACATTAGTAGTTAATTCACCACATTAGTAGTAAATTCAGCACATTAGTAGTAAATTCACCAAATTAGTAGTAAATTCACTACATTAGTAGTAAATTCACCACATTGATAGTAAATTCACCACATTAGTGGTAAATTCACCACATAAGTAGTAAATTCATAACATTAGCAGAAAAGTCACCACATTAGTAGTAAATTCACCACATTAGTGGTAAATTCACCACATTAGTAGTATATTTTTTTTTTTTTTTTTAAAAAGAAAGACACACATTCCCGGGTTACGAATAACCCAACAACATTTGAAAATCTCCTACTACCACCACACTAAGCGGAAGATGTTGCTTGTGTTGTGATGGAGGACCACATTAGTGGTAAATTCACCACATTAGTGGTAAATTCACCACATTAGTAGTAAATTCACCACATTAGTAGTATTTTTTTATTATATATTAACTCCATACAGGAGGCCCTGAGGAAAATAATTTCCCTCGTGGCCTATGTCATCTTTGAAGATTTTTTGAGGAGAGGAAGGAGTGAACATGGGTCTTGAAGAGACCCATGTTGTAGGAAGGAGGAAACACAGAGGCCGGCAAATCGTTCCATAGCCGAGTTCCACATTAGTGGTAAATTCACCACATTAGTAGTAAATTCACCACTTTAGTAGTAAATTCACCACATTAGTGGTAAATTCACCACATTAGTAGTAAATTCAGTACCCTATTTTAAATTTATTATTAGATACAACAAATTTTATCAAACTGGGTATCATCAAAATTTATATGTATCAAAATTATTTTTGTAAGATATTTATGGATATCAAGGAGAAATCGAAGAACCCAAATTTGCAGTCTTAATAACCGCTGAAGGCAAAGAAACATCTGAAGACATAAAGAGTATTATCACAAAAACAATAAAGGCGCCTAACCTCGGAATTGGAATAAATGGAATAAAAAAAGCAACAAATAATAAAATAATTATGACCTGCTCCAATAAAGAAGATGCTGAAAAATTGAAAGCAGAAATAAATAAAAATAAAAATGGAATATCTGCAGCAGAATTAAAAAAGAAGAGGCCATGCATGATTATTAAAGGTGTCGGAGGGGAGTATAACGAAGAAATTTTTTTAAATGACCTTATTCTACAAAATAGCGAACTAAACGATATAACAAATGAGTCCATAAAAGTAACAAAAATATTAAAAAACAGAAAAAGTGATCAACTCCGTAATGTGATAATAGAAACAACAGGCCCGATCCGAAAGACGTTACTAGAAAAACAACGAGTTAATATAGGATTTGTCCGAGCTCACATCGAAGATTGCAACCCCCTCATGCAATGTTTTCACTGTTTAGCATATGGACACACATCCCTAAAATGCCTGAACAAAATGAACAAGCCCAGATGCATACACTGTGCAAAAAACCACAAATTTAGTGAATGCGAAAAAACCAAAGATATGGTCAAATGCTACAACTGCGACAAAAACAACAATTTATTCGGAACAAAAAATAATACTGAACATAGTGCAAATAGCGAAAAATGTACTTACCGAAAAAGAATGTCTATCATAGCACAACAGAGAATCGATTATGAATAAGTTATGGATGATTTTCTAACCGAGGAAATTGACAAATTAACAGATGTTTCACAATACATTTGCGAAGATTCAAAACAATGTAATGAACTACTAAAAAAAGTCCCAAATGCTTTCACTGTTCTTCACCAAAACATCAGAAGTTTACAAAAAAACCTGGATGAACTTATATTAACACTTAACCTTCTTGAAACATTACCGGACCTCATTGTATTAACGGAAGCACACTTAAACATAAACAATGCTGGCACACTGTACAATATTCCGAATTACACATTCTATCCGTCCACTACCCATATTAACAAAACCAGTGGTATCGCATTGTTTATTCTAAATAAATATAAAAATGTTACAGTCACAGAAATTAAAATGCAATTAGCGAACTGTCTAAAACTGAATGTAAAAGTGAACGAAATTATGTACAATATTATCGCAATCTACCGCACGCACGGATCAAACCCCACAAATTTCATTACAGAAATGGAACAATTATTACTGACTCTAAAAGGTACCTGTAATATTGTTATTGGTGACATCAACATAAACATTGGACATTGGATTCAAAATCGAACAAAAGAGGATTATATAAATGTAATGACATCGCTAAATTATAAATCATATATAAATAATGCAACACGAAATGTCAGTGGACAAATCCCTTCCTGTATCGACCACATATGGTGCAACTCAAACAACACTGAAAAAAACATGTCAATATTATGGAAAACTAGCATAACTGACCACTACACCTGTATATTCGTCAACAACATAGATAAAAGAAGTACCAACCCCAACAATTCTGTCAAAATAAAATACGAAAAAAAATATTTAAATATGAAAACGTTAGAAGAAAATCTTAAAATGGAAACCTGGGCATCAATATTTGAATCGGATAATCCAAATACTTGTGCAGAGAATTTCGAAACAGTTTTCCTTAATCACATAAACCTATCTACAAAAATACTTGTTTCGAAAACAAAATCTAAGCACAGATTAATAAAACCATGGATGACCCATGGATTAATAATTTCAATCAGAAATAAGGAAAAATACTATCACCAGTCTAAAAAATTTCCAAACGACGAAAAAATCACTACTTTCTACAAAAAATACCGAAACAAACTTGCGCTCTTAATAAGACTAACAAAAGAAAAGTATTTTCGTAATAAAATAAAAAATGCTGGTCAAGATAGCAAAGAGTTCTGGAAAATCATCAATACAATAATCAACAAAGGCACAAAACAAAAATTACCAAAAGAAGTTACTCATCAAGGAATCAATACTGAGACAGAAAATAACCCAAAACTTTGTGGTAATATTTTTAATGATTATTTTGTTAATGTTGGCACTAATCTTGCTAGTAATATTATCATAGACAAAAAACAAACTCATCAACCAGAGCTAAACCCAGATTTTGAAGAAGGTTTCCACACATTTGTTTCAGTAACTGATAAAGAAGTTGAAAACGCTATAATAAGTTTACGAGGATCAGCAAGCCCTGGCTACGACAATATAACTGTTAAAACATTAAAAGCTGTACGTGAGGAAATCAGTAAACCAATTGCACACATAATAAATAAAAGCCTAGAGAAGGGTATATTCCCGAACAACTATAAGAAGACTATTGTCACCCCTGTTTTTAAATCTGGTGATGAAAAAAATATCTCAAACTATCGTCCCATAGCACTCACATCAAACATAGCAAAAATCTATGAAAAAATTGTTAAAAAACAACTCAACAATTACATAAAAGAAAAAAAGATAATGAGCCCAAACCAGTTTGGATTTAGGGACAATCTCAGCACACAGGATGCGATTGCTAAATTAACGTCAACAATTATGCAAAAGTTAGATAATGGAAAAAAATGTCTTGGAATCTTCATTGATCTCCGCAAGGCATTTGATAGCATATCACATTCCAAACTCACTAAGAAATTAATGCAAATTGGTTTAGACGGAATAGTGCTATCATGGTTTCAAAGTTATCTAAAAGAGAGATTTCAATATGTCAAAATAAATAATACCCTAAGTGAACCCAAAACCTCATCATTTGGCATACCACAAGGAACTGTCATCGGACCAATCCTTTTCATTATATATGTAAATCAAATGTTCACTCTTCCGATTGTTGGAGATATCATATCTTATGCAGATGACACTGTAGTTATCACTAAAGGGAAATCATGGGAGGAAACCATGAGACAGGCAAATATCAATATAAACATTCTCAAAACATGGTTCGACCTAAATTATCTCTCACTAAATACTGAGAAAACATATTTTATCCCTTTCTCATTGAAAGAAAAAAATGTTGAAAAAAATATTACTATTAAAATCCATTCATCGCAGTGTGAAAACAAAAATGAATGCGACAATGCAAATTGTTTACCAATAACATGCAAAAATAGTATAAAGTACCTGGGTATCATAATAGATAGGCACTTAAAATGGAACGAACAAGTCCAAAATACGGTAACCAGAGTAAGAAAACTTATTTACATGTTCATTAGATTGAGAAACATCCTATCATCTAGTATGATTAAAACTATTTATTTTTCCCTTGCACAATCTATTCTACAATATGGTATAATCGGGTGGGGGGGGACTTTCAAAACCAACCTTTAGCCTGTAGAAAGGGCACAGAGGTTGATTCTAAAAGTCATCCTACGAAAACCCTCTGTATTTCCAACAACACAATTATTTAACTCCTTTAAAGTTCTCAGCCTAAATAAAATCTTCAAAAAAAACTCATTATTACAAACCCACAAAGATCATTTCAATGATTCAATAACATTCACAAAAATAAGTAACCGGTCAAGATCACGTGGACACTTAGAAATCCCTAAATTTAAAACATTGTGCTTATCAACACCATTATACCTATCAAGGTATAAAATTTTTTAACGCCCTCCCATATAAAATAAAAACAGAAATAAATTACAATGCCTTTAAAACACAAATCAAACAACTACTAGATCAACCCAACAATAACTATAAATTTTAAATTTCATAATTTTTTTTTTATATATCTTCTGATTACATGTAACCTATTAATTACAATTGATCAAGTATTTTATTTTAATATTAAGTATTTTAGTATATAATTAATTATTTTATTTCAACATTAATAACCAAAAAAATAAATATATAAAAATATTTATTTTTTTCTTTTTTAACGTATCCTCCAAAAATATTCCATCAACATTGAACTACCAAAGGATTATTGTCACAACTCAATATTATGTACTGCTTTTACAGCATTATCAGCTCCTCTACTCAACTGCTAGAATCAAATCCATGTACCTAACACCTTTGTTAATTATATATAATACCTACCTATAAATTGAAATGTAAAAATATTATTTTATTTCACTACATCTATATTCTTACTTTTACTTATCTATTTCTGTATATCCAACTTAATAACTGATATGATTCTCAATTCCACTATCAATGTATATTTGTTAACATCCTATATAAGTTTATGTATTTTGTTACCTCAAATTTTTTCTTCTATTTTATTTTTTCTCTTACCTTTGTAATGGCACTACTCCCCAATTCAAACACGAGAAATGTTTTTCTTTATTGAATTGGGTAGATTTTGTTAAAAAAAACTATTTTTATTGTAATTAGCCAAAGAATTATGTAATATTAAAGACTTATGATTTTCTTTTATAAATAAAAAAAAAATAAAAAAATAAAAAAATGTGAGATTTGGAAAGGTGTGTGTAGTTCTGCTTGAATAAAATGGATGATTTTTATTATGAACTACATAAAAAACTTTTGATCAGCTAAAAACAATGACGGAAAAAATGAAATAACTGCAAAAAGAAATGAAATGGTCTAACAGCATCCAACAGAGCTCGGTAGAGACAGCTCAATAGAAATCCAAAGAATTTCTTTGAAGAAAAATGAAAAAATGAGAACTCCCAATGAACTTCTGATGAAGACATTAGATTGCAGCGACCCAGTATAAACAAGTCCATCGTAAGCTATAACAACAACCCGGCTAAACAAATAAAACGTTCGAGTTCGAGTCCCGTCGGCGGTATGTATATTTTCTCGGAAGATTATTTCTATGTGGATGAGTGTTTTCGGCTGATAAATATTGCGTATAATAAATAAAACATATTTACTTTTTTTAAATGAAATTAAAAAAACTTCGTAGAGTTTGCGAAGAAGTTTATTTTCATTGAATCATAATGACGCCACAAAGTAAATTTCAGATTATTAAGATTTTTTTAAATTTATTTATTTTCAGGAAATTGACAGTTTAAATTGTGTTAATCTTAAATGTGTAGTTATAACCAAAATAAAACCAACTATGGATTTCCTCCTTGTTATTATTTATTTAATAAAGCAACATAAAATAAGATTTATAAGAAAATTGAGAAAACTTTTTTAAATGGATACTTTTCTGGTGTAATTGTATTAAGTTTTAAGGCAAGAACATAACCTATCACAACAAAACTTAGACAGCACATAATATAAAATAAGTTCAATCCAGTATTATATAAAACAATAACTTCAAAAAGCAATTATCATAATTATAATACAGGCAATCTGCCTAGCTAGGAACTAATATCAACCTAAAACAACGTAATAACACTTGTATTCATTTTAAATATATTCTCTTATAATGTAATATTATTTGTTATTTTGGCTTTAAATGTATCAAATGTAAATAAATAAATAAATAAATAATATAGAAAAACGCTTTTTTTCGCTCGTACCGTTTCATTCTACAGTCGCGGTAGACATTTAAAAAGGCATTACATAAAACAAATGCAATTCATAACACAATTATAAAAATAAACAACAGATAAGATACTAAACAAGACTTGCACACCAACTAGAAACGCCTAAACCAAAAACATACTTTGGACAAAAACACTACGGATAACCAGGCTATAAAACTATACAATTCACTTCCAACACAATATAAAACATCTAATCTTTCAGAATACAAAAAAACATATATGGAACTGGCTACAATCCTTATAACCCTGAATTTATAATAATTATGTTATCACACTCATAACTAACAAGACACATCTATTTTGTTGAAATCAATTTTATATTTTATTGTTTATCTTTTTATTGACTGTAACTTAGCCCACTGTTTGTTTTACTATGTACAAATTATAATTAAAAATTGAAAAATGTCCTCTACAATACAGGTGAACTCCTAGCGTGGAGGACAATATACTATACATTTGTAAAATAAATATATTAATAATAAAATAAATAATAAATAAGTTACATGCTCACGAAATATCAGAGAAATACTCTTTTATGGCCACTTTCCATTTATGTAATGTTATTGTAATTATTATAAAGTCTTCATTAAGTAAGAATTCAAGTAAGAATTTTGTTAAGAATTCGATTTGCATTGATCTACTTTGAACAGGACAGAAGAGGTGGAGCACGTAGGTACAGTAAATTGAAGCTTATTTAGATTATCTGGTCATTGAATATTGTAACTGGTTTATACAAGAATAATGCATTCATGTGATGCCTTAATCCCTTAACGCATTAATTATTACATTCAATTCAAAAGAATCAAAGACAAGAAACCAACAAAAAATTAATGGAGTTGATGAAAAACTAACCCAAGCAAACAAGATTTTCTGGCTAGCAAAATCAACAAAATATGTATTGTTAATAAAAATATGTTTGGTCTCCCTGTTATTCGTATAAAACCAAACATCAGTATGTTACTATACAGGACAAGGATGGTCTCTGTGAAAATGGATTTCACCAACGAATTCTCAGTCATAGGCACAGGATTAACGCTGCATACAAATCAAAGCTTCAGGACGCTTCAGACTTTAATCGGTTCCGACTTCGTAAATAATTCTCACATCGTGATCAAACGGCAAAATTCACAGAATTTCTAAATGTTATAAAAAAATGTTCAGAGATAGTAATAAATGGATTGTATTGCATTACAAATTGGACGAGTGATAGATTCGCCGTCAAAAGTTAATAACATTTTTTGACAAAGTTATTATAAAGCGAATCCGTTGAGTAAATAAAATGAGTTATTTTTAAACTACATATTACTGATAAACTCACATCAATAAAACTAAGGGATGTTTTGGAAGTAATGTACCTAATTAATTAGGCAAATTTAGCTTTCAACTTTGTTAAATGCATGTTTATTTAAGTAATGATTGTAAGTACTTTTGTTATTTTTTTCCCTTTATTAGATAAAGTTCCTACTTACTAGGAAGTGTAATATTTTAATAGAAAACATTTTAAATTGTCATTTTCAAAATTGGAACTGTTGTGCTAAGAATTCAGACTATCCCGTGCTTTTTTAAACTATAAAGTTCCATAAGTCTGCTGGTAGATTGGATTTGATGGCGGAAAATTGGAAATAAGTTAGTGCATCGAAAGCAAGCATCAAATTCTTCGTTAAAATTTGCCATCACATGTGCTTATGTCTAAATTTCATGTAATTCGGTAATGTTGTATGATTTAAAGTGGTCGTTTTGGCGTATTCCTAAGTACCTTCGAAATCCAAAGATTCCAGAAATCATTCAAAACTGATTTTTAATCAATCTATATCTTCGTTTATAATTTAAAAAAATGATAATAATTCGTGCTTTCGTGAAACCATTCCTTTGTATTGAATTTATAGAATTTATAGAATTTTATTAATTTATTAATTTATTGAATCATAGTTTTAAGCAACAGGTTCATGTAATATCAATTTAGTTGTTAGTTGACTTTTTTTTCAGAAAAACAACGTTGTATATTTAAACTAAAATATAGTATTTTCACAAACGAGGGATTCTGTTGAAAATATATGGAATTTTTAATGAGCATTCATCTGATTTTAATCTTCCTACTAAAAATGTTTCTTTTTTATATTTTCATTCAAATTTATTGGTTTTAAAAGCGATCAAAAACTGAAAAAACCAAAACGGCCCGCGGTTGGTAATGACACTACATACGCACGTCAACAAACAACAAAATACTACTGTCAGATTATTTCAAAGCCGGGTAACGCTTATAACGTCACACGTCCAAAATGTCGTTTTGGCGGTATTACAAAAATGGGATACTTTGACTCGCTGTGGAAAATTTATTCGTCAACATAAAAACAAAATTAAAATGCCATAATAATTGTAATTTTTGCTTAATTAAAAATATAATTAATCAATAAAAAACGTGGATATAACCTATTGTTGTCACTGAGTTTGATAACACCCCGGACATAGAAAGGTACTAAACACAACCAAAAGCGATGAGCGATAAACTGGTGAACGTATCGACTTGGATCCACTCGAACAAGCTCGCGAGGACTTCGGTCGATTCTTAGAAATGACTACTCTTCTCCCTTACCATTCCTATATAATTTTTAAACGTGTATTTTAATATGTATATGATCTTTTTAATACAATTTGTGATGTGCATCCGAAAATATTCCCCGACCTAATATAAATTTTCAAGAGAGTTATTCTGAAATGGATTGTTTTTTTTTATGAAAATGGTCTATATTTAAATTAGTTTTTTGTTATCTTCAAAATTGTCAAAGTTATGAGCTTTCAAAGCAAATTTTTGTAAAACGTAGACTATTATTCATAATGGTAATTGGCAGTGCTGGAGTGTTACTATTTCAGTCATTGATCTCGTATGTATCTTGCCTGCCAGGCCAGTCAGTCCGATATTTTCCAAAAATCCTAAAAGTTCCGTCCTCGGCGTGCTCTCTAATTAAAATGATACATATTCAAATAGAGTGGAATTTCGTTGTAGGAGAAAACCTTTTGTATATTTCACCATTTAGATGAAAGTTATTATTCACTATATACAATAATTGACATTGTGCATATTTATCATCAAAATATTGATTTCTGGTCTGTCTCATGTGATCGATTTTAACACTGGTTAAATGATATCGAATTTGTTTCGTATTTAAGTGTCATTTTAAAAATTTGAACTGCTTATAAAGAGCGATAAAGAAGTTTCCTTCAATATATCTAATATTTTAAAATAAAATAATTTTAATTATAATTTTTAAAATTAGAACTGAATTTGCATCTCATACATTTAAAAATGATGACTTCATGATTGCAGAGTTGATGTTTCATAAAAAGAGTTATGTTTTATTTATCATTCGAGAGATTTTTTTTGGTAGATTTCATAAAACCATTTAACAAACAATACTTGTTTTAAAAATCTCACTCGCGGGGAAATATCTTGAAATGTTTTCGTAAAGTTCATCGTTCATGTTCTCTAAATAAATATTCTCGCACTTAAATTAAATTTCAAATTTTTATAAACGACAAAAGCATACATAACTTATTTAATGAAATATTATTTCACTAAAATAAATTTTTATTAGTTTATCCACCAAATAACTAAATATCATACAACTTCCTTTCAGATTTCAAGTTTAATTGTAAAACACGTCATTCCTGCAACATGTTTCTTTCATCGTTAACATTCAGTCTTCTAGTACTTAAACTCTTTACACAACAAGAGCGTTTCTCACATTTGATCAATTTTTTCCTTGGAAATCTCAATTCATTTCTCCGCCCGCTTCTCTTTGCTGTCACATTTTCCGCATGGTTCAAAATGCTTTAAAATTACAAAAAGAAAATACAAAAAGATCTCCTTAAGATCCTGAAAGACAAAGGAGTCAAATTTCTAAATACAAGACGAATCGTTGTAGAACGACTTCCCGCCGGAGGGCGATAAACAATTTCGTCGGGGCTCGGGGTGTCAACTAATTATAATTATTTCAATTTGTTCCCCTTCACGAAACTCATATTTCTTCGGTTTCCTCAGCAGCCCGACAAACCACTGCACAAATTAATGTTTCTTAGGCAGGTAGAACAACAGCAGGCGCCTTTCTGGTACCTAGCCACCTGGCTACTACCTACTACTAGTTTACAACAATCTAATTTGTGTGTGGGTGGGTAGGTACTATCGCTGGGATAAAATCTTTTCCTAGTGATGTAAAATATTGTTTTTATAATTGTAAATAATACTCATGGTAAAGGGAATATATTTTGGTGCTACCGGAATTCAAACTCTCAAATCCCACTTTTCGGGGGGAAACCCTCAACGAATTGATCATCGAACAACTTTCAGAACCTCTCGTTTTATCTTTTTAAATTTTTGCGTTACATGCCGAGTTGCGCTTTCTCCTTCTGAAACCAATATTGTGTCTATCAAAAGGGTAAAAATTTAGATGGCAGATGATGGACACTGTAACATTGTCCGAAACGTTGTTTAAAGATGCAGGAAGCGCAACACGGCATAATAGCACAAAATTTAATTAAGATAATACTTTTAAAAATGAAAACGTCCCATAGTAAGTCTTCACAACATGTTCATTGAGGTCATATAAAATTGTTTTCGTAGTACAAAATAATATGCACCACCTATTTCAGCGCCCTTGAGGTGATTTTCTCACGAAAACAGCGCTATATAAATTATACCAACAGTATTCAGTGTTGTGATTTGATACTTAGTTTCGAAAATCAATGAAAAAAGTTTCGGCACAAACATCATTTTTTTATGTTAAAAAAAATCAGGTTTTAGTTGTACTCGGTTATCTTTCATAAAATAGATTATTTAACATATTACCATATCATTGCACGTTTGCATAAGGGCACGCCATATCTCAAATTGATGATTTTCTCAATGAAACTGAAAAATATTCAGAATGCTTATGATGAACCTTTTTGTATTAATTGTGTTAGAATAACTTACTTTACTATAACTTTTTTAATGTTATTCCCATCAATGTAATACATCATCGAAGAAGAAGATAACACTAATAAGTCTAAACCAAAATATAAAAAAGAACAAGATACATAAACTTCAAAAGGTAACTCGAATAACGGATCTCTAGTATTACCTTTTCATTTTTTCTTTCTTATTTTTTTTTTCTTATTCAATGCCCTTTTTTTTTAAACTGAAAGAAGGGATGACCGAATCCATTACAACTTTGCAAAAAAATTATATTTACATTAATTTTATTTATTAAAAAAATTAATTTAAATTTATGGTTAAAACAGGGTTTAGGCCTCATTTGAACTATGACGAAAATTTTAGTAGTGGTAGTACTCCCTTGAACCTTATTTCCAGGTAAATACAGGACAATTATATTTATAGGTAGTGTTTACTTCGTACCGAATATCTGTTACAGAAAACGTTCCCTGAGTTATGGAGCCAAATTTTATGGTAGGACGGCTTTGTAGGTACGTTTGACAAATAAAATACATTTTTTCAAGTTTTTTTTTTCTATGAGCCCTTCGTCGGTAAGCTTGATAAAAAAGTATATTTCATATTAATAATTTTTGTCAGTATGCTTGACAATTTTTTTTTTACACATAGCGCCCTTGAGGTGATTTCTCACAAAAACGGCGCTCTACAAATTATACAATTATTATTATTATTATTATAATTGTTTGGTAGGACGGTTTTGTCAGTAGAGTTGGACGAGTTTTACGATAAATTGAATAGTTGTATTTTGCTACGACGGTTTGTCAGTAAGCTTGACAATAAAAGTGCACTTTTACATAAATAATTGTTTGCTAGGACGGTTTTGTCAGTAAACTTGACAAAAAAAGTAAATTTTTACATGAATAATTGTTTGCTAGGATGATTTTGTCAGTAAGCTTGACAATAAAAAAAGTACATTTTAGCATGAATTCGGTTGGGTGGTTTTGCAGAAAAGCTTAACAATAAAAGTACATATCTACATCAATGATTGTTTTCTTGCATGGTTTTATCAGTAAAATTACTTAATAAATGTACTTTTTTACATCCATAATTGTTTGGTAAGACGGTTTTGTCAGTAAGCTTCACAATTAAAGTACATTATTAAATGAATAATTGTTTGGTAGGACGGCTTCGTCAGTAAGCTTAACTATTAAAGTAAATTTCGAATGAATAATTGTTTGAAAGGATATGAGCTTCATCAGTAAGCCTAATAGTAAAAATACATATCGTTGGTACGTTTATTTTTTTATGGTAGGACGCCTTTTACTTTTAACTTTACAATACAAAAATACGTTTCGTGTGCATAATTTTACTAATTAGTAGTTAAATTTAATAAACATCTGCCAACGTATGTTATCAACTTCAGTCGAGTTTCATTTCGATGTGATCTCGAGGACTGATTCAATGTCCACTTTCAAACTTTAACTTCCACGCGTCAAACAAACAAAATTCAAATTCAAATAGATGTATATAACGCACGTGATAAACGTCGCCCTGCACCAAGTATATTTGGGCATTTGCAAGGTGAGAGGAGACGGAGAGACGGGTAGACGGGTGGAAGGGGGGATGAGTGGGCGGGTTACTTCTTTCTAAGTTTCAATACAATCGGTGTGCACAAATTCTTTCAAGTAATTTGCCTATACCTATCAATTCTTTTGCAACACGAAAAAAAATTTAAATTTCAATAGTTTTAACAAGATTTTAAAACATTTATAAAAAAGTGTTTATATTCACGTACAGTGAATAGTTTAATTTGTTGACAGTTAAATGGATAAATATCAAAACTCCATAGTTCGTGGTTGAAATGATTTGGTAGCTGAAAATGTAATTTAACTAAATACTCCGATAAAAGTATACTCGGAACAGGCTCAGCCTAGTGAGGTGGCATATACCTAAAAGAATGTACATAACATGTATTTTTTGGTTAATAAATAATAAAAAAAATAAAAAAAAATAAAAAAAATGCCGACAATTACAGTTACAACAAAAACCCATCGTTAAAAAACTTTTATCAAGCAAGCCGATGACGTAAAACGGCGACTTCGACGGCCGGCATAGTCCAGCGGTAGGGCGTTAGACTCCCATTCCGAAGGCCGCGGGTTCAAACCGGGCGTGCGCAAATAAATTTTATTTAATTGATTTGAGTTATTTCACAATTAATTATTAAAGATAATATATAGTTTATTTGCGGCACGTTCCAGAGTGGAAGATACTCTTAGTATCACCCTGGTGTAAGACCACCGTTCAGAATTGAAACTATTCTTGAAATGGCTTTAGCCGTGTTTAGTGACTAGATCTGAAAAGCCGGGTACTTCCCCACATTCCTCTTTCTCGTCTCCTTTCCTTCCCCACTTACCTTCAGCCTCATAACACACCCCCAATTTGGGATGCCATAGTCTCACTGGATCCAGACGGGAGCAGTTGAGACTCTTGTGAGGTACTATAAAAAAAGCAGTTTTTTTCCGCTATGTATTATCTAAGTAAACAAAATAAACAATTTCCCCGGTACCAGGCTCTTCCACTGAGCGAAGTCCGGAAATTTCCTGAAAATTAATATTAATTCGAATGTAAATAACTTATTCAATATTATTAAAGACCGGAGAGATACGATGAAAGCTTGAAGAAATATGAAAAGCCCCAACAGGAAATAATATGCAAACCGATGAAATATTGGAATTGCGAGAACAAAGACGCTTTCTCTGACTGAACGTTATTTATTGATTCCTTGATTATTGGGTAATAAATCATCCAGTTCCTATAAGAAAGGCCTACACAGCAGTCTTTACAAATAACAGATATAATGTTTAAATTCCTTTAGTAAGGCAGCCGTTACAGTAAATAACCCTTGGCTGAAACAGGTAGCGGAAGAAACGCGAATATTTCAAAGGACCCGGGAACTGACGTTATAGATTTTCCCTGAATAATTTATTAGGCTCTTAAATAATATTTGTTAATGTTCAAAATATTTAATAAACCGGGTGTTCGAAGGTTGTGTGTTGTGTTGTTCAAAGGCTATCGTGGGGGAAAACGCCGTCGTGGGTCGGTCTGGAAAGCAATACTCCTCTTTACGTACAATAAAAGAATGTTGGATTAATGTTTTTTTACTACCCTGTTTGACCTACATTATTTAAGTATAAGGGGTTCATTTATTGAAAATACAATGGATTTTTTTTAACTCTTTGGCTTTGTTTATATGAATACTAGTATAAGATTTCACTGGAACTAAGTAGGTACAAATTGCAAATATAAACCTATAAATGTGTATTGTAAGAGCATCCATGTATTCGAAGTAAATTGATTTTACCCCTGTTCTTCTGGTGAAAATTCTTCCAGGAACATTTTCTTTTCAGGTAGATATTAGCGACATCGATTTTATGCGACATCGATTTTATACGACATCATTTCTATTTACTAGAAACGTGTATTGTATGCGCATCCGTATATTCGGAGTAAGTTCATTTTACCCCTGCTCTTCTGGTGAAAATTCTTCCAGGAACATTGTCTTTTTAGGTAGGTATTAACGACATCGATTTTTCTTTCAAATTTGTATGGATCACTCTTCTTGGGGTTGTCTGAGATAGACAGAATGTCAAAACGCTCAATTTAATTGCTTTTATTTTAATTTATTTATCTGAGACACAAACAGGATATTTATAGAACAATCTTGTTAGTAATATAAAACAAATTAAAATACAAATATAAATATCCCTAGACTAATGTGTCTGCAGTAATCACATTTGCATATTCACAGAAGCAAACACATGAAAAACAATGTCAGTATTTTTATACGTAACTTAAAAAAACTTAATTATAATTTTTTTTTTAAATCTAATAAGTTGAAAATATTTATGAAGTATTTATGAAAAAATAATATAGCAACAAACAATCTTTTATTTTTATTTTTTAGGTGCACATATAGTGGAGATATTTTTTGAAACAAGTTATATTATTTATAAAAATATCTATGATAGCGTGTGATTTAGCAAGATCATTGTGTGATCTAGATATTCTAGAAATATAAAAATTTATAAAATATTCAGTATTATTGGTAAAAATTTCGGTCCAAAATATGTTAAGATTTCTGGTAGATTTGGGCCTTTTTTTATAGAGAAACCTACAAGAGTACCAACTGCTCCCTTCTGGAGCCAGTGAGACCATGGCATCTCCAATTGGAGTATGTTGTGAGGCTATGAGGCTAAGGTGAGTGAGGAAGGGAAGGAGATGGGGAAGAGGTTCTTGCAATCAAACTGATTGATCAGTTTCGTAAGATTTGTAAAATAAAATATTGTAAAATTAAAACTGAATAAACATATTAAAAAAAAAAAAGGAAGATGGGAAGGTACCTGGCTATTCAGATCTAGTCACCTAAAAGCCTAAAGTAAAGTAAAAAACAAGTAAACCATTATTGTTGTGTTTGGTGATCAACTAGCCCACAGTATTCATGGCCTGCCTTTTACACCACAAGCAGAACAATAAAAAAAAATGCAGTGTTTAATATATACAGTTAATCACTAAATAAATAATTAAAATTAAAATAAATACGTCAATAACTTTTAATTAATATGTATATAATATTATAACTGAGAATGCCAATATGTCGGTTAGTTCATTTTATGTAGTTGTTTGTAGTTCTAACGCGACATTAAATTACAATTTTTAAAATAGACCCCTGTTGGTAAGCAGCCTGTCTTTATGGTTTGGTATTTAACGAAGGTTTTCGGGTAGCCGACTGGCCGCTTATCGCGCTAAAACCCAAACGGAAACAACACGACCACAATCACTGGAGCCTTATTTAATCGTAAGCAGAGGCTCCGATTTAACGTTACTTATTTAAGTCATTTCCACGAAGCGGGGACATTAATTATTGCAAAATTAACTGGAACTCTAACCCATTATTCATAACAGAGCTTCGAGATATTTTTTCATATCTTGCGGCAAGAGCAACACATATGTGAAACATGTAGTCCTGGCGAGAGAACAAATAATATATTATGTCTGAGCACGTTCTGAATAGCTAAAATGGAAATAAATGGGCTTTATTCTGAAGTTTTTTTTTCTGCTTTGCCATCACACGAATGTTGCGTGCAATATTTATTTCCGGAAAGATATCATTGTGCGCTCGTGGTGGATGGCACTAGATTGTCATGATGCGGTGGGAATTAAAATAATTAGTTAGCGATTTTTACTGTGCTTTTAAATATACTGGAATTAATATTTTGGTAAAGAAAATATGTGTTAGTTATTTGCTATTATGGCATAAATAAATTTCTTTCTAATATCTCAATAAACTTGGGTCTATTTGAAGACTAATTTAATATCTGTGGGAAGCAACTTTAGAGGCTGTGCGAGGAGAGGTTGAGACTGCTATGGACGAAGGCTGCTGATGAGAAGTTACACCCACGACTACGGTAGTCTGGGACAGGGACTTCTGAAGACGCCTGAAATGACGAAAAGGTGGCCACGACCTGAATAGGAAAAAGGGATGAAAATTATGATGATGATGTTGTTATTAAAATATCAAAAAAGCTAAAAAAATTCAGTGTTAATAATTGATGATCTACCATTACTGTTACCCTTAAAACATTTCTTATGCGATTCGATCAGTTGATATCAACGTCTATTGTTAGACCTATATAACCTGGATATATTATGGATACACTTATCTATTTATTAATTATAATAATTATTCGCCTTACTCCTTATTAATTAAGATAAAGTTTATACTAAGGTTGAAACAACCAGCCTTGTGGCAACTTTGCAGAACCACCAGTTGTATCTTGTAATCCTATATTATCTTAAATACATATAAAAATTCGTGTTTTTAAAAATTTAACCATTTATTAACTGTTCCATAATGATAAATAATTAGGAGCGATTGACCAGCGGCTGAGAATAAAAGTTTAAAAATGCTTGCAACTGTACAGGAAGGTTCCCGTGAGAAAGATTGATTATTCCCCGTATCAAATATTTTAAATTAAAAAATTTATATCGATTTATTTCATTAAAAACTTTGCTTTAATATATACCTACATTCAAGACGGCAATAAAAATGCTCAAAACGCACTATGATAAATTGATAAATATCGTGTACTTCTTGTAAGTAGTTTTTGATCACAAGTATTTTTGATTTTTCAATAAATTCTAAACAAAATAAGTGTATAAAAAAAAAATTAAAATATTTTAGTTTGTAAGACCTTAAATAAATGGAAAAACTGAGGTATTTTTGTCACAAAACACGTTCTCGGATATATTTTTTAATGATTTTAATTTAACTAAAATTAAAATTCTGAAAACCGTGTTTACAAAATTATGTATTGATTTATTTTATTGTATAATTATATGATTTTAAATTTGTGTTGTTTAATAGAATATATCGTTTGAAAATTGAACAAATCTGCCAACGACCAACGGTATAACCTTAGTATATTTAAAATATCTTAGTTTTTCAAAATTTTAAAACTGCGTTTACCAGATAAAATAACAATATTTCAAAATCAATTTATGTTAATTTGATTTAAAAAGTACTAATTTCCGGTATACTCTGGTAAATACCCTCTTAACATTTTTCTGGTAAACTTGTATCAATGTTTTCCCAATCTACAGACGTGTATAAACTGGGTGCCTATAATATAGTTTGTATTTATTCTGTAACATAAAATTACATAAATGAGCTACTTAAAAGTACAACGCGCTTATTACAGCACGCCTACGCCAGAAACCAGGCAAATCCTGAAATTATGGCATATTTGTTTCTGGCCCTAAGAAAATTACCCATTTCGTTGCTCCTAAGATATATTCATTTACCTACACCTGGATTAACATTAGGCACATAACTTTTCCATATTTCCAACATTGTTATGTCTGCTCCTACTGAATAAAGCTTTCAAATTTAATGCTTTCACGAATTATTTCTCATACAAATGGGTAATATTTTAAAGTAACAAGAAGTTACAAACATATTATTATTTGGAGTAAGTGTACTTACTGAATTAGGTTTTGTTACTTCTTCTTACTTAATTATTCACTACTGTTTTTCATAAAGACTTTCAATACTTGAAGAATTTGTTTTTGTTACCTCAGAATTTAATCATATATTTTATTTTTTTTTTTTTTCATTGTTTTTATTTCTTGCTAGAGCAATCCCGATGAGTTACAAAACTCATTTTAGGACAGGAGGAACTTACAATTCATAGGTAGGAGGTAGTAGTTACAATTTTACAAAGGTATTTTGATATCATAATATAAGTTTTACATTCAGTACAGCATAAAAATAAAAATAAAGACAGGTTAAGTAGAACAAACAACAAGAGAAAACAAGTAAAGAGAGGGAAAAACAGATCCGAGTATATAAGATAGAACAAAAAATGACAAGACGATTACATATTTTCATTTTTAAATGTAGTTAAAAAATATTCTTTTAAAGCATTGCTTTGCAATTTTCGTTTTATTTTTAACGCAAAAACCAACGAAAACACTTTTCTAAAAAATTGACGATTTATTGTTCCGTGGAAAGAACATTTTAAAAGAATCTCGAAAGAATACAATAATAATTGAAAGAGGTGAGAATAAAAAAAATATCTCAAAAGGACTTTATTGAAATAGATTCAAAGAGATGTGATCAAAAAGACCTTGCAATTTATTTATAAAGTCTATTTTTGAAGTAAATACTTCTTTACGAACGCTTGACTTGGGGTAAACTGGCGAGAGCGTTACGATAAGCGTAATGTCGGGCGTTACGAATGTTACGGAGGCGAACGATAATAAATTAAAATTAATTTTGAGGTTCATTCCTCACAATCTAATCGTAACAACAGTGGTCAAATCATTAGTAATGAGTAATGACGTTTGGAATGGGTGCTGGCATTTATGCTGACAATAGTTGTATTTTTGTTTCTCACATTCTAAACGTTAAAATCTAACTAATAACTAGCCCTTTTACGGTTGGAATTTTTTGAATTTCCTGCTGCAAATGTGAATAAACGTCGCTCTCTAACTAGAATCCGAAAAAAATAGGTTTTGTTATGAATTTTGTAAGAATTACATCAACAATCCCATTCTAAGCGTAATTTCCATAATAAAATTAATCAAATTTTCGTTTAGAATGTGCGAACTCAGTGCATCGAAACGACTGATTTGTCACGATGATTGGTAACAAACGAATCTTCAGTATAGATTCTTATACACTGATGATTGGAATGATTTTATTCGATGCCAGGAAGAAAATTAGATTAGATTTATAAAGAAGTATTTACTTCAGTCCTGTGGTCTAAAGCACACTCGCATATTTTTTTGTTCTAATACTGTCAATATTTTGTGGAACTCCATCGTATTGAAGTATAATTAAACTGATTTTTAAACTTTTTTTCCAATTTATGTCTTCCCGACGATGACAAGAAATTGTTAACAAGTCATTGTAAATTTACCAAATGATCCATGGTAAATAGTTGCTTGGTTCATCTCTAGAGTCTTGTCTCTTTATGAGTACTTTGGATTATCTTATTCATAAGTTCTTGACGTTATTTTGCACAAAAACGGCGCTCTAAAAATTTTCAATTATTATTATATAATTTCATAGATTGGATTATAAAACAAGATATTCTTGTTTTGTGAATAGAACCTAAAAACCAATTGTGCATAACGCATGACATGACGCAGGAGACATGTTTAGAAATGGCGTATTGTTAGTACTTGCATTAGATTTGACGACCGGCGTGTTTGAGGGTTAACGTTATCACTCCCAATCAGAAGGTCGCGGGTTTGAAGTCGGCGTGTTCAAATAAGTTTTAATTAAATAAAACCAGTTACTTTGTGTAAACCACTAATCACATGTTATGATATCTACATGTTTAAAAACCAATGGTTTCTTCGTCAGGATAATAACATGAAATTATTAATTCACGTTATTTTCCTGACGAAGAAACCATTGGTTTTAAAACATGTAAATATTATAACATGTGATTAGTGGTTTACACAACGTAATTCGTTTTATTTAATTAAAATGATGCCAAAAAATTATTTTGCAAATATTGAAGAAACAAATAAGTTTTATTTAATTAATTTGTAATATTTCACAATCAATTAAATTTAAAATAATATATAGTATATTTTCGGCATGTACCAGAGTGGAAGATACTCTCAGAATCATCCTGGTGTAAGAACACCATTCAAAATTGAAACTCTGCTTGAAATGGCTTTAGCCGGGCTTGGTGACCAGATCTGATTAGCCAGGTAATTCCCCGCCTTCCTAATTCCCATCTCATTTCTCTTCCCACTACCTTAAGCCTCACAACATTCCCCAATTGGGATTGCCGTAGTAACTGGTTCAGAATATAACATTTTTTTGTAAATTGCTTCAATAACCGTATTTAATTTATTTTTAGTTTTTAAGAAAAAAAATATCTTTAAAAGTTCGTCGTAAAATACACTTTTATTTAGACGATGCAGACAGAAAGATAAAAAAATACTCTATATCTAATAAGATAATACCGTAAATCTCTATCTTAATATAATATTATAATTATATATCTATATATAAAAATGAATGTTTTTTGTTTATTCCTTATGCGGTATCTAAAGCATTTATTCGATTGCGATGAAACTTTGATGATTTGTCTTGTCCATATACGTTAATTTTAAGTGAGATCTAGCTTGTGAAACTTTGAGAGTTTCATGAATCTTTGGTGAGTTTTTTGAGAAACTTTGTTATGCGTACACCCGCGAATGTTTCTATATATAATAGTAAGCTCTGACATTATGAATTTTGCATAATTTTTTTAAAATATTGGCCCACGACTTACTAGAAAAATGTATGTTTTTGATATAGTTTAGCTGCAGGGAGGGAGGGAAGTGGAAGGCAAACGCTGGTCGGGAGGGGTGTCGCGGGAAAGCTGGACACGGGAGGGGGAAAGGTGGAAGGGGAACTCGAAGGGGGTAAGGGACGCGGGACGAGGGGAAAAGGACACATATGACAGGGATATCGGATGGGTAGGCAACGAGGTAGGGGTGGAGGGAGGGATTGCAAAGGAGACATAGTAACGGTAGGGGATAGCAGTGGATAATTTTGGAAATTCCATGCTTCTCACAGTTGTATGTGACCTGTTTTAAAAACCTTATGTTTTATTCGTGTACTCACCAGACTGAAAAACAATTTTAAAAAAATTTAAAGAACTTCAATAAATAAAACACTTTCTGAGCGGCGATCAATGCATGCCGGGTACTTGCTAGTATTAACATATTTTCAAAAATTTCACATAAACCAACTCGGCTTTTACATCTGCAGACGATCGATTTTAAAAGTTCCCCAATGGTATTCATTGTTAAAGGCTTTATACGTTCCCGGCAATAATTTAACGGCCAGATTGGGCTGGGTTTTTATTCCCGAATCTCGAGTCATTTAGCGCGCCTTGTTATCCGCTCGTTGGACACGCCGCGGTCGGGCGCGGCGGGCGCTTTGTCCAGCATTTCATTCTATTGTGCGCTCTGTGTAACCCGGCCCCTTCGGCTCCCGACTCCCGACCTGGCTAATATTCCGCTGTTTAATGTGTGAAATTATTAGCAATTATTGGTGGCGTTTACATTTCACGTTTTCAACTAAACATTTTCCACTTGTTAATACAAGCAAACTGCCTTGAATTTTCCACGGAAAAGCATACTACATCACACTTTAAGCGTTGTTCTAGAACTCCCGAAAAGAATGACAAAAATTATTTATTTTATACATTCACACTACAAATTCCAGTTAAGCATACTACTTTTGGTCAACGAAACTTCACATACCTTGCAACAAGATTTTACAAGATTCTTCCAGATATAATAAAAAATGTGATTCACCAAACAACTTCAAAGAAAACATCTAAATTTGGACGAAATGTAATGATGGGGTAATTACCGGTGCACTCGCCCAAATTTGATATTAATAATGATGGCCATCAGTCACAAATTGATCCTCGCCGCATAAATATTTCTACATCAATATTCCGCTCTTTCTCTCTCTGTCGGTGCGACGGAGAAATGCGCCGCCACTAAAGAAAGAACCTCTCCAAAACCATACAAATATTCGGCTACAAATATAGCGAATTGACACCAGCTCAACAGAAGAAAGTTCCAAAAGTTCCACAGTAAGTCATTTCTCTCCTTTCAATTACAATTTTATATTATTTCATAATAACCAACATTAGCATAAGAAACTGTTTTGGTTTACCTCATGTTTAACCTCTATTATAACTGATCCTATATAAAATTGCTGTATGTTTCTTACAATAAATAAATTTTTATCCTCGTGTAGCGGTTACATTACAAGCATTTAATAATTAGGTCCTTCTATTACACAAATTTATACCCCACAATCTATCTAGTAAATACATTTTTGTTTAAAGAAAGAAAAACATTCCCGGGTTACGAATAAACAGACAATATTTGAAAATCCACTACTACCCATAAAACAGTAAGCTTAAAATGTTGCTCGTATCGTGATGAAGGACTAAGCCAGCCGAGGAAATTTCTTTATAAAACTTGTATATTATAAACTTCAATTATTCTCAAGTTCTCCGAATAACTTTGTGAAATTTGTTCACGACATTTACTCTCCAATAATGTAATATAACAGGAACGTTCGCAATTTTTTAACCAGATTTATCATAATTCAATTTGAAAAGACTTTTAATCACTGTTAACTGTAGTTCAACTTTTCATACGGCAATTGCATAATGAATTATGTAAACAAAGCATTAGGTTGAAAGGCTTGCACATAAATGTGATTCTCATCCCCGTGAATGTGTTTTATTTCCCGTGCAAGTTGGCTGTGAGTAGCTACGGCGCTCGCTGAATATGTGGTACAAAAACGTCGGTTTGTCGATTTTCGTTTGAAAAAATTATAATATTTTTTCTTTGAATCGAGTATTTCAAAGTAATATCAAGCGTTTACAACTTTTTTTTTAAGTTACGCCCTTCGTTCACGCAGCTACTTACAAGTGACTAAATCGCCGCTACCGGCTACCTGTCAAACTATTTTGCTAGTGCAGCGCCTAACGGCGTTTCCAAACACTAATAATACTATGGAAGGTACAGACGAGCGGCTACATGGAAGAACGGCGTAAGACTTCTAGGGGCATTAAGACGGGTAACTCAAATCTTTTTTGGACGGAAGTAACATTAACGGAAATGACGTTCATTTTATATTTTATCATATTAACGTCGTAGGTATGGCAATAATGAGTCCTAGGCCTAACAACGATTAACAAACCGTCAAAGCTAACTTAAACTTCAGACGTCACCCGTATATTTTTGTTTACTAATGTTTGATGTAAGTTCAACAAGTTGTTGTTATGTTTTGTTGATTATTATATGTTTTAACTATAGATTTTAGTTGAACCTTTTGATTTGTATTATTTTTAACGATGAATATAACCCCTTTTTTCTCTCTGATTTTTTGCGAATTCTAGCTATTGAAGTAAAAGGCAGTTGTGTGACAACCAAAATAGTGTTGTTTAGAATTCAAATGACTTTTAAAATTTTACCCCTTCGTCTATAAATAAGTATAAAAAACAACAACCTTTTTTTTTTTAATATGTTTATTCAGTTTTAATTTTACAATATTTTATTTTACAAATCTTACGAAACTGATCAATCAGTTTGATTGTAAGAAATCTCTCACTTTCTTCTAATTTTTTAATACAGTATAGTTTTCAGTTTTACATAGTAAATACTAAATATAATAATACTTAATATTAAAATACTAATTATTACAACAAACTAATTTTTATAATGTTTATGAATTGCGTTGTAGTAAAAATATTTTACATAGTAAGGAACATAGAAAGGAACTATATTATTTGATTTCATATTCTTCGGAGGTAGAAAGATTTTACTTTTGTTTTGATTTTTGAATAAGATGTCTCATTTTTGATATTTTCAGGTAATGCGTTAAATATTTTCGGAATTTTATGCCTTTTTGTTCTATCTCCGTATACATTTTGAGATTTATTAATAATAAACATTTGTGCTTCTCTATGCCTAGTAGGGTAGTTGTGGTTTACAGGTTTTTTGAATTCTGTACTCCAGAATTCATCTAGCGTTAATTGGTAATTTACCTTACTGTGTATAGAGAGGACATTACACAAGGAGAACATTTTTTTATAATCACCTTCACATAATTGAATTTTTTTTTTGCCTGATATCAATTTTAGGAAACGGATTTGTAATTGTTCTATTTTATTTAAGTATGTTTTGTACGTTAATCCGTAACTATTTATTCCGTATCCTATAATTGATTCTGCTAATGCGTTGTATATACAGTATAATATATTTTTATTAACAAAATTTTTTAGGTGGTAAAATTTTCCTAATATGGATCTTAATTTATTACATACATTTTCAATATGATTTGACCAGTTAAAGTTGACATCTATTGTAAGACCAAGGTATGTATATTGGTACACTTTTTCTATATTCGGGCAATTACACTGCTGGAATTGGTTTTTTGTGTGCAAACAATCATATGAATGACTTTTTATATGCAATTCCTTTTCCTGACAATTTGCATATGGTGAGTGTATAAGCATATATTTGGTTTTTTTTGCGTTAATAATAATGTCATTGTCATGGGACCATTTAATTATGTTATTTAGGTCTGTTTGTAAAATTTCCTGAATTTTTAGTGGATCTTTGTCAGCACATATAATGCAAGTATCGTCTGCAAACATGTAGCATTTACAACGTTTTATTACGTTTGGTAGACTGTTAACTTGCATTATATAACATGTAGGCCCCGATATCGACCCTGTTGCTACTCCGGTATCTGTTAACATTTCATCACTAAAAATTCCGTCAATTTTAACTTTAATTTTCCTATTTAATAGATAATTTTTAATCATTTTTTTTAAAGGACCTCTAATACCACATTCCTCCATTGCCCTTAATAATGTTTAACATAAAAACCTAATCATGTTCCGCGGAAAAAATGTTTTTATTTAAGTTTTTTATTTAATTTTTAGTCAAAGATACTTTTACTTTGTTTACATCACTTTTATTAATTCACAATCTACATGTTTCATGAACGATGTTCACATCATCAGGATCAAATGTATACATTTGTACATTTGATCCTGATGATGTGAACATTGTGATTGTGTATTAATAAAAGTGAAGTAAACAAAGTTATTTGTCTATTCATTAAAATAAATAATGCCATCACAATGTGAAAACCTTTCCGAAAAAATTTTCTTCAAAAAATCAAATTATTATATTAATAAATGATGTTAATCCTCAACATAATTTCAAAAAAATAAGAAAAATCATCGGTATTGTCATTATGTGTGAATAAATATATATTGTTTTTGCCATATTGTATTCACAATGATATTATATAATTGAACTAAAATTCCCTCACCAAACACAAGATCCTCGTCTCTTTATGGTGAGGAAAAGCTATCTTATCTACTATTTTAACACCGTATAAAATGTAAAAATTATGTATTTATTGTTAAAAAAAAACTATAAATATTAAATAAATAAAATATTATATTCATACAATATTCATATTATCCTGACGAAAACACCTTTATTTATTTATTCTTAATATATTTAAATTACAAAGGTATAGTATATTGTCCTCCACGTAGGTATAGTATATAGTATATTGTCCTCCACATAGGTGTTGTATACAGTATATTGTCCTCCTCTAGGAGTTCACTTGTGTTGTAAGGGACATTTTCAAATGTAAATTATAAATTGTCTATAATAAAATAAACAGTGGGCTCAGTTACAATATATAAAAAAAGAGAAACAATAAATATAAAATTTGAAGAATAAAATCGATTTCCAGATAGTTTCAACAAAAAAGATTGGATAATATATTTGGTTTTAAAACATGTAAATAATATGACCGTAATGATGTAATTCACTGGTACACCGTACTTTCAATTCAAAAATATAAAATACATAACGCGTATTAAAATACTCAGCACAGGACGAGAGGGGATATGAACCAAACACAATGTCCCCCGCGCTGCAGCGAAGTCATTTAACCCTTAAAAAAATTGGGGTATTTTGTCAGAGGCTAAAAATATTCCCGCTTTGCAATAAAATTCAAATAAATGGAACATTTGTTAACGTATTCGAAAACTAAAAACTGTTTTCGAAAGGTAATAGGCTTTCAAATTTCTAGATTAAAAATTACGTTGCATTTTTTTAAATAAATTTTTTTTTTGCGAAAACTTTAAAAAGTGTTCAAAATGGCTCACTTTACTTTTTTTTCTAACGAAAATTACTGATAATGAAAAAATAATAAAACACATACTTATTTCATTAGATAAATGAATTATAAACCTTACTGTCACTTCACTTTTTTTTGTTTCATGTAAAAAAAATTTAAAAAAAATTCACAAAGTTCCATAATTTTTTTTCAAATTGCTATCGGAAACTTTGGTTTCAGAAAGGGGTAAATGTTAATTTTTTTGTGGTTTTCTTTTACATTTGAATGTATAGTTTGTTGTATTATCTTTCCAATACCGTTTAGATCACATTTCTGACTATGATGGTAAGGGAGAAACAACGATTTCTGTGAGACCTATGTGAGTTGGGACAAATATGGTCTCCTGTGATTAAACGGGGTAATTTACCTGCGCATTAAGGTTGGCAGTACTTGATTTGAAAATAATTGTTCACCCTACAGTCAACACGGGTTCGTCATTCCAAACTCGAGCCGGCTGAAAATCCCAGATCAAAATTTGTATGGCCCCATGTCCGGATTATCACCATTATTACTTGTTAACTACGTCACTTCCTGTAAATTTGAAAAAATATGTTCTACTTCTTTCTGTGGTTTTTTTTTTTAGTTTAAGTTGCAGGTATATCCTTTTTCTTTAATTATTGATTAACGATTATTATATCATTTATAAAAATCTGTACCTACTTAATAAATACCAACCTTTCCTAGCATTGTTGATAGAAAAGTTATTACATTACACATACACAGGGTGTTAAGGGGCTTACATGACTTAAGTTAACGAATTACATTATTTGTTGGAGTAAAAAGTGTTGATGACATTTTGGTTGAAAAGTTATTACATTACACATACACAGGGTGTTAAGGGGCTTACATGACTTAAGTTAACGAATTACATTATTTGTTGGAGTAAAAAGTGTTGATGACATTTTGGTTGAAAAGTTATTACATTACACATACACAGGGTGTTAAGGGGCTTACATGACTTAAGTTAAGGGGGAATTTGCGATGACCGAAATCATATTTCGGGGCGGAGAGGTAAAATGAAGTAA
Organism: Limnephilus auricula; assembly: GCA_951813805.1. Taxonomy (NCBI): domain Eukaryota; kingdom Metazoa; phylum Arthropoda; class Insecta; order Trichoptera; family Limnephilidae; genus Limnephilus; species Limnephilus auricula. Next base: position 15,159,922 of record OX638391.1, on the reverse strand, counting down.
ACTGCTACGCGGCGACTCGAGAGCAGCGGCAGCAGAGCACTAGATGGTACCCTTGAGTATGGTTGAACATGAAACGCTTAATAATGGGCATATTTAAAATAGGGAAGTTGAGTGAAAAATATTTTGACTTATAAAAAATATGTTCATGTAGATGACATTCAAACTTCAATACCAGTATTTTTTAATTTTTTTTTAAAGTTCGTTTTCATAATTAAATTAATTCTACAAGTTTGAATTTTATTAAAGCCCGCCAAAACGGCGGCAAGAGCACAGCAGAGTCCGTGACGTAACCCGGTCCTTGCTTGTGTGAAATATAAGGGAAATATTTACAAAACCGGGACACGCTTAATACGGACGAAAACAATAAATTTAAAAAGTTGTAGTAGTTAGATATTTACTAGTACTAATCAATTCAGTTACCGGATTTTCAATGCATTTTAATGGTTATTTTTTAAATATAAAAACACGAAATGTTATTTTTCACCGACCGCTATGTTAGGAACTGTTGCAAGTTTCGTTGAAAAATGACATTTTGTGTTTTTAAATTCAAAAAATAACCATTAAAATGCACTTTTTTCGAAATTCCAATAACTGAATTGATTAGTACTAGTAAATTTCTAACCACTACAACTTTTTAATTTATTTTTTCGTCCATATTAAGCGTGTCCCGGTTTTGTAAAGATTTTCCCTTATATTTCACACACGCAAGGGCCGGATTACGTCACGAAGTCTGCGCGCACGGTATTATGGCCTTGCCGCCGTTTTCGCGGGCTTAATAAAATTCATATTTGTAGAATTAATTTAATTATGAAAACGAAGTTAAAAAAAAAAGTGGTATTTAAGTTTGTCTGTGAACGTTGATAAAAAAAAAAATAAAAAAAGGACTCAACTTCCTTATTATGTTTGTTAAGTTGAATGTGCATGTTTTTGGTAAATTTCGATAGCAACATTATTTGTTGCAAAAGGACCTCATGATTTTATGGTTCTTATCAGATTTCGATCAAACTTGTTTGAAAAATTATTCTATACAATCAACTACACTGCTAGACGGTAGGCTCGAAACATGACTCATAATCAACAAGTTCTTCATTGAGAGAAGATGTCAAAACAGTACGGTATTCAATTACGCGTTTTCATAATACGTGATCATAATTATATCTGAATATATAAATATCGGTTATTTTGAATATTTATTACCATTGTTGACAAAAAGTTACATAAAACAATAATTATGTATAATGTAAAAAGCATAAAATGCAACTTTTTATCAACTGAAGATCTTCGTACAAAAAGTTGAAATTTTGACAAAAAAAATCGTTTTCAGCTACAACAACATCAATAACGTCGTTTTTTTTTCAAACCTAGCACTCTAGCTCACTGAAACCTCACGGACCGCCACTGATAGACGGGTATATACCGGTGTATAAATTACCTGCTGTAATAATTGTAGAGGTGGTAAAGTATCGCTAAATCTAGAAGCAAGGCGGCCGTCCGTGGTCGAATGGTAAGACTCTTGACTCCCAATCGGAAAGTCACGGGTTCGAACCCGGCGTTCGCAAATAAATTTTATTTGATTAATTTCTGTTATTTCACAATTAATTAATAAAAAAATATATATACTATATTTGCGGCACGTTTCAGAGTGGAAGATACTCTCAGTATCGCCCCGGCGTAAGACCACCATTCAGAATTGAAACATTGCTTAATAATGGTTTTAGCCGTGTTAAGTGACTAGATCTGAATAGTCAGGTACTTCCTCACCTTCCTCTTCCCCATCTCCTTCACTTCCCCACTTACCTTCAGCCTCACAACATACCCCAATTGGGGATGCCATAGTCTCACTGGCTCCCTCCCTCCCTCTAACCCACTCTTCCCCCCCTCCCTAATTGGTTCCCTGCAGTTGTCACCATTAGCCTTGCGGCGGTGACCAGCAGCATTAAAAATAAGGGGGTGACTGTGACAATACATCCATTAACGTATGTGGATTGCCAAAAAGTCTGAAATTGATCTTAAAGAATATTTCCAATATGAATTATCTCCTGCCCCACTGTCTCTTTTCTCAGAGGAAGGCACGCGCAAAGGAACCAAGTCCACATTTTACACATCGTTCAACCCTCTACTAAATAACACAGAACTGGGAAGCAGTAAAATACTCGTAGTTGATGGAGGATATTTACTACACAAAGTTTTATGGGGTCGTGCTCAATTTTTTTCAATAATTTTTCAGCAATATGTCAGTTATGTAAAGAATCATTATGGATCCAACGCAGTAGTGGTGTTTTTGACCTAATTTTTGGTTAATTTTTGTATTAGAAACTGGATACCTAATTGAGATAAAAACGTTTAACGTGTACCTATTATGCATCTATTATGAAATTTTATTCTCTACAAAATTGATATCAGTAATTTTTTCACAAAATTGTACTGGAAAAAAGATATGTACAAACAACCAAACCAAGTCGTACAATTTACCTGTTTTTATAAACTTTTACACATTTTTACAACTGCATATCTCGATATGTATTAGAGATAGATTTTTTTTTTTTAAATAAAAGTTGTAGAAAATTTTATGGTCTACTAAACATACTAAGCTACTTTAGCCGATATTTGTATTGGAAATGAGATATTTGCGAAAAACTAGATTTTGGGGCGAAACCGGTTGTTTTTTCAAAATGGCGGCGAAAGCTCAAGTGCCCCAAGGTCGAAAACTCAGATTTTACATCAAGAGATGACTATATAAAACATATAAAAAAAAATGGGACTACCGGAGTAATTCCGATCGCGGATCGCTAATTGCACTGGCCTAGAAGGAACCACCTAGAATATTATATGCCGCTGGTAAAACCGGCCGGCAACAGTACTGTGAATTGTGAATGCGAGTAGAAAAGTCATCTTCGTTGTGAAATAATACATGATAACATAACAACTAACGTTTAGTATGACCTCTTTTCTAATGTGCCAACACATTTACGTTTTACGCCAACACATTTGTTTATAAAATTTGACAACCTCTCACTTCGAAATCATCTCGCATACTGACGGAAAACAGCTTGCACCTTGGTTTATATTATGGCGTGAAGTAATCACATTGAAAAACTGTATTTTATTTATTTAAGCAATGTGTATAAGATTTTTAAAATAATGTTATTGTCCAGCCGTTTAGACAACATTGTTGTGGTGATAAAGGATATTTTAATAATTCTTTTGTATTTAGAATTAAATGATATAATCGAACTTTAAGCTATTTTTAGAGGTTCTGTAAATATTTTTTTATACAATAGTTTTAAACATTTTAACACGTTTTGTTATTTCATCTTTTAGAAGAATAATTTATTGGTTCAAAACATAATATTGTTTTCTGATAAACAATATAGAAATATTCTAAAAACTGCATCAAAAACCGCAAATTATGCTGCGCTTGCGGTAAGATACCCTTAACGAATTACATTATTTGTTGGAGTAAAAAGTGTTGATGACATTTTGGTTGAAAAGTTATTACATTACACATACACAGGGTGTTAAGGGGCTTACATGACTTAAGTTAACGAATTACATTATTTGTTGGAGTAAAAAGTGTTGATGACATTTTGGTCTCCGATGACTTTTTTATAATTTTAATTTTTCCTTTATTTTCTTCAAAATCAAAAAATATATTTTTTCCTCTTTTCATCACTGGTCAACTCAGACTACTAACCACGCAACATCTCGCGCTGACCCTACCTGCTCAATACCTGCTGATTTTATAAGTTTTAAGCTGAAAATAAAATATTCCATATTAAATACACAATATAATATATACAGGTTGTCCGGGAGTAAAGTGCATTAACTTTGGGTGATGATTCTACACGATGGTAGGAGTAAAAAAGATTAACAAATTTCATTTTTTTCCATACAAAAAGATGTACCTAATAAAAATCCTTAGTGAAAGATACAAACATACCCGATAAATTTGCTGTGAGTCAGCCGGGAGCGTTGTGTTGACGTTGGTTTTGATTGGCGCTTATCGTAACAGCGGAAAATACCTAATAGTGCAGACCGCGAGCGCCGGCCGTAGTAATTTTATCTATTTACCAAAAAAGTAGCCCTACAAGTTGGAATTTCGAAAAAAGTTGTTTATCGTTTTTACTTAAATTATCATGTAGAATTAAAGCACTTTATCCCCCGGACACCTGTATAAATAAGTGTGTCCGTGGCGGCGTGACTTTTTTTTTATACAAATCGACATTTTTTTCCGAGATTGATGAAACTTTGCACACTTCAGAACAAAAGGAAGATGACTGCTGCACCACGTTATTCAAACTCTTAATGCAGAATTCTGGCATTTCTTAGTGTAATTTTGAACACTTGATGTTCAAAATAATACGAAAATTACTGACTACATCTAATTTCGAAAAACACTATATCTCTCCACAACTACAGACAGTACGGAATAAGTTTCTTTCAGAGATCTGCCGATGAGTTTCATGTTAAAATAATAATACATCAATAAATCCTTGAAGTTAGCGTCCTTCAAATCAGACTTATACATTTGTAAAAAGTGTGTTAAACATATCTCTGAGAGGGTTGTAGGTAGGATGGGTTCACTGACAGCGAATAAATATTTGAGTTTTCCCTTGTGCCTAGACCCTTTGTTCAATTTACGGCTTGAGGTACTTGATCAATTTCAAGTAAATTCCAACCCGCAGCATGTTTGTATTTCCAATCAATTTTTCCTTTTGGATTAAATCTGAGGAAATTCGTGGATTTTTTCTCAATAGTATCCATCTTACGACTAAAACTGTATTAAAATATATATATTGCAAAACAGAAAGGAAAGAAACACTGTATTTATTTTATTGATTAATCACGACGTAATCTATTTGAAAGGAAAAAGCCTGGCTGTTTCTAGAAATTTTTGTTCACCGTCCTTTTTTAGCAGCAAAATATTTATTTGTCGTTCTGAACATTTTTGTATGGTAAAAAAAATCTAATAAATGATAGTTGGAGATTTTTTTGCATATCTTTGAGCGGACGAAGTGGTAAGGAGATATGGATTATGTAAATGAAGTGGTACCATTGGGAAACGGCTGCGCACCCGGTTTCATACAAAACGTAGTTTTGGATTTGAGGCCTAAATACCCAACCAAAGTGAAACATTATTTTTGTAATCAAACGGTATATCGAATATTTATTTTGGACAGGGGCTAGATACATTTTTACGTAAAGCAAACATGTTTCATTTTTAAAAGAATAATTGTTTAGATTACTATCTTTTTTGTTCGTAAAATATAATTGAATATAGGTATTTTGAATATTGTTCAGAAATAAATTAACCCTTGAAAAAAAAGTGTTTTTATTATAATAAATCTTTTATGACGTGAAACAGTTTCGACTTTCCACCACGGTCCTGCGCATCAACAATCTGCCAAGTTTCAGCTCGATTTGATGTCGGACAATCGGTTATTTTCCACTTAATTCATTAATAAAAACTAAACCTAAATTTAATTATGTAGATGTACGTAGATGTATTTGAAAAGTCTCCTCCTCTCAAGTTTCAAGTAAACAACAACAGGTTTCATGTTAGTGGGGTTTTAAAAATGCTGAGATTTTTTTAATAGATATAGTTGGGTTTCCTGATATGATTAAATAAACTAATTTCGGTTTGAAAGTAAAATATTTCTACGTAAAGAAATAATTTTCAAAATTATAACAGATCGATTAAAAGAGGCGATAAATTAGGCGCCAAAATTATTATATTTTTAATAATACGAAGGATGATATAATAATATAATGTGATGATCTAAAATAACATTGATGATCTAAATCTATCAAAAATTGACAGATCAAAATCCGAATCACTGATGATTTAAAGAGTTTACTTACGTTGTTCAATCGAAAAGTGTTTACGATAATTTCTCCGACTATTATATAAAAAAGAAGTTGAGTCCTTTTTTTATTTTATTTTTTATAAATGTTCACTCCCCCGCCTCTTGCCGGGCGTTTTGGCGGGCTCTAATAAAATTCATACTTGTAGAATTAATTTAATTATGAAAACAACTTTAAAAAAATATTTGTATACTGGTATATAAGTTTGCGTGTCATCTACAGGAACATATTTTTTATAAGTCATAATATTCCTCACTCAACTTCCTTATTAAGAAAATTGGCAATTTGTACTTTTAGCTTCAATATCCTAAAATTATAATTATCCAGTGAATTTTTACGGGTCTGCGTTGGTTTACAATGAATTTTATGATATACTAGCTGATACCCGACATGCGTTGAAAGCCACTTAGATAAATAAATTGCTTCTCCCTTCGTGTCATTTCCCGCGATGCCTTCCCCTCCCGCGTTCCCTTTACACCTTCCTAGCATTCCCCCTCCCCTTTCCCCATCCGACCCTCCAGCATGCCCCTCCCCCCAGTCCTTTTTCCCTACCGCTTAACTCCATAAATTACACACATTTTTCCAACAACTCGCGTGACATATTTAATTTTTTTTATGCAAATTTCATAAAGCCAGAGCTCACCAGTACCTATATATATAGAAATATTCATGGGCAGTTATAACAATTCAAAAAACTTAAGAGTAATCGGATAAAATTTTTATCGCAATCGTATGAATACTATATCAAATAATTTCATAACGCCAGAGCTCAGTATCCTACAACCATCCCTGGTAAGCATACATCTATTTTCAAAGTTTCATCGAAATCGGATGAACGGTATGGCCGCGCATAATATACGAACACAAAATAAAATTAACCATAATCTCCTATTAACCATAAAATTATAATAAATTCAATATTATACCCACGCTCAGGCATTTGCCTTTGTGGGATTTTTTTGTTCATACAATAATATATTTAAGTATGTTATATACCTTTTATTATTTTATGTACCATTGTATCAAAAAAAATTCAATAAAAAAAAATTAAAAAAAATAAAAAAAATAAAAAATAAAAACACACAAACACAAACAAACAAAAATTATTTTTTATATTACTTAAAGATTGCAAAATTCGTAGTTATGTGGTATGTGTAAAAGTAGTGTGATTTACGTTAAAATTTGTCAATCAATTCAATAATAAAATAATAAAGGTTTAACCAAATCCGTTAAAAACGGTATTTATTATAATATAATATAATAGGACATATATTATATTTCCATGACTGGCTTTTTTACCTTACGAAAGGTTTAACTATTCTAGAAAGGTAGAATGTCACTTCTCTTCAATTTAAATGCTGAGGCACATACGGAAAATAAATGTTTGAGTAAGCAGTAATGTTTGTAACGGTTAAAGATAGGCGGGGTTTAATGTCTGGATGTTACTTTTAGGACATTGGTATAATTAAATTGTAATAAAACAAAAGGTTGTCAAATGAATATGGCTTAATGTGGTACTTTGAATTGCGCAGTGGTGTACCGTATCTTTTTCTCGAAGTTATAGATTTTCTTGAATAGTTTGATTAAACCATCCTACGATTCATTTAGGAAAATAACAAAAATCAACGAAAAATCAAAGTTATGCGACGTACTCCAAACTTATCTGCTTGTAAGAGCAAAGGGGACCAGTTGAAAAATGACTGGTTTTCTCATCTTGAACGAAAAAAATGAAAAATTGGGGAAACGTCGATTTCTCGTGTAAAGGAGGGTTCAAAATGCCTATTTCATACAAGGGGTTCTTCCATATTGATCTCCAAAAATATTTTCGATTCTACCAAAACCATAACCTAAAAAATTTGAATATCTACTAAGTAAATGTGATATGTAGATACGGAAAAAACTAAATAAATACTAGGGTATTGTAAAGAAATTTTTTACTACACGCTTAAGATGTTGAGTTGACATTGCATGCTTTTTATCCTAGTATATCTGCTATGGCACAATATAGACCTCATGCCTCTGTTTTTAATTATTTCTATCCTTTTAACTTGTGTTTTATTGGTCAGAAAGATGACCCTTGTGAAATAATTCAGTTACTACATCAAAAGCCATAAAGTGTTATTAATTAAACTCATACGTTCATGGAGCTACTTACAAGCGACTCGAGCGTTATGTGCATAGCACCCGCCAGTATACGCCATACAATTTTAGTGGTGTTCGTACACTTTCAAAGCAACTAGCAAAATTGTATGGTAGGTACTGGCGGGTGCTAAGTTCAAGTCGCTTGTAAGTAGCTCCATGAACGGACGGCGTAAGAGTTTAATTAATAACACACAGTGTTCGTACACGCTGCTACGCACTGCACTAGCAAAATTGTAACGCGGGTACTGGCGGGTGCTATGCACACGGAGAAAAATGTTATTGTAAAATACGATCATTTTATTCGTAAAAACGGGACTGAAGTTCTTACGAACAAATTAACCGTGTTTCCATGTTTATTGGTTGGAAAAAGTAAGAATAATTACGAAATTACGTTAGTTAAATTAGTAACAAATTATTCTTATATGTTCCCGCCAATAAACATTAAAACCCTGTTAATGTGTTCGAAAGAAATTCAGTCCCGTTTTTAACCGTTTTTACGAATAAAACGATCGTATTTTAGAATAACATTTTTCTCCGTGCACATGATGCTCGAGTCGCTTGTAAGTAGATCCATGAACGGACGGCGTTAGTCATTGTGAACAAACAAAAAGATTGAACTAAATTTGTATTTTTATGCAATCTAAATACCTTTCGTTCTAGAAAACCGCCAGTACCTTACACTAGAAGATATGTATTCGGTGAAGAAACCTAATTAAGTATGAGCTTAAGCTAAATAAAGTAAGTTAACCTTTAAAGTAGTTATAGATTAAATAAAATAAGAACTAGGAACATATATAAAATATGTCATAAATTTCTAAATTCATCAACAAAAAATCCCAATAACACCAACAAATTTCAATAAAATCTGATAATTTTCCTGTAAAAAAACATGAATTGTATCATAAATTTATCGGAGTGCACCACTTTTCAGCCTCTGTGGCTGTACGCCCCTGGTACATGCCAATAATTAATGTACATAATACATTTAATGCGTATGAGCTACCAGTATTACCAGAAGACCTTAAACCACCATTAAAAAAAAACATCTTGCGTTTATTCCGGCGTATTTTTCAATAGAAACAAAGCGGTATTTTTTTAGGAAGCGGCATTAAAAGATATGTCTTTTCCGCAAAAAATCCGTTTCTGAGTTATGAAAACATTTTGCTCGGTATGCTTTCAATGTCGCGTAATGAGATACGGAAACTGGTATTTATTTTTGTTCTGGAAAACATTTGTATTTAAGGTATAGGTAAATCATTTTAAAGAGATCCTACCCGGTGTGGTGGTGCAAAATCATCCATCCAACAAAATCAATCAATGGATCAACAAATTATTAAATTATCTAATAATATTTTTGTTTGCAAGCTGAAGAATGAAACGAAAAATATGAAAAGAACTTGGCAATTTCAAATCTAAATTATACGGAATTGATAAACGTTACTACGCACCCAGTGTCTTCAGGCCTTTGCAGGGTAAGTGAAAACTGCGGTGGGTGTTATAAATTAGTTTAAAAATAATTTTTAGGCGTTCGATATAATATCAGTGTTTACAAGTACGTTCAAACGTGGCCCCTTTAAAATAATTTGCCTGTACGTCTTAATAGGAATGGAATTCGGCGTTATAAATAAAACATATTTTTGAAATGCCTACCACGAGAAAGGCCCAGTGTAAAACTTAATCCGCTTTCGGTAGTAAGAATGAATCCATTTCATAGTTTACTTTAGGATTTTTTTCTGACGAATATTGTTTTTTACATAATTCAAAAATTGTCATTTTTACCTTTCATCTAATATGTTAAAATACTCTTCAATTTAATAAAAATGGTTCATATGATATTAGAAATATATATATATATATGTGTGTATTTAGAGTAGAACCAAACTTCCAAAGATGAAATAAAAAATGTTTTCTCATTACTTATTTATTCTAAACATAGTATTTTTTTTTTAAATAGATATATAAACAATGCTCCATCTTTCTTATTGTTTGCTTTTTGAAATTCAGTGAAACTACTTCGAATGTAGGTAGGTCCTACGCACTTATTGGGTTATACAAATGATAGAATTCCTTGAAAAGAGTTGTCACTAAATGGATATTTAGCGATGTCTTCTTACGGCCGCTGTTCCCAATCCTACTAATCAATTACTAAGCCAAAATTTTGCCTTAGTAATTGATTAGTGCACAACTACGCTTTTTCCAACACACAAGTATCGCTTAAGCATTTATCTTAACCTAAGGATGCCGGACTAGTGGATTAAACTCGTTCCGGCCGCCTCAGTTTTGGACTAGTTCTTAAAAGTGTCAACAGAGTAGAAAAAATACCGCGAACACAATGTATGATCGATGAAATATCACTGACAGAAGACACAGTTTCGCGCTCATTTCACTTCTGTTGTATTGCGTTTATCAATTATCATTTTAATTAATATGGATTGAGAAGTTGGGATGCGTGCGGAGCAGAGACGAAAAACGGTTAATTTATGCGAAAAACTATGTCGTTTTCGAATATTCGCCAAGCCAAGTGTCAAGTCCAGTACCTACGGTCAAGCTGACACTTTATTTTATATACGTTTGTTTAAAAAATATAAAATGTCAGTTTATGGATAAAAATATTTTAAATAAATTACGTGTATTAATAATAAATCCAACAATTAACTCTATAGTATTAATTTAACTTCGAAAGTTCTTACTTTGATGTCATTTTATTGTCTATGAAAGTGGGCGAGGCCAGATAACATAAGATGTTTGGGGACAACATAAATCAAGCGCTACCCGACAAAATGCTTGGCTGATCGCAGCCTCAGATGAATCGATTTAAAAGTTAGAAACAGCGGCCGTTAGTGCACGACATCGGTTCTAAGGTTTTTGAGCAGTCTCTCTACCAAAGAAGGTCATTGGAACCTCTGATATAAATGTTTACCTATGTACCCACCGTATTCTTATTCTTCGTCTTGAACCATCTACTAATTTGGACAAAGACCAGCCTTACAATTGTTAGCGGTTTACTTATTAAAAAATAAATATTTTGGAAGTAATTTTTCGAATTAAGTTGCCTTAGGCAAAATAATATCTTTTTACGCACAAATTAGTGTTACCCATATACTTTGATTTAAATAATCGCCAGCATCAAAAAGAGTTAATCATCAAAGAGCCCAGTAGGGTTTGGTACTTGATCTCACGTTTATAGAGAACGGAAGATAGATTTACATATCTAATGAGGAAGGGTAGCGATGACGCGGGTGTCCGAGAGACGTGATGACCCCTCTCACCTCTCACCCTGTTCCACTCCAAGCAGCCTACGTACCCTGGTCCCCTGGTCCGGGCACAGGGTACAGGTTACCCGAACTCGAAAAAAATCTAATTTTGCGAATATTAGTTCTCTTGTTACAGCCATTGAACCCTATTTGGGACGTAAAGAAAATATTTTTTAAGATTTGTGGATATCGTTCTACGTAATAGAAATTTGTAGGTCGAGAGAAATATTCATTTGTTATATTGCACACGCCTATAATTAATTACATACTTGATTTAATGAACATGATTTAGATTTGGTGAATATAAAGATACTAAAGAGACATTTTGATCTTCCACTAAACAAAATAACAGACAAGGGGGGAGGACGCCGTGGCTACGGATTTATAATTTTTGAAGTAAATACTTCTTTACGCACGCTTGACTTGAGGGGTAAACTGGCGAATGCATTACAGAAATTACAGCGTTACGAGGCGAACGATAAACAAATTTAATTAATTTTCAGGTTCTTTCCACACAATATATAACAACAGTGCTCAAATCCAGTAGTAATGACTTTCGGAATGGGTGCTGGCATTTATTTAAAACTTTATAAGAATTAAATCAACAATCCCATTCTAAGCGTAATTCCCATAATAAAATTAATCAAATTTTCATTTAAAGTGTGCGAACTCAGTGCATTGAAACGACTGATTTGTCACGATGATTGGTAACAATCTAAACGAATCTTCCATATAGATTCTTATACACTGATGATTGGAAAGGTTTTATTCGATGCCAGAAATTAGATTAATCACTAAAGAAGTATTATTCAGTCGTGTGGTCTCATATTTTTTTCGATGTGCTTTTTACTATTTATTGTCATTATGTTTTTTATATACGTATTTTTAATATTAGCACTATCTGAAATACATTTATACTGTTACAAGCTACTGCCCGCGACTTCGTCTGTGCAGGATTAGTACTTCGAGTAGCGTATTTTCTTTTCCTAGGTCCCATCTACGCTTATACCAAAATTCTTAACCTATTTATTTAAAATATCTATAATTCTTGATTCGATTCAAATTATTAGGCGGGTACTTGAAATAAATTCACTAATTTAAATATTTTCTAAAATAGAATTTTTTATTATCAATCATGGTTTTTAAAAATGTCATTCTCGTATTTTGAAATTTTATATTAAACAAAAAAATTATTATTTTTAATATATGGAAAATAGCTAGCTTTATAAAGTATCGCTTATATGTTATTCTGATGTATGAGCTATATTATAATAAAGTTTCATCAAAATCCATTCAGCAGTTTTTGTGTGAAAGAGTAACAAACATACATACATCCATACAAACTTTCGCGTTTATGATATTAGTAAGAAAGATAAGATTGCATTACTGCTTTATTTTTGTGTTTAAGTTTTAAACTTTCATTTTGTGTTTTGATCATTTTTCTCCATGTATATAGAAACTTCACTGGAAAAATATTTTATATATTAAAAATCAGCTAAAATAAGGAAAAAGAGAAGTCAACGGTCCATAAAATCTTTTAAAAATATTAATTACTTCCATTCCACGTCAACTGATTTTAAACTCCTTTTTTTCCTCCGGCTTTTAAGCCGGCGTAGTCCAGAGTTAGAGAGTTAGACTGCCATTCCGAAGGCCGCGGGTTCGAACCCGGCGTGCGCAAATAAGTTTTATTTAATTGATTTGTGTTATTTCACAATTAATTATTTAAAATAATATATAGTATGTTTGCGGCACGTTCCAGAGTGGAAGATACTCTTAGTATCGCCCTGGTGTAAGACCACCATTCAGAATTGAAACTTTGCTTGAAATGGCTTTAGCCGTGTTTAGTGACTAGATCTGAATAGCCAGGTACTTCCCCACCTTCCTCTTCCTTTGTCTCCTTCCCTTCCCCACTTACCTTCAGCCTCATAACATACCCCAATTGGGGATGCCATAGTCTCACTGGCTCCAGACGGGAGCAGTTGGGACTCTTGTGAAGTATTCACTACAAAAAATTTTTTTTAAAAAAAAAATAAAAAAAATAAAAAAAAATAAAAAAAAAATAAAAAAACTCGAATGATAAATACTATCAGTATCGACCTGGAGAAAGACCACAGTTCATAATCCAAAAGTTGTTTAAAATGGCAAATGCTGTTTGGTGACCAGATCTGAATACACAAATTCTTTTCTTCTTCCCACAATTCTTCCACACAATTCTTCCCTGCCTTTCTATTCTGTATTGAAATGCCATCGTTTCACTGGCTCGGAAGCACTTGGAAGTCTTGAATGGTAATCACAAAAAAAAAAAAATATATATATATTAATGCATATCTGTATATGTTAGAGTTGCGAAAATTAGTAAAATTTGTGATATAATTTCGAAGGTCACTTAATCAGCTATTCACAGAAAGACCGAAGCGGTGCTATAATTTTTCGTCGAAACGTTACGCCGTATCTGGGTGTATTTAGCGACAGAATTATTTCACGGCACGGAACCACCACCAGAGCTCTGACCCAAATGGTGAAGCTTTCACGTCGGGTGATGAATGCCTTTGGCCGCGCAAGATTGATAACACGTGTTTAGCGCCATCCGCGGGTTAACTGTGTCAATATTGCTCGCTCTAGTGTAACACGCGCTCTTTTTATTTGACGACACGACCATCGGCCATGGGATGCGGGGACTGTAACCTAATTACATATTTTCTGAATAAGAAAAAAAAATAAAGTTGCAAAACAGCGTTGCTTATATTTTTATACTCTTACTCATTTAAAGGAATTTCCTGAAATTATAATATTCGCTTAAGACTTATTTTTGAAATAAAACTTCTTTACGCACGCTTGACTTGGGGAGTAAGCTGGGGAATGCGTGACGAGAGCGTTACGAAAAGTGTGATCGGTAAAGGCGAACGATAATAAAATATTTGTAGCAGAAGCGTTTTCTGGAAGATTTTATCGTAAAATGCAATTATTGTACATTGATCTCTTTCTTTGGAAAATCTTTACTTGTTTGTTTATTTATTTATTGTTTCATTACATGGTTGGTATTATTGTTCACATTTCAATATTAACCTCACTAGGACAAGCCTGTTTTGAGGATAATAAGAGAATAATTTTTTTTTAAAGTAGTAAAAATAGAACACAAAATATTTAGGTACCTATTGATAAAAATAACAAAGGACAAAGATGAACCAATTGATGGCAATTTTAACACCGATAATTTAATATTTAAAAAAAATGCACAAGATGTCTTAATATGTGTTCTGGAAGGATATTAAATATAAGTGTAAACTGACACAAATAATTTCTTTGACCAAGAGAAAATTTATTTTGAATTTCAATAAAGTTAAGAATGTGATAATATAATTATAATTTAAGGGTTATAAGGATTGTAGCCAGTTCGATATATGTTTTTTGTATTCTGAAAGATTAGTTGTTTTATATTGTGTTGGAAGTGATATGTATAATTTTATAGCCTGGTATCTGTAGTGTTTTTGTCCAAAGGATGTTTTTGTTTTAGGTATTTCTAGTTGCTGTGCAAGTCTTGTTCTAGTATTATGTTCATATCACAAACCCTAGAAGTGATTAAAGCCTTAGTGGAAGCCACAAGTCTGCCACTTTTCGTAGGATTTGTGCTGTATAGGTACTTACCAAGATTATTTTATTTACTTTTACAACAATTTATATCTATTCATTTGTATTTCTTTGACCGTATTTTTACTAAATGTTTTGTTAATTTATTGTGAAGTGTATTACTGTGTGCTAAATATATGAAAAAATCCTTCGTATCACTTCTAAATAAACATTCATAAACACAACAAAATCCATAAAACCATATGATCTGGAAAGGTATGTTAGGGATCAAATGTAACCCCGCGATCCCTTATGGATTTCACAGAAGACAGTCGACTTCCATAATACTGAAAATATGTCCAGTCTGATCGAAAGTCACAAAAAAACTAACTTTTGGACAAAAACATTTAGTTTCACCTAAACTCTTCTAAATTAAGTACCTATTATAGATATCTAAGCTCCAAAATTAGTCATCGAAAAAAAGCGTTCAATTAACAATCAATAAATGTTCATTACAAGTTTACGCTGTATGATTCTTTACAGTACAAACAACTCCGTATATCGAAAAAAAACGAGTGTGCTTTAGACCTCACAACTGAAGTAAAAATTATTTAGCTCCATCTATATGTATGTCCATATATATGTTTATATGTATAAAATATATGCATGTATATAATTATATATACAAATATGAATTATTCTACAAATATTTATTTAAATTTATTATCGATTAGTTTATAATTTTTTTTTGCAAAAATTCTCTTCAGTTACCAATTGAAACCATAAAAATATGAGTGTGCTTTAGACTATACGACTGAAGTAAATACTTTCTGGCATCGAATAAAACCATTCCAATCATCAGTGTATAAGAATCTATATTGAAGATTAGTTTGGATTGTTACCAATCATCATGACAAATCAGTTCTTTCAATGCACTGAGTTCGCACACTCTATAAACGAAAACTTTATTAATTTTATTATGGGAATTACGCTTAGAATCGGATTGTTGATTTAATTCTTACTAGTTCTAGTTCTAGTTAGAAAGCGACGTTTATTCACATTTGCAGCAGAAAATTAAAAAATCTCCAATCGAAAAAGTGCTAGTTATAAGTTAGATTTTAACGTTTAGAATGTGAGAAACAACAAAACAACTGTAGTCAGCAAAATGCCAGCACCCATTCCAAACGTCATTACAATGGATTTGAGCACATTCACCAGTTTACCCCTCAAGTCAAGCGTGTGTAAAGAAGTATTTACTTCAAAAATAATAAAACGTATTTATTTAGCTATATTACTTTATACACTACACTAAATAAGTTATATTTCAAATTATTCAAAAATTATTTTAAGTTTAAAACAACGACGGTATGTTTCTAATAAATAATAATATGTTTTTAAATAAATCGAGTGTATTTTTCGTTATCTCATCTTCAAAAAATCTCGTTTCTTAAGTAAACCTTCCCTTAAACAACATTTCAACAAGAATTTGTAACTTGGGAAGTACCATTAATAAGGAGGGTCCTCGGCCTAATTTCGGGTTCCAGATAATGAAAAGAGGCAAGAGACGTGAGGGGGTCTGGAGGAGGAGGCCAGGAGAAACAGATGGACAGATTTCAGAAATTATCGTTAATAAATTGATGAAAAAAATGTGTTTTCACATTTAGCTTGATTTTAGAATTGTTGTACATTATTTGACATTTTTCTTCCGTAACATTTTTACAGCTTTATAAACACATTTGGCAAATGTACCGACAATTAACGACGGCCTCCGAAGTCGCAGCGGTTAAGATCCACGATTATGAATCCAAAGATTGTATGTTCGAATCCCGGCGTACGAAAATATATTTTAATGAATATATACAGGGTGTTAAGGGACGTACTTGATTCCTGATATTTTTTGGAGAAAAAAAATAAATTAAATTTTCGTCTCGTTTTCGGCGTTTTTTTCGTAATTAAAAGATAAAAATCAGTAAGTATTGGAAAGGTGGAGTCGGTATGAGGGTTAAGCGGCTACTCGACTGAGAAAACTCGAAAAAATAATATTGAAACGTTCCGTATTATTTCACGCTAGATTCAACTTTTTTACTACATACTTTAACTATTTTATTTTGTTTATTCTGCATTCAATTTTATATCATGTAACATTTATATGTGGGACCTTATTCTCTGTTCAGCAGAAATAAACAAACATTATTATTATTATAGTAAAATATTATATGTGGTTTAAATTATCAAACAGCATTACGTACATAGGGTAGGTATTTTAATTATAGATATTTCGCACGAGTCAAGTTCACTGGAATTTGCTTCGCCAATTTTGAATCCACAATATAAACTGTAGCATAGAGCAAATACAAAGCAAATTTATATAATATCTCGTCTCCAAATTCTTTATGTGCAATTGCTTTGAATGTGCAACTCAATCTTTGCAACAAAGGCAAGCAGCAGCTGATTTAACATTTTATATAGAATTTTAAGCAATAACATCGACTGTTCCTAACTAATGTTAATATACATTTGAGACGTACACGTCATACAGCACTATGCAGTGCGCTCAATTAACAACATTATTTACGATTAACATTCAAATGTTGCATCTATTCTCCATTTAACCATGCTCTTAATGCCTTCAATAATATTTATCTAAACCTACAATCAACATCTTTTTTCGGATTAACTGCCCAAATGTAAAAGGGGCATCATTTTCGTTGTTTGTTTTTGGGGTGTTTGCTTTTGGCCGTGAAAATCTAAAAACGTATCCAAGGGGCATCATGTCGGTGGTTTTAATCGTTCAGTGCGCAAACATATACACAAATTCACACTTACGCACACCTATATACTACGGTTCACGGCGAGTTCATCGAAAACGAGTTCATTGAAAACGAGTTCAACCTAACCTAACCTAATCTAACCTAACCTAACCTAACCTCCCGTCGTCAATAAATTTGCTTTCGATGAATTGATTTTCGATGAACTCGTCGGTTACCATATATAACACACGTTACGATATACAAAATACATACCACGTAAAAATAATAACAAGTAAATATATCTAAGATACCCACGTGATAACTAAAATCTGTATATTGTTACATTACTGTAAGCAATTTATTATGTTGTTTCTATAATTTAAAAAGAAAAAAAAATGTATTCGTGGCAAGTTCCAGAATTTAAGAAGTTCTCAGTATCGCCTTGGTAAAATAGCATAATTCTGAATCGATATTTCAAGCAAATCTGAATAACCAATTACTTACAAACCCCTCCTTTCACAACTAATTCCCCTCCTCAATCCCTCATTATATACTGCTAACAATCCTTACTCCGGAATTTACGTAAATACGTGTTGTTCTACAGATTAGAATCCGAAACATTAATGATAATTAATAAATACGTTATACATGATAGTAAAAATGATTTGTTCGACTACAGAAATGTTTTTACTCCGCAATAAATAAAGTATCAACCTGTTTTTATAATTGCATTGCCATATTTTATAAGTGTCCAAAAGTCACACAGACATAAATAAAATATTAACTGTGTTTTCTAACTATGAGTTTAAGTTCAAACAATTGTTATGATTTATGATTTAGCTTTCCAATTGACGTTAATCCAAAAAAATGCCATTCATTGGTTTCAAACCTTTGACGTCCACAAAACCCGCATATCAAACATTTTATAGATACGTCGCACCTTATTCCTCACGCACACAAAAGCATATTTCTATCTAATATGCACGCATACATTGAAATGCATAAGTACCGGTAAGTACCACTTAACAGTTTTGTGATTGATATACACCAAGTCAGGAGACACGGCGCAAAGGGTGACAATGTAATATGCATTAATGTCATGTTTATTAGCTAATAATATATTAATACACGAGCCAAATGTTGAATCATAAATTATTTTACTCACCAGTAAAAACCGTGCGTCCGTATAAGTTATTTAAACCAACATAATGTAGGTTCTAAAACTTTATTATGTTTATAACCCACCACCATATAATACCACGTAAGTAATAATTGATATAAAGTTCATAACCCACAATTACTATTTAATTCTACGTAAGTAATAACCAATATAAAGTTCATAATCCGCAATCACCATCACGTAAGTAAGAGTTGATATAAAGTTCATAACCCACAATCACCATTTAATAACACGTAAGTAATAACCAATATAAAGTTTTTAACCCACAACCACCATTTAATACCACGTTAGTAATAACCAATAGTGAGTTTATTACCCACAATCACCATTTAATATTAAATTGTTTAATATAATTAAATATAATTTTTTTAATGATATTTTTAGATAATTAATCACCACTCTCTTTTATAATATTTTGCAAATTTTCTTTTTGTCTAAAATTGTTTGTTTCTTTTGTTATTTTTATTCATTTTATTATCCTGACGAAGAAACCACCGGTTTTGAAACATGTAAAGATTATAACGTGTGATTATAGTGGTTTACTCAAAGTAATTTGAATTCATTTAACCAATATAAAGTTTATAACCCACAATCACCATTTAATACCAGGTAAGTAATAAACAATATAGAGTTTATAACCCACAATCACCATTAAATAACACGTACGTAATAAATAACCAAAATCGTTGCCTACGATGCATGAGTCTTTAGATCCAGCAACCCATGATAGAAATCATTTATTTATCATGTAACTATTTATAAAAATAAAAGGATACACACTTATGTAAAAAAATAAAAATTTATTAAAACTCCAACTGCGGTGGAAGGCGATATTCCGCATCTGCCGCCAATACCCAGACAAACCTCACCCCCTTAAACACGGGCACCCCTTCTAAGTCACCAAACGTAGCGAACCACTTGGGGTTCTGGTGAAGTGTTGGTTATCCAATAAATGGACCTCGGATCCGCGGTACCGATACCCGCCTGTAAAATTATAGATGAATTGTGATTCCGCAGCTAGCAAATCTGGCGCTTTACTGTAGCTGCAGGTGATGGACGGTAGCCAACATGGAATAATTAAATGAAGGTAAAGTATAGGTTTTACAGAACGCTTCCAACAAAAATCTAGTAACGCAAAAACTTGCGTAATGCACCATTTTTTTTTAAATTTTGTTATTGTTTTTATTTTTTGCAAAAGATGGCTGAAAGGAACTTACAATTCATGTGTGGGAGGTAAAAAAAAACGTATTTTGATATCAAAAATTTAAGTTTCCTATTCAGTACAGCATTAAAATTTAAATAAAAGAAAGGTTAATTAGAACAAACAACAAGATAAAGCAAGTAAAGAACAAAAAACAAATCAAGGATATACAAATGTGATATATATTTCATTGAGTAGCGACACGTTAGTTGTAAAAATAATAAAAGCTAGAAACAAAAGAATACGGGTGTGCTTTAGACCACACGACTGAAGTAAATAATTCTATAGTAATCTATATTAAAGATTCGTTTGGATTGTTACCAATAATCGTGACAAATCAGTCGTTTCAATGCACTGAGTTCGCACACTCTAAACAAAAATTTCATTAATTGTATTATGGGAATTACGCTTAGAATAGGATTCTTGATTTAATTCTTACAAAGTTTAAAAAAAATGCCAGCACCCATTCCAAACGTCATTACTATGGATTTGAGCACTGTTGTTAGATTGTGAGGAATGAACCTCAAAGTTAATTTAAATTTATTATCGTTCGCCTCCGTAACGTTCGTAACGACCGATATTACGCCTCTCGTAACGCTGTAATTTCCGTAACGCATTCGCCAGTTTACCCCTCAAGTCAAACGTGCGTAAAGAAGTATTTACATCAAAAAAGAAAAGAAAAAAAATCAAGGATATACAAATATGATTTATATTTCATTGAGTAGCGAGATTTTCGGTGGAGTTTAGGCATGGAACGGTGACTTAGAAGCTTAGAGATTTAAAGGGAGGTACCTTCTGCTTTAGGCCTATCGTCTGTGTACATAATTTAGCAAAGGAAAGTAACAGATGCTCACTAAAAAAATATGGATTTTTAGACCTTCACGGAATTTGAGATATTATTGTGTTACTTCAAATATTTAAATTATTGTAACATCTACTAAGTGCCGTCAATTTGAAATCTGTTTCCACCCGCCTGGCATGAAGGCTATATTCTGCGGTTTAAATATGCGTCCATTTTGATGTTACGCCGTCAGACCTTTTTAGTCCCGTCCTTCCCTTTTTCCTCCCATATCCTCCACCCACCTACCACCCGCTCGCTCGTGACCCCAAAACCTTCACGGAACGTTCGGTCGTGATTTCCAAAACCCTTATCTTATTGTCTTCCTCCTATTTACTTTCATTTTTTATATAAATTTTCCATCAATAGCTAAACAGGATTTTGTGGGAAAGTGCAGCATATCCAATATTTTTCTTCTATCTAATATATAAAGTTCATTGTCTATGGCGGGCGGAATGGCGGAGTGGCGGCGCGGCGTAGTGGCGTGGTGGCATGAAATTAATTTGCATGCAAGTCTATAGCTTTATTCGCAGGATGATGAAATTTTGTACACTTGACCTTCAAAACAAGAGGTAGGTCACTGTTCACACTGCAGCGAGCGCATGATTTGCAGCGTGCCTATTGGTTCCTCGCCACCAATAACGAATCATCAATTTTGATTTAGTCATCGTCTCAGAACGAAACCAAATACAGATTGCAACTCATACGCTTACCACTAGCAATTATCTTATTCTTACAGTATTTAAGTATGGGACGGGAGTTTACCGAATGTAAATTATGTTAAATAAACTTGTGAGTAAAGTGAATTACTTATCTGATTTATATTACAATACCCATTCATAACTAATATCCCCATAAAAAGGAAGTTGATTCCTTTTTTAATTTTTTTTTTATCAATGTTCACAGGCAAACTTAAATACTAGTATTCTTTTTTTGAAGTTCGTTTTCATAATACCAGAGCATAATACCGTGCGGCAGAGTTCGTGACGTAACCCGGTCCTTGCTTGTGTGAAATATAACGGAAAATATTTACAAAACCGGGACACGCTTAATATCGACGAAAAAAACAATTTTAAAAAGTTCTAAGAGTTATATATTTGCTAGTACTAATCAATTCAGTTACCGGAATTTCGAAAAAAGAGCATTTTAATGGTTAGTTTTTAAATTTAAAAACACGAAATGTCATTTTTCTACGAAACTTGCAACAGTTTATAACATAGCGGTGGGTGAAAAATGACATTTCGTGTTTTTAAATTTAAAATGCACTTTTTTCGAAATTCCGGTAACTGAAATACTATATTAATGAATCATTACCCTGGCAACGCCGGGGACTTTCTTTGACTTTCTAGACAAACTTAAAGACCGAAGTTCAAAACTCAACTTAGCTCAAGGCTCACAGCACATAGCTCAAAGCTCAAAGCACCACGCTCAAATCTAAATTCTTAAATCAAGCTCAAAGCTATAAACTCGAAGCTCAAAGCTTGAAACTCCAAGCTCACAGCGATAACCAAAGCACGAATATCGATGCTAAAATTGAAGTAGAAGTGGATGGTAGAAAAAATTTGGATGCCTGAGGAAGACATGGCACGATCAAGTGAATCATATAAATAGGAATTGTAAAATGAGGCGCATGTGAACTATAAAAGTGTGTAAGCTCAATGTGATGTGGAAGTTAGTCGTAGAAGAAGTCAAGAAAGACATATCAAGATGAAGTGAATTACCTAAAAAATGTGGATACTTTTGGAATTATTGACAATATTATTATTTATATACTTGATCTTCAAAACAATTTGGGGGCGACAATGGGTATATTTGCCTAAGGAAACATTTATTCGATATCCACCAAACCTTCACACACCCCAAGTGGTACATACATTAGGTAACCTAGTAGGAGTGCCCGGTTTACGGGGTGAGGTTTGCCTAGGTCTTAGCGGCGGACGTATAATTTTAAAAAAAGAGGAACGTCAATGTATAAGTCTGATTTTGAAAAACTCTATGCAGGGCCCGAGCGAAGCCTAAGACTTTCTCTAGTTAATTTATATTTTTATTTATTTATTTATTTCCACATATACGGCACAACATGTGCCATTAACATAAGTGACATAACATATAAATAGTACAGCAACATGAAGAATAACAGTAAAAATGGTAAAAAGTAAGTAGTAGTGAGGTAATAAGTAGTAGGTAAAATTAAAATATAAGTATAAAGAGAAAAATATGGTATTAAGTTATTCTTAATATGGTATTAAGTATAAGTATAAAGTACAAACTATAAAGTATTAAGTAAAAATAAAAAGTTAAAATTGAGAATGAAATAAAGAAAAAATAAAAAGTTAAAAGTGAGAATGAAATAAAGAAAAAATAAAAAAAGTTAAATGTAGAAATATAAGATATCATTAAAAGGTACAAAGATTTAAGTAAATTATAAAAGGTAAGAAATCCTCATAGGAGCAAAGAGAAAAAAAAATATTTAAAAAAAATTATAATTAATAGGTAGGTATTATGGATTGTAAATATCAACAGATACAATAAATTTTATAAGTACGTATGATTCCTAATGAATTGATAATTTTAGAGTGCAGGTACTAGTAAGTTTATATGAAGTACATGATTATTATGTTTACATGGTACTAGAAGACAAATATTGTTTGATGCGTCTTTTGTATGAGGCCAGATTACTGGTGCGATCGATATTAGCATATTTATTGCCTAAAGTATGCAAGCGATTTAACGATGTATATCTATGGTTTTACAATGTCATATGTGTAATGCCAAACTCCCTTGAAAAAAATATTACCACTAACTAGCTCAGGTACTATACCTTTACCCGTACCTTTTCGTCATTCCTATGTCTACCTACGTTAAATTGTCGTGAAAACAAGCTTTTCTGTCCAAGCGGTTAATTTACTAATACGGAACAACAAACTTCAATTCTTAATATATAAATTTCATCTTTTAAAATTAATTAAATAATAATTAAAAATTAATAAATCCCCTATTAGAAACACCAATGGGGAGCACTGTTGAAGAATGCCAACTTTTGGTTTTTGGTTTTTACACAAAATATAACTTTAAAATAAGTTCTTGAAAAAAACTTTTATTGTTTTGTTTTGTTGGCTAAAGTTTCTCAACCTATGTAATAAATATGTAACCGTAGGCCCAGGGCGGTAAAAAATCTAGAAACTTTTTATAATGGAACTATATTTTTCCTCACTACGGCAACACCAAGCTACTCACGTTGTCCTTTTGTTGTTCATTACATTCAATTTTCCTCATATTCGAGTTTGACAGTTGGTTTTAAACCAACATCAACATCCAAAAGGAAAAATGACAAACTCAATTTTGATTTCGTTTTATTTTGATTTTACATCTAACATACGCAAAACATCGTCTTTCATATTATATCTTCCTCGCAAACTGTAAAATAGTCATCAGAACGTATCTACAACTATTTCCGAAGATAATTTTTTTACATTAGCTCCATACAGAAAAAAACCCCTCGAGGTCAATTTATCTTTAGAGAAACTGTGTGGTGGGTATTTTAAAAGGAAAGGAAGAAGAGAAAGTTTTGGGAAAGAAAAAGGTATGAAGGGTGGGTAGGAATCGGGGGTAAATGTGACCAAGAGTGACGGAAGTGTGAATCCATCCCTCCCAATGCGGTACAAGGCGTTAAGTCGAAAAGGTCAGGCTGGAGAGATCTAGATTAGGTCACCCTCAATCAGCCTCTCCCGATCCGACCCGTAAGGCAGTAACGTACACATTCGCCGCCAAGACCTAGACAAACCCCACCCCATGAACTGCTAAGTCACCAAACGAGGCGAACCACTTGGGGTGACCCATGGCAGGGGTGTTATCCAATAAATTATTCCGGAGCGGCGGTACTCATAATTGCCACCCAAATTGAGAATTAGTTTGGTTAAAAAGAAAAATTTGCACTTGGATCATAGCTTTTAAAACATAATTTCATATTGGTGATGCCATAACATTTTAACCTTACACACAACATAATAAAAAGTACAAAAATATGAATCATTATGTGAACACTATGATATTATATAGAAATAAAAAAATAAAATCATACCGCCCTCAATCGTTGTCTACATTATTTTTTCGATCCAAAGAATAAACAAATATCAATTTCCTGTGGTAGTTACTTGTACGCAGGTACAGAATAATTGATTGTATAAGTTTCGCTTATAAAATATTATTACCGCTGTTATTTTTCTTTCTTTGTTCCCAAGAGCTTGCACGGCCTATTGCTCCAATCAGGGAGGCACCTCCTAGCAAGGGCGCGCCGCCCACAACGAAACGAAAAGTTTATTGTTGGTTTTCTATTACCTGCAAAGCTAAAATGTTCAATTCCGTATTATTTTAGTAGAAAAATGGCAAGAAATTAAATAAAGGCCTTTACAAAGATGTACACGAAAAAAGAGTGTGCTTTAGACCACACGACTGAAGTAAAACTTCTAGAGAGAAAGAAAATGTGCGCGCGCGCTTGTCTCTCTTGCTCCTACAGTATTTATAAAATTGTTCAAGAACGAAATGAAATTACGAATAATCTTCATACACTGGCTATGAGAGGAAGAGAGAAAGAAAATGTGCACGTGCACTGCTCTCTCTCTCTTGCTTCTGCAGTGTGATACAGCCCGTTCGCCTCGCCCATAACGCATTACACTTTTCGTTACGCATTCGCCATCTCACCCGCCAAGTCAAATGTACGTAAAGAAGTTTTACTTCAAAAAATCCTACAAATATACGAACATTATTTTAAGTTGGAAAATAACTTTTTATTAGGTATATTAGATGTTTTTTTATTACAAACATTAAAACCTGCCAAAATTTTTACGCAGTTTATCAGCAGCCATTGACACCATTTTATGTTATAACATGGTACATATTAAAAAATGCATAGTTACTGTATTAACTGTACTGTACATACGAGTATGTGAAACACGTGATTGTATTAATTGAACATAAATGAAATGTAAACTCTTCTTCCATCCACAAGCAAATGCTTATATGTACCATTCTTAAGTTAAGTTAATATATGTGTAGTTCGGTTATTTTATATGGTTTTGGGTTATTGTTTTTAT
Organism: Limnephilus auricula; assembly: GCA_951813805.1. Classification (NCBI taxonomy): domain Eukaryota; kingdom Metazoa; phylum Arthropoda; class Insecta; order Trichoptera; family Limnephilidae; genus Limnephilus; species Limnephilus auricula. The sequence goes on along the minus strand of OX638391.1, from coordinate 15,134,032 downwards.
TTGTATTGTAATTATTGTACTTGGTATTGTTATTATTTTAGGCGTCTAAGAGTTATTTTTTATTAGTAAGGAAAAAAAATAGCATGTAAATAATTTTTCTTTAATTCTGCTGCATTATAACAATAAATTAACAAATAAGAACTCGGGACTGAGCAAGACCGCTGTAATGGATTTTTTTAATAATCTTGCGGTATTTATCGCGGGAAAGAGGAGGCATCTTACCAAAAAAATTGACGCATTAAGGAATATCATTCACAAACGATACGCAAAATATGGGCTATTCAAGATATTTTTTTCTTCTTATGCCTGAGGAAGAACACTGTTATTGAAAGGAAGGTTGTTAGTGTTATTAGGGTTAAAACAATGTAAGCAAGGTGTTGGACTTCAATCTACACCTCCAAGACCGCGAAGTAGATACCTCTTAAAGTAACTCTTGGGTACCACTCACGTTGATTTCGAAACCATTAGTTTCTTTCCTTCGTTTTCCATAAGTTTGAATGTCCAAATATTTAACGGAAGAAATTGTTTTGAATAAAAGTATCTGTACATGATTGTGCTATTAGAGATATGAATAGAATATTATTAACACATGAAAATACTCACACTATATAATAATGACTGAATGATTGAAATATGTGATATTGAAATATGAACCAACTCAATAAATAATTTTAAAACAAAATAGTACAAAATCATTATTATATGGGTTATCAATAAGAAAAAAATTATTTATCGTTCCGTAGGGTTAAAGCATTTCATATTTTTAAACAAAACATTAAATTTGTTTAGATTATCAGTCCATTGTTTTTTGCGGATTTATTGTTTTGTTTTTATTGGTATCAAATAATGCTCACTAATTTCAAGAATCCATCCAAAAAATAACAAGTTACTCATATCAATAAAAAGTTTGGCAACCGGTTACAGGTACTGCTCGAAACACAAAAAAATAAAAACGAGTGTGCTTAGGACCACACAACTGAAGTATAACTTCTTTAGCTCCATCTATATGTGTATATTTATGTTTATATTATGTATAAAATATATACATGTATATACATATATTAATTTTCTACAAATATTTAATTTAAATTTATTTTCGTTCGTCTCGCCCGATCACACTTTTCGTAACGCTTTCGTCACGCATTCGAAAGCTTACTCTCCAAGTCTTGAATTCAAAAACACAAAATATAATTATGAAAATTCAATCAGAATGAAAATTCTTCTTAATAGCCATCACGCATATCTAACTAGACAGGAGTGGGCAAAAAGATGAAAATCTATTCACCTCCCTCGCGGTACCTACACTCCCCTTGCTTTGTTCATCTTATTTTACTCATTCATTCGATTGTGTCAAGATTTATTCGAGTCACTGACAACTTCCTTTATCCACTGTTACATTAAACATTCAACTGACATTTCTTTCATCTTATTCTTAATGGTTCACATAATTCCCAGGTCTTTATCATTCTTAATTCGTTTGTAGAGGGTTTTTCAACACACAAGCCTAAGGGATCTCATTACTGCTGCATTCAGTCTACTTTAGTCCCCTCGTATATGTCTACGTTTAAGGTAGGTTTAAGGTAGGTAGCGTACGTACGTCGACTCAGTATGTACCTACCTCGACGTACGTACGCTACGTACGTCGTAGTTGTCCATATATCGTTATGCGTAGCGTAGCGTACGTACGTCGACCCAGTATGTCAGTATGTTGTATTTTATATTTTTGTTGTAATTTTACCTTTATATTATTTGTGTTGGAACCACAACTCCCTTATGGGAGTAGCATACCTTTGACAACTTCTTATTAGTGATAACAGCGTGCAGCTCTCGGTTCATTGTATAATCTGAATTTACATATTTTCAAATATTAGTTACGATATTTTGATTAAAATCCATTTGGTGAGTAAGTACTCAAGTTATAAGAGGCACGGTAATTTATAAAATTAATGGTTGGAGCCTGTGAGTTCAAACCACTCAATAGTAATTAATAGCATACATATATTTTCCCAGCATTTTGTTCTCACATATTATATTACAACTAGAGAGTACGATGCCAATCGAATAAATAAAATGTTTTAATTACATTTATTTAAGTGATTTTTTTTTAATTTTAGGTAATCTTAATGGTACAATATATACTTTCTATAGCTTTAAGCTAAACTGTACGAAATACACACGTTTTTCAAGCAACTCGCAAGCCACTAACTGTAATTTTTTATAACATAATTTTTTACAACAAATTTCATAACGCTAGAACTCACCAGTATATATACAACCAAAACTATGTTCGTCAAATAAACGACGAAATGAGACTACATCTTATAAATAAATTTTAAAAAATCACCTGGGATTCATGAGAATCTATGTAGAAGACTGTAACCCTCTAACCCACCGGAATTATATATATCACCGGAATTTCATTTTGGCAGGTTATTATTTAGATATTATAATATTTTGTATAAGAAATTAATTTCAATGAACTCACTTTTCCGGGAGATATTTCCAAAGCGGTCGCGTGCCAATCTATTGTGCGCGTAAAAAGTGGTGTAAAACGTAAATTTTCAATTGAAACATTACACGGGGAAAGTTTTTTCGGCCAACAAAGCAGGACAGGTCCCTTCACTGATCTCCTGAGATAACAAAATGGGGATAAATTCTGGTTTATAAAGTCCGCCCTTACCCAACTAGGGGGCAATATAAAGTTGAAATTTTCAAACTCACGCCTCTAACGAATACTTTCCCCACCGAAAGAATATTACAAATAACACTGTGGCATAATTTTCAGCCAAATTTTGATTAGGAACCAAAATTTTACCTAACGGTTTTGATCAGATTCTTAGTAAATATTACAAGAATTTTCCCTCTTAGAGTTCTCGAGTTTAAGATTTTAAGCTTTTCAAAATTATCTTGTATTAAGCTTGGATGTTTAATTAAATTTGTACTGATGCATTAAATTTTAAGAGGGAACCGACTTATTTAGATTATTCAGCATCTTAATGGCAAGATAATTTTTGTTCTGCAAAAATATTACAATGTTTTCTATTTTTGTTTTAATGTGATACCGCACAAGAGCGCCCATGTCTGTAAAGTGGACCTATATCGCAAAACGGTATATTTTTGTTGGGTAGCTTAGTGGTGTGGCTTAACGTAGGGGCTGAAGTTAGTAATTTGGTTTTTCTTTTTTTCATTGGTTTTTCCCGTTATATAATTAATATATTATTAATAGATAAAAGATACATTTTTAAAAATTTTACATGCTGCAAAATAATAATAATCTACTTATTTAAAATATAAAACACAAATAAGTATTGGGGACCCATTAAAGCGTATGTATTAAATGTATTTAAATTAACTTGGAAAAAAAATTATTTTTTTAAGTAATAACTAACTAGTTCCAATGATTGTGCTTATATGTAGAGACAAAATAAGCTAGGTTAAAATTCAAAATTTGTTGAATTTATAATTACGGATAAAGTATGTAGAATTAATAATTTAGTATTTAATTTTTAAAAGAAAAAAATTCTAAAATACAACAACAAACGTATGATGTGAATTTTAAGATAACGGTATAATATGCACGAAATATTATAGTCAAGAAGAAAAACTAAAACTTTTCAAGATTTATTATCGTTTTTAATATTTAATATATATACAGGCTGTTAAGGTACTTTAACCAGTGATTCCTGACATTATTTGGCTTAAAATATGTAAATGATATTTTGGTCTCCGGTGACTTTTTTTTAAGACATTATGTTTTTTTTTCAATTTTTTTTTGCATGACGTCACTGGACGCTCAGCTGAGAAACCGCCCCACCACTTATCACGCCCCCAACCGTCCAACACCTACTATTTTTTATGTTTTTGTGGAAAAAAACATAAAAAATGACACCGGAGACAAAAAAATTATTTTCATTTTTTACTCCAAATAATGTCAGGAATCACTGGTTAAATTAAGTCAAGTACGTACCTTAATACCCTGTATAAATAATGTTATATCCATAACTGACTTTTTTTTTAAATACATTCAACCTTTTTTGTTCTCCCTCATTGCTGAGGATGGTGATGGCTACTCCAATTTCCACGGTGGACAAGAATCGCCCGACGAAGAAGTCACCGACGTAATTAACGCCAGTGATACTTGGGCACTCCAACGCATTGTTGACCTTACACATGCTGTGAAAACAAACAAGATAAAATATGGATTTATTGAGGGATTTCTATGTAATATCATGATTATTTTTGGGTTATTATTTCGCAAGGCTCTTCCTCCTTCACTAACCAACTTTTCGGACAGCGTTACAATGTCTATCGTCAGAACTGTGTAGATCAGGGGTCACCAATTACTTTCATTAGGGGTCCGTTTTTTAAAATAACATGACCGTCGTGGTCCGGAAGGGAAAAAGCCCCCCCCCCCCAACCTTCCCCCTACCCACCCAGCTTAACAATTGAAATACTTAAACTGTACTATTTTAATACGTGTAGACACAATATCAATGAACAAATTAAACGAATGGGTTACGATACATTATTTTATTAAATAATAAACAAATTTTATGAATAAAAATAAGTACCAAGGGTTTTTTACAATATTAATGGGAAAAATGACATTTTTGCCTTATCCGTCCGAAGTTTGGACTAAAATTTCGGCAGGCTATTGTCATTCAATCTTGGAGATGTTCATCGGTAAGTCTGCTCCGTAATTTATTTTTGATCTTGGAAAATGTACTCAAGTTACATGTGTAAAATATTTTGTATTGCTAACACAACCGGACCGCGGTTAGCCATTTGGTGACCCCTGGTGTAGATGGTTGTGAAGTATGGGTTCATATTTGTAGAAGTGATACCGTGTTGCGCGCATTAATCCTCTTAATGCCGTTAATTCAGAATAATAAGTAGTGAAATTAATGTGATTTCATAGTCACGTAGACCAGGTCATTCAAGATCTCCTGCCATATATTGGCAGTAGTTTTATTGATGAGGACATAATATTTGTATTTGAGTATTTGTTTGGAAATCTCTTAGGGATTGATAAAGTTCCAGTGTATATTGAAGGCTCTATAACGGTAGTCGTCTTTTACGAGTGGATCATCATGAGGGGAGATATTCTGTGTGTCCCAACAAAGAGCTGGTTGTAAAATGCGGTCATTACTTTTGCAACTGAATAGAAAATTCCAAGAAATGTTTATTTATTTATTAGATACAAAAAAAGTTTTTACGTACACAAAGTAAGGAAGTTTTGACTGTCCAAATAGGAAAGTTTCCCGTTTTAGGACAGTCAAATTATCTGGTTTAGTTCACATTTTTGCACACGCTGTTATTATGAATTACATTTCTATTACTTTACATTCACATAAGAGATAAACGGAGAGTAAAGGCTTTTGAGATGTGGTCCTATAGAAGACTATTAGGAATTTCCTGGAGAGATTACAATTACAAATGAGGAGGTTCTCCAAAGAATCGAAGGAGGAAGGCACCTGCTCAAGACCTTGTCCGAAAGGCGTGCAAGATGGATCGGCCATATAATACGACAAGAAGGCCTCTTGCATGACATAATGGAGGGTATGACCTAGGGGACAAACTCTAGGGGACGCCCACGCCAAGAGTACCTGGAGGACCTGCTGGTGGACATGCGTTGATGTCGACATATGATGATGACATTCACATTTAGATATATATAAAGATATACAAAAATTTGTAAAAATGTGATTATTTTTTTATTTTTTATTTAACAATTTTTTTTGTAAGATAATGTGTCTTTACTAGGATACCTCGTTCTAAGGTCACTTTTTAAAGTAAGTACATCTGTTAAAATATATTGTGCCAGTTTGAAACTAAAACCACTGTCGTCAACTTTAATATATATTTAATATATTTTTTTTATAATAACTTTCGATTCCTATGTCCCAGAGAGGCCAGTGAAGAGGATTAACTGTTCAATAAAGAATTTTGATTAATGTGTAACGTTTGACAAATTTGAGCAGAAATAAGGAATTAATTAGCTTACTTTGGCCGCAGGGAAACGCTCACTTTCATGGGTATGTCTCTGCAGTGGATACTGCAGTGTATTGAGCCAAACAACTGGATGACATGATATTCAGTGAAAGAATTCTGATTTCAATCCTCGTCGATAATGGTGGGGTAACGAATTTATTAGAAATTGCTGTGTCATATTATAATCTTGGAGAAATTTTGAATCCCGATTGATTTAATGACATTGACAACTGTATCTAATAGTGTTTTTTAAATTTACAAGCAAAATACCATCAGCACAAGTTGAAAAAGTATCAGTGAAGTTCAAAGTGACTACCGCGCACAGTATGAGCGTATTTTTACACTCGTAAATGACACCAGTGTCAGTTTTTTTGTAAAACTTAAAAAATAACATTGACTCTTAAAGTGATTACTAACATTCTACCTAAATATCTTCTTACTATTAATCATCATAAAATATAACATTGTGTGATCACAATACCAATGTGTTTATGCAAAAAACATTAAAAATAGTGCTCAAATCTATGTTTTAATAGTAATTACACCATATAAAAACTTGAATTGGCAACTCGTATGTGGGTTCAATAATAACACATTACCAGATTGCCTGCCAATTAGGCGTCAGTGCCAATTCAGCAAAGGTGTTGCGAGAATTGCCAACCAACAGGCGCTATAAAATTAAACACACCAGATCAACATTTATAAGTCGTAATTATAAAAATATTACATAATATAACAATGGCAACGCGATCAAACTCTATGTCTGTCAGTTACCTTAATACGGAACTTCTTCAACTTCTGGACAACAAGTTTGAGGACTTCAAAAATCATTTACTAGAGAAAACATTTGAGGAATTTAAAAATAATATAGTCGAAGTCATAAAAAATGAGTTTAAGGATGAAATTAATGAGCTCAAAAAGAAAGTTTTCCACTTGGAAAAACAAATTGAAAGCAACGACCAATTTAATCGTTCTAATAACGTCATAATAAGTGGTATCCCTGAAACCAAAAACGAAAATGTGTACGACATTCTCTCCAAGATCGGAGCCACAGCAGGATGTAATATAACCCGACATGAAGTGGATTTCGCCAGCAGGATTGCCCCCAGAACAAACCGTGATGCAAAACATGAAAAACCGAGGAACATTGTCGTCAAACTTAAGCGCAGGTACCTTAAGGATGAACTTATAGCTGCAATAAGGAAGAGGAAAGGGATGCTAGCTTCTGAACTACAACTTCCTGGAACCAGTAAAATATATATTAACGACCATTTAACCCCAAAGAACCAACTTCTGTTGAAGCAATGTCGCGAAATAAAAACAGCCGGTAAAATTCGCTATTGCTGGAAATATTGCTGGAAAGAAATTGTAAAATTTTCACTCGTATAAGCGATTCAACCCCCATAATCCTAATTACTGACCAAGAGGATGTCAACAAACTATCAAAATTGAAATCAACTCAAGATGCACCTACCAGATCGGCCGTCCCTTTAGAAAATTAAAAACACTAGCATTATTTGATTACTTTCCTCATACAAGTTACTTAAAAGTTAACCTTTTGGAAAGCTGGAATTACATTAATACTGTGCACAAAATCTCCATTATAATAATTAACGTATCATTAGAGTGTTGCAAATATATAAAAAAAACTGAGGCACACATTTCAACAAAATTATTCTGTAAAATTACAACAAAATATTACTTGTACGATTTGTCATTATTCTCATGAATTATCAAAATTTGTTAAGTACAAAAAAATATCACAACATACTACAAGTAATTGTATTATGAAACCAATTGCTGTATCCTCAATATTTAGTTTACAATTCAATAACCAAATTTTGTCAATATTAAAGACACCTGATACCACAGAAAAAATCATCTACCACAAAAAAAATCCTGATGTTCAAAATTGCCCCCTTTCAAACCATAATTATTTAATTTCCAATAAATTATTTTCACATATCAATTTTACAAAAAAAAAACGTATTTAATAATATTGTATATATACTTTCAAAATTTATTCTAACAAAACGGCAATAACATTTTACTATCAAAATGTACGTGGTTTGAAAAGTAAACTAAACGATTTGTACTGCTAAGTGCTCAGTTGTAATTATGATTTAATTTGTTTTACAGAAACATGGCTGGACTCCACAATCTATGACCATGAAATAGTAGATGATCGTTATAATATATATAGACGAGATAGGGACTCATCGAATTCTCTTAAAAAAACAGGTGGTGGAGTTTTAATAGCCATAAAGAAAAAAATGACATCTTTTTTAGTCACAGCACACAGCTCAAATTCTACAGAAGATTTGTGGATTAAATTTAAATTACATGAAACATCTAGACAATACATCAACTTGTGTTTGGCTTATTTGCCTTCAGATATACCGATCGAAAATCTCACCGATTTTTTCGAAAAGTGTCAAACGATATATAATAACTTATCATCAGAGGATATAACAATAATAATGGGTGATTTTAATGTACCATGTATTCAATACTCACTAAATGTAAACGAAACTCACACTAGACCAGTTTTATATAATAGCCAAAAATCAATATCTCTACTAGACTTTCAAAATATGACTGGACTTAATCAGTTCAATCACGTCTCTAATAATATAGATCGCATTTTAGATTTAGTATTTTCCAACCATAACTTTAACATTCAAATTGCTACACATGTGCTATCCAAAGTTGACTCCTATCATCCCCCCATTGAATTCGATTTTTTAATGTCCAAATACAAACCCTTACCCACCAATCCAGATCACATCAAATATAACTTCAAAAAACGGACTACATTAAATGCAATGAAATGTTATCACTTAATAACTGGGACGATCTTAACACCCTGAATTGTAATGACTCTCTGCTACATTTTTATAACTTGTTATGGCTATCAATTGAAAAATACACTCCACGCTTAAGAAACAGCAATAAAATTTTTCTAATTTGGTTCAGCAGTGTTTTGATCCATCAACTGAAAGAAAAAGAAAAGTTTAGAAAGAAATGGAAAAAATACAAAAATCAAAGTGATTATGACAGTTTTTCCATCTTGAGGACTAGAGTAAAAGTATCCATACGTACATGCCTTAAAGCCCACGTAGATTCAATAGAAAATTCTCTCCCTAACAGTATCAAAAATCTATCAACCCTCATTAATTCGAAAAGAGTTTCTAATTATCTCCCCAAAATCATGCATCTCCATGACAAATCAGCAACAAATGGTGAAGATACATGTGAACTTTTATCTACTTACTTATCTTATTTTTCGTTGTTTGTTTTTGGGGTGTTATGCCGTGTTGTGCTACCTCCTTCTTTAGCCGACGTTTCGGACAGCGTTGCAGTGTCCATCATCAGGGCAGATCCGGCAGATCCGTGGATCCGTGGAGGAGGTAGCACAACACGGCATAACACCCCAAAAACAAACAACGAAAATGCTTTTGGCCGTGAAAATCTAAAAACGCACTTCTCTTCTGTTTTTAGCTCACCACCTAATTCTAAAAGTGACTCTAAATTTTCTTCCCCACTTTATAATTATCCACTGTCTCATATCAAAATAACCTTAGACGAGGTCAAGGCGAAGTTGAACAATCTTGATATTAATAAGGGTTCCGGCCCAGATGGAATTCCTCCACTATTTATTCGAAATTGTGCAGATCAACTTGCAGTACCATTACACAAAATATTTATCAAAAGTCTGAACGATGGAGTATTTCCCGATCTGTGGAAGGTTGCCCACGTCATTCCGATCTACAAATCTGGCAGTAAAAATGATGTAACTAACTACCGTCCTATCAGCCTTTTATCTTGTTTTGGCAAAATATTTGAATCCATTGTATACAAAACCATTTTTAACCATGTAACACGTGTACTTAGCCCTTTCCAACATGGCTTTGTAGCTAAAAGATACACAAATACTAATTTACTCGAGTATATGGACTTTCTGTGTAAATCAATGAATAAAAAAACACAAGTTGATGCCGTGTACACCGATTTCAGTAAGGCCTTTGATAAAATCAGTCACCCTATCTTAATAAATAAACTGGATAAAATCGGCATACACGGAAATCTGCTTCGTTGGTTAGAATCATATTTATCACATATAAGTCAATTAGTTACTGTTAACGGTTTTAACTCTTCCCCAATCTCAGTTACATCGGGCGTACCACAAGGATCACACCTTGGACCCTTGCTTTTCTTAATCTTTATTAACGATCTTACATTTAAACTTCGTTGTAATTTTTCTCTATATGCTGACGACCTCAAATTATATAAAGCAACTAATTCTATGGAAGATTGTGAACTCTTACAAAAAGACCTTAACACAATATCTACCTGGTGTGTTGACAATGAAATGGAACTAAATATAGCAAAATGCAAAGTTATAAATTTCACCAAGAACACCAACAAAACTGTATATTCATATACAGTTTTGTTGGTGTTGTTGTTGTTGTTGTTGTTGGTGTTGATGTGGTCACAATCTGGAAACAGTTGAATCGATTATAGATTAGGAATTATATTCGACAACAAACTAACGTTCAACCAACACATTGAATACATTGTGAGTAAATCAAATAAATTACTTGGTTTTATTATAAGATCAACTAAATTATTCAAGAATTCTAATAGCCTAATAATTCTATTAAATTCGTTAATCCGTAGTGTTCTTGAATACGGGTCAACAGTCTGGAATCCACATTATATTACACAGGTATCTAGACTTGAATCTGTCCAAAGAAAATTTACACGGATCTTGTCTTATCGATCAGGTGTGTACCATTTTCTAGATGGATACGAACAAAGACTAACATATTTCAAATTAGAGAGTCTAGTTAAAAGACTTAACATAAATGACCTCTTAATGCTTTATAAAATTGTGAATTATCGGGTAGATAGTAACTTAGTCAATCAAATCAAGTTATACGCCAGGCCCAAATCTACCAGAAACCTTAACATATTTTGGACCGAAATTTTTACCAATAATACTGGATATTTTAATCCTATTTCTAGAATGTCTAGATCATACAATGATCTTGCTAAATCACACACTATGATAGATATTTTTGTAAATAATATAACTTGTTTCAAGAAGTATCTCCACAATTTGTGCACCTAAAAAAATAAAAATAAAAGATTGTTTGTTGTTTTATAATTTTTTCATAAACTTTTTCTTTTTGTTAGTATTTTTATTATTATAATTAAGTTTTTAGAGTTTGTTGTTTAAAAGATTGTTTGTTGTTTTATTATTTTTTCATAAAAATTTTCTTTTTGTTCGATTTTTTATTATTATAATTAAGTTTTTTAGAGTTAAGTTTAAAAATACTGGCATTGTTTTTCTTTGTGTTTGCTTATGAGTATATGAAAATATGATTACTGCAGACACATTAGTCTAGGGATATTTATATTTGTATTTAATTTTGTTTTATATTACCAACATGAATGTTCTATAAATATCCTGTTTGTGTCTCAAATAAATAAATAAATAAATAAATGACGCATTACTTTAATTTGGAAGGCAATTATGGGTACCGTCATTCCGGGAACAATTTATTGGATAACCAATACCATAGTCTTGGCTCATAGCAGGGATGCCAGGGTTCGTGAGATTTGTCCGGGAGAGAGACTTATTGAGATAGTCCTTTTCACCTCTCTATCAGGGCTCTTTCGGAACATCGCCTTGCACCACAGTGTGAGGGATGGATGCGTTATGGATTCATGGTTACCCCCAAATTCCTACCCATCCCTCAAACATTTTTACAGAACTTCCTCTCCTTCCTTTCATAAAAATACCATCCCCAAGTAGCATCCCCAAAGATGACATTAGCCTTGAAGAGAATTATTTTCCTCAGGGCCTCCTGTGTGGAGCTAATGTATAAAAAATACTTGGGGGTGATAGAAGAAACTACTTAGAAAATAATTCAAATATAATGAAAAGCAACTGTGCTTAGAATTCCAGAAAACCGACTTTTGCATAAAATACTGGCAATGATTCCAGTGAAAAGACCACTAAACAAAGATGGGGAAAGAAACTCCAGAGAAAATACAAGAAGAGGATATGCTTGGGGTCTTGTACTGAGATCATTGAAGTATCAATTGTAACATGATGAGATCGCCTGACGAATATGATTATGTCGATGATAAGGGTGATAGAAAAAACACGTGATTATTTTTTTCATCTGACACCTCATAAGAGCTCCCTGGTCTTTATGATATACAAGCAGGAGAACCGAATCGCTTACCGCATTTTCCTAACTGTCCAGGCGGGAGGAAATACAGTTTTGTGTTCACAATGTTGTGCGGCGAGTTTAGTATTTAAAAGTATTTGACAATGCGGGCCTCCTAGAGATGTCTCCCAAATTCATTGGTGGAAAATGTTTTTGAAGTAAATACTTCTTTACGCACGCTTGACTTGAGGGGTAAACTGACGAATGTGTAACGAATAGTGAAATGCGTTGCGAGGCGAACGGGCTCACTGTAGAAGCAAGAGAGAGCAGTGTGCGCGCACATTTTCTGTCTCTCTTCCTTTCATTGCCAGTGCATGAAATATTTCAGTCAGTACTTTTAAAAACCAGTGACGCGCCAAACGCGGGAGGGATCGGGCATTGCAAAGCATTGATCGGGCGAGGCAAATGATAATAAATTTAAATAAATATTTGTAGAAATTAATATATTTTATACATATAACATATGTATAGATGGAGCTAAAATATTTACTTCAGTCGTTTCTTCTAAGGCACAGTCGTTTTTTTTATATTTATTTCGATGCTTAAAGCAAATTAGTATAAATTTAAATTTTTATTTATCACCAACATAACAATTGCACATACGAGTAATTCATCAATCTGTATCTTGCCGAGGGACGTATCATATTTAGGAAGATGCATATTCTAATCAAATCATTTTGCTATTGTACCGCCCATCATCAAATTATGCTTTACGCAAACACGCTCATAAAGAACATATTACATATTTCAATAACATGTGAGCCCAATAATGTCCTTTGCGTGTAAACTGTACCTATATTTCTCTAAATAAACAGTGTTTAACTCTAGTGACCTACCAGGTAAGCATGGTGTAATAAAACGTTAGTTCATTAATGGAGAACAGACTGACTTTTTTATTTTATAAAAATTTACATATAAAATACATAGATGTCAGCACTAGACTTATATTGTTAATATCATAACAACACATGGCCCCGTATATTTCTGTCTTTGGAAAGTATGAATTAAAACCAAATAAATGTATATTTTTATGCAGCTTCGCTTTCATTGGTAAAACGCATTGTACGTGTAATTTTGAGTCACTGATCGAAGACCCAGTGGATGCAATATTTTAGCATCATAAGTTGTTACAATGTCTAGTCTTTAGTTAGAAGTAAGATTTTAGAAATATATTATAAGCTTGGACTGCGCCCTAGAGGTGATTTTTCATAAAAATGGCGCTATCCAAATCATCCAATTATTATTATTAGTGTAGACCCATTTGTGTCCAATTTCATTAAAAATTTAAGCAATATTTATGACATTTAACATTCCATTGACGTAAAGCCTGATTTGAATTTTTTAAGCCGATATTTTATTATTCTAAAATGTCGGCTTCAGTCGAAACATGGTGTTCAAAATATGTTTCGATATTAAGCGATTCAGAATTGTCGATGTGATTGCAAACGCGATTAATCTATTCATTTGACTTAACTCCCAACCTCCATTGTAAACCATTATATTATCTTTATAATAATAATAATGTGTAGAAGCCAAATAACAATATAATCGATTAGTTTGTGCTTCAAAGGAAATGCTATTCGATCATAAATAACGGCTAACCGCAGGTATCTGTAGAACTGGTTTTACCATAAGTTTTGTCAATTTATTATTATCTAATATTTTGTACAAAAACAATTATTTTAAAAAAATTCATTGGATATTAAAATTAAGCTGTTAAAAACAAAATTTGAAAAATAAGTCCGAAGTTTCCTCGTTCGATTCAGTTAGTTCGATTACCAAAAAATAAATAAAGTTAAGTTATACAAGATTTATTTGTTTAATTTAATTAAAGTTATATAGATTTATAGAAATCAATTTTTGAAGTAAAACTTCTTTACGCACGCTTGACTTGGGGAGTAAGCTTCCGAATGCGTGATGAGAGCGTTACGAAAAGTGTGATCGGGCGAGGCGAACGATAATAAATTTAAATAAATAAATATTTGTATAAAATTAATATATGTATACGTATATACTTGTATATATTATACATATATTATAATACATACATATAGATGAAGCTAAAGAAGTTTTACTTCAGTCATGTGGAATAAAGCACACTCGTATTTTATTTGTTTATATTTATCAGCTGGGTGAAAAGATATCCTTTTTTATTTACATTCAAAACCGCTAAACTACTTATGTAGTTTGTCAGTTTAAAATTAATTTTGATAAAAACTAGGTAAATCAATGCGTGTTGAAAAAAATACGGCAATCTCCAATTATTTTCATTTTCAGTAATACGCGCAAAACATATTTTTTTATTTCTTTTGCGCGCCATGAACAATATAGCATAATTTTTGTTATTAATTGTTTCCGTAAGTTATACCTACTCTGCATATATATGATTAAATGGTAAATTATTTACTTATCTTCGATTAATAGATGGATATTACCGCTTTTGTACTGTCAGTCCGGTTGGCCCAAAGGGAGGATGCCGTTTTTGATTCGTACCCTTCAATTTTTATTGGAGATTTCCTTTTTTGTTGCAGAACTAAATATATTTATTCAAAAACCTGTGTCGATAGTTTTTTGTTTCTCTATCCATCGCCAAATCTAATACATTTTAGACAAATGGTGGAAATATTAACGTTTTTGTTTCAACATGCCTCAATTATTATACATATTTTAAATTGATAATTGTCATAAATATTAAAATTGATTAACTTCTACTAACTCGAACCAAAGGACGAGAACAAATGAAGAGTGAAATCCAAAGAACAATACAAGTATTTCTTCAATCTTCGTATTGTTATGTATTGATTTTAGATTTTCACTGCCAAAAGTATTTTTGTTATTTATTTTTGGGGTATTATGCCGTGTTACGCTATTTCCGCCTTTAGCCAACGTTTCGGACAACGTTACAGTGTCCATCATCAGGGCAGATGTGTTATTATTAATGGTAAAGTGTATGCTTAAGTACGTCTAAGCGATACCATGTTGCCAGCTCCACTCCTGTACGAGCTGGTAATATTACATCAAAAGTTTTTTTGTGTTTAGTTAAACCAAAGCTATTTAATAAACGGTTAAAATAGTTCATTTGCTATTACTTTTGTGTTATTTGAATACGAGTATATTAAATTTATTTAAGAACATATTACTTATTTATTTCGGGCACATTTATAAAAGTTCAATAAATACTTTTACTACGATAAAATGTTCATTTGAAGAAAAATGTCTGTAAAATTATCTTGAATGGAAATAAAATTAAGCTCAGCGAGAAATCCATCCATTAGGGAAAATATATAAAATCATTTTGTTGATTACTAGATAGGCAATACTTTTGAGCAACCCTGTACTTGGAAATTATGGTTTTAACTGCGCTGCAGAAGTATTATAGAATAGTTTGTAGTTTGTATTAACCTGCTTTGAGATCTATTATTTGTTAACTATTGTTGAACATGTTGCCTGAACCGAAATTAATAGGGCTTCAATATTTTGTTTAGATACAACTCAATAAAAGTGAATTTATTGAAAACGCGTATTCATTTGCTTTGTTTGCTGTACATTAAACCAAGCTTTTTAAACTCTTCGAGTGATGCATGACGGTTGTTAAAAAATATTTATTTTATTTTTTATTTATTTAATACATGTTACATAATTTGACATTTACATAAAGTTGATATATTAAATCACCATACTAGGCGGCTGCCTGTATCATGGTGACCAATATAGTATAGTTACATTGTATGAAATATGAAGTCTAGTATAAACATGGAATTAGTATAAATCATGTTAAATATTGGAAAAATTATAATAAAAAGTAGAAAATAGAAAGGAGAAAAAAAGTACATTAGATTATATAAACAGGCTTCTAATTCTATCACATTCACTCATCAAAAAGTCTCCAAGCGTCTTCCTGAAAGTGTGATATTTGGTTATTGTCTTTATTTCAATTGTTAAGTTATTGAAGATTTTTGGAGCAAGAAAGTTAAACTGTGACTGGGCCATTGAGGTTTTTGTTACTGGAATTATATAATTGCATTAGTTGGAATATCTTGTATTATATTTTGATTCAAAAACATATTTTTTAATAAATTTAAATTTAAAATAGCAAGAAATGAATTTTACATATAGGGATTGTATATTGAGTATTTTAAAGTCTTTAAATAAGTCCATTGTGGGATGAATGTAATGTACTTTGTAGATAGTCCGTATTATCAATTTTTGAGCCTTTATATGTATTTATGATTCTTTTGAACCACTTTTCTACATCAAATATGCATTTTATGGATTGGCATTAACGTCAGCGCTCAAAAATGCATTTTTAATCTGCTATTGCAATAAACATTACGAGTGATTTATATGTAAGTTTTATATGAGCAGTTAGGAAAGCCTTTAACATTTAGAGAGAAAAGTTCTTAGATTTTCAGTTTTCAAAATTTTAGCTAAAACTGGTTTTTAAACTGCACTTTTTATGGACATTTTTATGTACATTGCTTTGAGGTGATTCAGCGCCCTTGAGGTGATTTTTCACGAAGGCGGCGCTATATAAATCAGTAAAATATTCTTATTATTAGATTACATAAAATAATTAAAAATATTTCAGTTTGAGCATTTTTCTCATTGGAAAACATTTTACTTACTTCCCGCTAGGTTTTACATCTGTCAATAAAATAACAATATTGTAGTCATGTTTTATAGATAATAAAAATATATTCTATACTGGTGGCAGTTAGAAAAATGTAAAAGGTTTCTAGTGAAAATTATTCTTAGACTGTAAAGATGGGTTGTTTCACCGAATTAGAACAAATAATCCAATTTGAAAATTAAGCTAGTAACGTAAAATTCAAACTATGTAAAAGTTCTATTCAAGTTTGTTATATTGTTGTCATGGGACAGTTGTTTCTCAGTACTTTGTAAACAACAGAACTGAAAATCAATTTTATAAAACTTTCTATACTGGTATAAATTAACTTTAAAATTCGATGATTTGATTTGATTTGATTGAACATTTATGAAATACTTACTGAAATTTTAGATAAAATTCTCGAAAATACCTTCGCTGGTTTTCAACCGCATCTTTTATGGGCTTTTTGGTCTACATATAATTTTAAAAAAATATGGTTTCTGGACCTTTCTCCCTGGGAAACTTATGCGTTTTCTTAAGAGTATTACTTGAGTTAGCAAACTATGAAGTAACGTTCGCGGCCATTCAAGTAAAAAAAATGTTAATTTTAAAGGGAATTGTATTTAACTTTAGATATTATTTATTGACGAATTGCAGAATTTTTATTTTTATTTCAGAATCACTGTCAGAAACTCTCTGTGAGAAATTGGCAAAGTTGAAAAACTTGACGGGCTATCTCCATAACACAATTTCTCAAGAAATACGACATTTTAAAATATTAAATTCAACCCGCACAGGGAATAGAGTCGAAATTAATACTTAAACATCTAATCCTACAGATTTAGAAGTTTGCAGATTAAAATTTAATATGGAACAAGTTGATCCGACATCGGGAGACGACAGATTAAAAACAAGAATAAAGTAAATTATCAAACACGGACGTATCTTATACGATGTATGGGTGTTGGGGAAGCGTACAATAGAATCCATAATACATTGGTTCAGGCATTGACTTCGATTTGTTGTATGAAGTTCAGTTCAATTTGAAAAATTGCATCAAATTTGGTCCGGTCAGTGGCTGAGTTGGCAACGTGTCAGGTTCCCACATGGTGAGTTCAATTCCTCGGCTGGTTAAGTCCTCCATCATTAAACAAGCAACATTTCTACTTAATGCGATAGTAGTAGGAAATATTTAAATATTGACAGGTTATTCGTAACCTAGAACGTCCATTTAAAAAAAATGGTTATGTGGTCGAGTTTTTCATGTCATTCAACCCAAGTAAAATGGATTGCTCCATCTAAATATTTTAGTTTAATCAAGGATTAAGGAACCGAAACTGATCCACCGTAATTTCCTGGTCTTGCTCAATCAATCAGACAACCAATTTTCCAACCTATATCCATCTCTTTTCGATGTTCTCTAATAACGACATTTCTCCTTAAAATTGGCTCTGATTTATTTGAACTAAAATATCAACACTACTTGGATGTTTTTTGGTAAGATTGATAGACCTTTTAAAAAAGATCTGGTCTAACAAAAAAAATGTTCCTACTGAAATAATATATTATGTCAGTAGCTAAATATTTTGGTTTATTTGTTTACCATTTCAATGACGCATTTTGACGGACCGCAGGTACATTTAAAATTGTTTTTGTCAATTTTTATCCACTACAGGTTTGAAATAGTGTGTGCATGTGTATTATTTGTTAAGTGGAAGATACTCTCAGTATCGCCCTGGTGTAAGACCACCATTCAGAATTGAAACGTTGCTTGAAATAGCTTTAGCCGTGTTTAGTGACTAGATCTGAATAGCCAGGTACTTCCCCACCTTCCTCTACCCCATCTCCTTTCCTTCTCTACTTACCTTCAGCCTCACAACATTCCCCAATTGGGGATGCCATAGTCTCACTGGCTCCAGACGGGAGCAGTTAAGACCCTTGTAAGTTATCTCTATAAAAAAAATATTAAAAAAAGTAACTACAGGCAAGTGCAAGAAAATTATATATTGCACGCGAACGCGGTTTTAAATAAATTGCCACCAGATGTTGTTTCAGTGACAATTTTTATCCAATTTCTTAGTGGAATATCGATACGATCATACCGCTATCTCGCGCAAAAACCTCTTTTACTTGGGTGGTTTTCTTCAGAGCATAATTTGACAGTAAATACTTTTTTTTTTTTTTTCTTTAGTAAATCTGTGATTTAGGAAAACATTCAGTAGTGTATTATTGAAGACTGCCGTGGAATGATTTCAGTAAAAATGACGCCTCGCATATTATATCCAGTTCGTCCCTTATCCATTTGAATCTAATCTTCGAAAGGGTGTTTCAATATTCCGGTCCATGCGCGGATGACGTCATCAGCGCAAGCGTCCATCCCAGCCGAGAGGCAATCTGCACGGACGGCATGTGGCACGGCACGGCACGGGCCGGCGGCACCTCGCGATAACTTCCGAGCGGCAACGATATTGGACAATAGTCAACATGGATTGGCCGGTGTGGAATTCAATAACAACGGCGTTCTGTGTAAGGCCGTTAAGTGCCTACAAATACCCGGCGCAGGCCGTTACCCGGACCCTTTGCGGCGCAGGAAGATTGCCATCAAATAACGTTTTCTAGTCTCATTTTTCTTTCATTTCGTCGACCCGCATTTGTGCCCACCGCTTAGTGCACGCTGTGATCATCTACCCAGACGAATCCCAAACAGCTATTTTATTTCAAGTTTATACAAAACACTGAGACGGAACTTGAAACTTTCTATGTAAATAAGTTCCAGCTCTGACATTATCAGATTGAAATGGGTAAATCTGTTTTACCTTCAGTTGTTTTTAAACCAATCGGCAAGTTTTATTTTGAATTGACAAAAGCTTGATAATAAAAAAGAAGTTTAGACTGAGATGATTTCGGCAATAACCGTTTAAAAGCGAGTATACTAAACAGAAACGAGCCACTTATCCTTATCAATAAATACTTAAAAAGATACTCGGATCCCAACATTACTTCCATCTTTATTGCCCTTTTCACGGCATTAAAATGAAGAAAAAAACCCTTAAAAAAACCACCCGAGGTTAGGGCGGCCAACAAGTCTGAGAACATAAAAAAACAATGAAGGGTGAAACAAAAAGTTTAGTCACCCGCTGGGGAAGCAAAGGATGGCGAGTTCCTGATTTATGTTCTTCACGTTCATCTAATGAATAAGGGTAATTACTTTTTGCAACGCCCTAATAAAGAAGACAGGCGATAATCCGTCTGAAATAATGAAAACTTATATTATCAAAAGCGGTTACAAGGTGTAATAGATTAAGTGGGAGTAGCTGATAATCTGTTCTGAAATATATATATATATAATACTAGCTGACCCTCTTACGCGTCGCTGTGGCTAAAGAAACACAACGCCATCTACTGGATGGTTACCTAACCTAGATAACCAAGTGTTATGTCAATAAATTAACTCATACCGCCATTTTTCATTAATTTATGGAACTTACAAATAATTTCAAATAATGGTTTCATAAAAAACATTTAATTCGCAGTAATAAATATTGAGGTCAATATTCGAGATAAAAACTACCTTATCTTTTAAGTTGGACCAAATTACACACAATAAGCCAAATTTGATCAAAATCGGTTTTAAAAGTTTCCAGAGTAGTTTCGGAGTTTACCTCGGATGAACATTGCGACGCGAGATTTTTATATATAACGAAGATTATCATTAGATTAATATTGATAATAGAACTTAAAATGTTCGATTTTAAGTAAACAAAGAAGTAACTTCTCATTGATTGTATTGTATGTATGTATTCGATTACAATTTAAATGTAACTAGGTACATAAATTATGTAACGCAGAAAAGAAATTCTTCATATAATATTTACACTTGTAAATTACAAATTATTACGCACAGATGCGTTTGCTTTTATACTTTTTTCTTTGTTTCATTTACCACTTAAGGTCTTGTATATTTTAAATCAATATTCATCACAGTATTAGCATTGTGCTAATTTTGTTTGTTTTATTTTAGGTACATGTGTGATTTTATGCTACGTTTACTTTTTTTTTTTTTATAGAGAAACCTCACAAGAGTCCCAACTGCTCCCTTCTGAAGCCAGTGAATTGTGGAGTATGTTGTGAGGCTGAAGGTAAGTGGAAAAGGGAAGGAGATGGGAAAGAGGAAGGTGGGAAAGTACCTGGCTATTCAGATCTAGTCACTAAACACTGCTAAAGCCATTATTAAGCAACGTTTCAATTCTGAATGGTGGTCTTACACCAGGGAGATACTGAGAGTATCTTCCACTCTGGAACCTGCCGCAAATATAACATATATTATTTTTATTAATTAATTGCGAAATAACACAAATTAATCAAATAAAATTTATTTGCGCACGCCGGGTTCGAACCGGCGACCTTCCGAATGGGAGTCAAGTGTCTTACCACTCGACCACGGACGGTCGAGTGGTAAGTACTTACTACCATTATATCCTGTTATATTAGCACAGTGAAACTTACTCTAAAATTTCATGTTAAAGTCAAAAACAGAGCGTTGATAAATAACTCGAATCAAATTTAAAAAAATATAATAGTGGGTATAAAAAACTAGACTAGTATAAAAAATACACAAAAAAAATCGAATTAAGGTTGGTATAATGATGTAAGCGTTTTCGGTAGTAGTTTAGTTATGTTAAATATGCAGTTAATATTGATATCTATTGTAATAAAAGACTTCGAATCCTTGAGACCAGTGGAAAAAAATATGTACTATATAAATATGTTTGTCAGGGAGGGAAGGGTTGATACGGATATTGAGCCAAGGGTGAAGAAATTCAATTATGTAGAAGCACTGAATGCAGCAGTCGCCAGTAAAAGTTTTCACAGTTATGTCAGTTAGACTGGCAGCCCACAGTGGAGTTCTGATAACGACATTGATGTGCAAAAGTTTAAAAAAATATATCACAGTAAAACTATTTATGAGCAAAATACAAATGAGGCTAAATTAATGTAATAAGGTAATACTTCAAAAAACATAGACTGACTGATACAGACTAAGTATTCAACTTGTTTAAGGTACTAGATATAAGCCACTTATAAAAACACTACTAAACTAGATTTTTAAACCAAAAAATAAATATCAACAAACACACACTATCGTGAATAGACCAGTGAAGGTAGATTCAGACTGGACAACGTACGTACGCATCGCTACGCCAAACAATGCTTAGCAACCCATACATTTTCTATGAAAATGGCCACAGACATCGCACGTCGCGATGCGTGTGGCCAATGTGATTCTAAAACATAAATTTTCATTGAAAATCTATGGTTGCTAAGTAGCTCAGATATTGTTAGGCGTAGCGATGCATACGTACGTCGACCCAGTCTGAATCTACCATCAGACAAGCATATAAAACAAAAGTTCAGCGGTAAACAAGAGCTTTGGACAAATATATCATACCCAGGCAATAAAAACATTAAACAAACTTTTACTTGGCACAAAAAAAATCATATACAAAATTAAAAGTTGGATTAAAGAACAATAAAGGTAAATTAAAAAAATATATAACAAAAAAAAATTAAAACATACACGTGTAACAAACAAAATTATTATAAGACACATATCATTGATTTCTTAATTAATGGAATCACTTTTGAGACATAGATTTTTCTAAGCCGCCCCCTAGGCCAATTGGCTACAGCTCCTTGTTATGTACACACATCCACAAACTGTCTGCAAAAACTGTTTGAGTTTTATTTTTCAAAAATTTTCTTAAGAATTCCAGAGATTTATCATTTATTTTATACAAATCCATTTGAAAAATTGTCCTTTACAACAAAAAATTACTTTCCCACTTCCGCTAGGCACAGGTACTTATGATATTTGCCGATATTTTTTCAAATCTTGTTTTGTAAAATGGGGGCCCTATTACGGGTAGGACAGGCAGTGAGGCCAACAATATCAAATTATGTTGTAAAATTAAAAATTTTGTACCAAAATAAGTAAATGATGAAGAGGTGAAATAGTTACCAGGAAGAAGAAGTTGGTGACATTCCAGAAAGACATAGTTCGATCAAGTGTTTATGGATTTCAAACTAAGAATGTGCCATGGAGTTTTATAGCATTCCATCATCTCTTCTTTTCTTACCCCTGATGGAAAAAGTGTGTGGTTTTGTGTATCAAATTAGTTTTTTTTCAATTTATTTCACCTTTTACACACAACAATTTTACAATTTTAATCATTGTTTAACAATCGAATAACAAAATAAAAACAAAAATATAACAATAAGGTATAACAAAAGGATGAAAACATTTTTTTTTTTGTTGAAGTTGAGAACTGGCTCTTGAGCGTGGTGTAGGAGTTATGTAAGAATATACAATTTTTAGTCTATAATTAATATAATATCTTAAGGACTAGATTAAGGAAAACATTATATAATTTTTTTTTTGGTTTGATTTACGGGATTAAGGTTAGTTAAGTCAAATAATAACGCTATAAAGGGTACACTTATTTTCTTTCAATAAATACATTTTCTAAAGTTTGATAACAGATGTAGAATGCAAGAATCTTAGCGTAAAGTTTGAAGTTAAACTCCGTTGATTTATCCTGTGAGCAGTGCTCCCAGACGAGAGATAAAAGGTAATCTCAGGAGCGGTGAGATTACTTCTCCCTACAATGAGAGAGCCTAACAGTGTCTGTGCATTGTGTCTGTTTGTGTATGCAGGAACCTTCTAAAGGTTGAATGCAATTCCTGTTAACCTTTAGTCGAGGAGGGGAGAACTGACAAGGGATTTTCTAGTACCGCACATAAATAACTCAGTCAATTTTTGTTTGATATTTCAGTTTTGGAACAAAGAAAACGATGATTGTTAAAGTGTTTTTAAATTTAAAAACTACGAGTGTGCTTTAGACCACACGACTGAAGTAAATACTTTTTTAGCTCCATCTATATGTATGTTTATATGTATAAAATATATACATGTGTATGCAAATATTAATTTTCTACAAATATTTAATTAAATTTATTATCTCATTCGCCTCGCCCGATCAAGCCGTGCGCATCAACTTCCGCTCCCCCTCCCCCCCCCCCCCCCCCCCCCCCCCCCTTAACGTTTGGCTCGTCACTGGTATTTCAAAATACTAACTGAAATATTTCATGCACTTTCTATGAGAGGAAGAGAGAATGAAAATTTGCGCGCGCACTGCTCTCTCTTGCTTCTACAGTGTGCCCGTTCGCATTTCACTTTTCGTTACACATTCGCCAGTTTACCACTCAAGTCAAGCGTGCGTAAAGAAGTATTTACTTCAATAAATTTTCTTTGAGTGATATCATGTATTTGATTTTTGTATATTCAATATAATGGAAGAACTTATAAACTGCATTGCATTTGTATAACTTTTAATCAATAAAGAAAGTAATATTAACAAATATCAAGAAAATATGAAATAGAACAGATACAGAAAATAACAAAGGTAACGGTCGCAACTGGGAATCAAACCTTGTACCTCTATCGTAGGCTATTTTCTGTATATTTTTCTGTTTTATATTTAACTAGCTGACCCGGCAAACTTTGTACCGCCTCAAAATCAATAAAGTTGTGTTTAATTTATTAGCTGTTCGAATTGATTCAAATTATATCGACCAACGCACATTATTTGAAAAGCCGATCCATACAAAATATATTAAAAAATTAATTTTCTTCATAATTATTTTTCCCGTGATTTTTTCCAATGTTTTAATAGTTATTCTGTTAATCGGGACGGAGACAAATCCAACAAATCAAAGATCATAAAAATCGATTCAGCCGTTCTTGGGTTATAAATGGTGTAACTAACCCGACTTCGTTTTATATATTAAGATTGTGATTTGTTATAACCCTAATTTTTGGTAAATTAAATATATTCATACTGGCCTTATGCTGTCGTGGTAAGTAGAACATAGTATCTTCCTTTAGACCAGTGGTTCCCAAACTCTTTTGGCCCATATTTTTCGTAGTCAAAATTTTGCCTACGGACCCGGGAATAGGGAATGAGTGTTCCTGCAAAATCCCTGACGTTGTTCAGGGACCCCCAAATCAGTTTTAATTTTCCACGGACCCCCTGAATGATCCCAGGGACCATTATCTTGGCAGTATAGAAAAGTCGATTAGATGTCCCATATAAATGAAAATCAAATAGGTCCATCCGAGTTACTGTCTCTGTAGGTAAAGTTCATTAATTGGGAGGTGATTCTACATGATGGTAGGAGTAAAAAAGATTAACAACTCTTTGAAGTAAATACTTCTTTACGCACGCTTGACTTTAGGGTAAGCTGGCGAATGTGTAACGGAAATTGAAATGCGCGCACATTTTCTTTCTCTCTTCCTCTCATAGCCAGTGCATGAAATATTTCAGTCAGTATTTTGAAATATGAATTTTTTTTTTTTTTTTTTTTTTTTTTTTATTGAAAATTTTTTGATACAATCAGGTACATAAATAATAAAAGGTATATAACATACTTAAATATAATATTGTATGAACAAAAAAAATCCCACAAAGGCAAATGCCTGAGCGTGGGTATAATATTGAATTTATTATAATTTTATGGTTAATAGGAGATTTAAGAATTTAGTTTATTTTTAGGTATAAAAAGAGTAAAAGTAAAAGAGTAAAAGTGCCTTAAAACATAGAGCAAAATAACAGCATTTGTTGTTATTATTGCATTTGTAAAATTTTATGAAGAATTAATGTTAAAGGCGTAATTAAAATAAAAATAAAAACAAAAACATAGCAAGCAATATAATATTTCTGCTTTAAAAGTTGTCTGATGATAAACATAATTAATGGTTTTGTTTAATCTTATAAGAAAAAGTTATCTGTTTCAGTGTTTTTTAGCCAAGTTTTGATATATTTTTTATAAGATTTAAGATTTTGACATGTGGGGGCTTTAAATGATGCACGTAATGAATTATGCATTTTTGGAGCAATAAAACTAATATGCCTTTGGGCCAACCTAGTTTTACAGTGGGGTACAGCATACTCACAGGCGCCAAGTCTTAGACTGGAGCGATTTGAATTTTTTAAGAAGTATTTAGGATGCGTGTACATAAATTTAAGACACTGGAAACTAAAGGTCTGTCTAAGGTCCAAAATATCGGTTTCCTTAAATAATTGCTTGGAGGGAAAAGATTTGGTTTTTTGGTACATAATTTTAATAATTGATTTTTGGGCAATTTCTAACTGTTTTACATGACTGTTGTAAGTTCCGCCCCAGCCAATTATTCCATAGGAAAGAGATGAATGAACTAGTGCGTCATAAACTAGTTTTATGGTTTTTATATGCACTATATTACACATTCTTTTAAAAATATAAGTTAAGTATCTCAGTTTGTTAACAGTTTTTTCTATATGGTAGGTCCATTTAAGTTGACAATCTATAGTTACACCTAAGTACTTTATATTTTTTCCTGATTTCATCTCTTCACAGTTTGAGCATGTGGTAGGGTTACAATTTACATTATGAAACTTTACATTAAGATTAGTTTTGGGAGCTGATTTCAGTGTGTTATAGAAAGGAATGCAAAGAGTTTTTTCATAATTTAAAGTAAGAAGGTTTCTATCTAGCCACTCTTTGACAATAGTAATACATTTGTTAGCCTTATTAGTTGTATCTTCCCATGTTTTTCCATGGACTAATATTGCAGTATCGTCAGCAAATGAGAATAATTTACCAGGTATAACAATGTTACATAAGTCATTTATATAGATTAAAAAGAGTAGCGGTCCTAATACAGTTCCTTGAGGAACACCGTGTTTTACTGTATCAAAGTTGCTCAAACATGTTCCAATTTTTGTACATTGTTGGCGATCCATTATGTAATTTTGTAAAAGCATGAGACATTTATTTGTAATTCCAATGTTGGATATTTTCTTTAAGAGAGTTCTGTGGTTGACTGTGTCAAAGGCTTTCTTTAAATCTAAAAAAATGGTTAGAGTTTTAATGTTTGAGTCTAGGTTAGAATAAATATTTTTGGTTAAATTAAAAATAGCATCATCAGTACCTAGTTTAGTTCTAAAGCCATATTGGTTTGCTGATAGGAGTGCATAGGATTCCAGAAAATCGATGATTCGTTTTTTTATACATTTTTCCAATATCTTAGACAGTTGAGAAGTTAATGTGATAGGTCTGTAGTTGTCTGTTTTACATCGAGATCCTGTTTTGTGTATTGGAATGATGTTAGCAAGTTTAAATATATTCGGGAAAATACTATTACTGATGCATGCGTTAAATATATGGTGAAGTGGTTTGATTATATGTTTTTTTATGGATTTAATTGTAGCATTACTTAAGTTGTCAGGACCATTTGCAGACCTAACGCTAATGTTATCAATATGATTTGAGATTTCATCTTCTGTTATTTCAATAAATTCAGATAATTCAGAGTTGGTATTTTTAGTCTCTAAATAGTCTGAGGGTACATGCTGCGAGTGTAAGCTAAGAGAAGGATTATTGTCTATTAGGGAAGAGGCGATGTTTGTGAAGAAGTGATTGAAATTGTTTGCAATATCTTCAGCATTCTCTAAGATTATATTATTTTCGGTTACAATTTTTTGAGGAATTTTGTGTTCCGTTTGTTTCCTATTTGAAATTTCATTTATGATGTTCCACGTTTTTCGTGAATCGTTATGTGCTTTTTGGAGTTGCTCAGAATAGTACTGGTGTTTGCATTTTTTTATGAGAGTGTTTAGGTAATTTCTAAATAAAATATAATGGTTCCGTTTGCTATAATTTTGTGTTTCATTATTGGATATGCAATAGTTTTCGTGAGTTTTGTAGGATTTGTACAGTTTATTTCTATGTTGAATTGAGATTATTAGTCCACGTGTAATCCATGGTTTTATGTGTCTGTGTTTGCTTTTTGGTGCTGGTATTGGTTCATAACATTTTTCAATATGATTTTGAATGATCTCATAAAAGTTATTTAGGGATATATTGGGGTCGTTATTAGAAAGCACTGAGTCCCATGTTTCGGTAGTCAGTGAGTTGTCTAGAGATAGGTAATTAATTTTTGTTTTTGTTTGCTGATGGTTAATGGTATCTATGTTGCTGGGTGATTTTGCAACGCAATGACCATAGAAGGTGGGATAGTGGTCTGTAATGTCAATTTTTAAGGTAGCAGATCTATGTGGGTAGTTTTTTTTTTTATTTCATAAATATGTGATCTAGACATGAATCATTAGGATGATTGGGCCTTGTGGTACTGTTCACGTAAGATAGGTAACCATTGGTGTATAGTAAGTTCAAGTATTCATTTGCAGTTGGATTTAATATTGTGTTTTGTATGTTTATATTGATGTCACCTACAATGAAGGAAAAATCGAATTGGTTAATATTAATTTCGGTTATGAAAGATTTAATTTCTAGAATGAATAGATCAGTGGATAACGAGGGAGATCGATATACGGCTGATTATATTGTTGATTTAATTCTTACAAAGTTTAAAATAAAAACTTTTTTATGCAGATTCTAGTTAGAAAGCGATGTTTAATCATATTTGCAGAGGAAATTCAAAAATACCAATCGAAAAAGTGCTAGTAATTAGTTAGATTTTAACGTTTAGAATGTGAGAAACAACAACACAACTATTGTCAGCATAAATGCCAGCACCCATTCCAAACGTAATTACTATGGATTTGAGCACTGTTGTTACTATTAGATTGTGAGGAATGAACCTTAAAATTAATTTTAATTTATTATCGTTCGCCTATCGTTCGCTTCGTAACGCTGTAATTTCCGTAACGCATTCGCCAGTTTACCCCTCAAGTCAAGCACAGAAGTATTTACTTCAAAAACTTAAATGTTAAATTATGTAATAATATTATGTGCTTCTTATGTACATACTAAAGACTATAAGATAATATTATTCTTATATAATCATAACAATATTATCTTATAATCTTTAGTATGTACCAAACAGAAACTCGGTTTACTATTTTTATCCTTCTGTGTACGCACAACTCTTTTCAGCACAAATGTCCACTTCCGAGCTTTAGACACAATACCCAGTAGCGCAATGGGGCAAGCTGAGGGTGTGCAACAATAATTCATACTGGCAACTTATGCAACTTCCAAGGACGATGTTCACCAAGGGGATGGTGCATTCATTCCCCGCCTTACTTCACCATCGACTAGCCAGCAGTGGCGGCTCGTGACTTTTGGTGAGCTAGAGTGCTAATATTAACAAAAATGGCATTATTGATGTCGTTGTAGCCGAAAAATTTTTTTTTATTTTTTTTTCGAAAATTTATTTTTTGTATGAAGATTTTCAGGAAATTTCAGTTTTGCCGTGCGCCGCACAGATTTCCTGAAAATCTTCATACAAAAAATAAATTTTCGAAAAAAAAATAAAAAATATTTTTCGGCCACAACGACATCAATAATGCCATTTTTGTTAATATTAGCACTCTAGCTCACCAAAAGTCACGAGCCGCCACTGCTAGCCAGCGTCTGGTACAGGGCAAGAAAGACAACCAATATCATTGTCGTGGCTGCATCCGAGTGGCTCTGCTCTCTACTAAATGAGCGATGGATTCAGGTGCTGATGATGCGGTCTCTCTGATGGATGATCCTTTATCCGTTATTTTCAACAATTTTATTTATTTATATGATTTTTTTATTATTTTATGTTATTGTTAGGTACCTACTTATTTTCTTATTAATTTTAGCAAAATTATTTGTTTTCCTTTACTTAAGGTAGGTTGTACCTACATACCTACACATCTCATGTAATATGGCAGACTGGGATTTTACTATTCTCCCAGTCCTAATATATTATTAACTTTAAAAAATTTATAATAAATTTATTTAACGAAGAAAAAATAAAACAGTACTTCGATAAGTTCAATATGTTCAATAAGACAAACGATTTGAAAAATGTTGTCAATATCTCTAAAATTATTTCGAAATATACGTAGGAGAAGATCCTCACAAATTTAGAATCAAATTTATGAATGCGTTTTGTAGGCAAACTTATTGATCGAATTTCGGATCCAGAATGGTTCACAATATAAGGTCATTCGTCGGCAAATGCAATTTCCTGCGAATACCAAAATGGAAGGGGGTCCCCTATTCAGTGCTCCCTACTGTACCTACGTCAATAAAGTAAATGCCAACTCTTACCGTTAAATAATATGGACATGGTAATGTAACAGACTAAATTTCGTTAAATATGCGTATATATGGGAAGTTAATTTGTTTGAGATTTATCATTTTGGGACTCCGTTCACCAAGAGGAAATTAGTTAATTTAAAAATCGTTATAATAAGTACTGTTGAAATATATAAGTAGGTCCGTATTATATGCTCTTTTCGTGTTTATTGCGATCAAACAAATTATTTTTAAATGCTTCTTCAACCTTTGCAAAATCATTTTTGATGTTAATGCTTCTTTACGCACGCTTGACTTGAGGGGTAAACTGGCGAATGTGTAACGAAAAGTAAAGTGAAGCAAGGGAGAGCAGTGCGCGCGCACATTTTCTTTCTCTCTTCCTCTCATAGCCAGTGCAAGAAAATTTTCAGTCAGTATTTTGAAATACCAGTGACGCGCCAAACGCGGGGGGGGAGCGGACGTCGATGCGCACGGCTTGATCGGGTGAGGCGAATGATAATAAATTTAAATAAATATTTGTAGAAAATTAATACATGTATATGTTTTATACATATAAACATATATATATATAGTATAAGTGACCAGCTCAGATATAGGGGCGCCATAGAGGCCAGAGTTGAGTTAGCCTCTCAAAAACTGGGCGTACTGTACAGGGCCCGCAGATACTTGCTAACTGCTAACCCTGTACAAATCGCAAGTGCGCCCCACGGTTGAATTTGGCAGCCACCTCTGGTCTGGAGCCCCAAAGTACCTGAAAAACACCCTCGACTCTGTGCAGAAACGTCCGTTTGATAGATTCTCCCGTCTTAACAAACGGATTGCAATCTTTAGAGCACAGGCGTCGGGTGGGAATGTTGTGCTTGTTCTACCGGTATTTCAATGGAAGATGCTCCGGGGAACTAGCGTCATTGATCCCATCGGCACCGGTGCATACGGAAAACACGCCAAACGCTCGCCCAACATATGTACACGGTTGACATTACATGAGAACTGGACGTTTTTACGACTCGTTCTTGAGTTCAACAGCTCGGCTGCGGCTTTGCCGGCCTCTATGTTTCCTCCTTCCTACAACATGGGTCTCTTCAAGACCCAAGTTCACTCCTTCCTCTCCTCAAAAAGACCCTCCACGCAGCATCTTCAAAGATGATATAGGCCCCGAGGGAAATTATTTTCTTCGGGTCTCCTGTGTGGAGTTAATATAACAAAAAAAAAAAAAAAAAAATATATATATATATATATATATATATATATATATATATATATATATATATATATATATATATATGCACATACATATAGATGGAGCTAAAGAAGTATTTACTTCAGTCGTGTGGTCTAAGGGACACTCGTATTTTTTTTTATTAAATGAAACAAGTAACTTTGTGTACACCACTATATAATCACAATTATCGGCATGTTTCGAAACCGATAGTTTCTTATATTTATGTTATTTTTATATTAATTTTATTTCTTATTATTTCTTATTTCTTCTAGTCATGTTATTGTTTTCTTGACGATTTAAATTTAAATTTAATTTTAAATTAAAACCATCGGTTTCGAATCTTGTCGATAATTGTGATTATATAGTGGTGTACACAAAGTTATTTGTTTCATTTAATTAATATTTTTAAATGCTTTGCTAGTACATTTTTATCATTTCTAAAGGGTACCTAGTTATCAGGTACACTATAACTTACAACCTCAAAACTGTAGATACTCCAAACTTATAGTTATAAATGTGGAAACAACGAATTCGTACACATTAAGACCAATTAATCTCAACGCTTTATTTGAAGAATGCTAGAGCATTAACATAAAAAACCTAGCTGGAACTGAGCGTTTGGACGTCAAAATGTGTTAATTAAGAAAGGAGTTTTCTTTTTAACTTTTTTTCTTGAAGAAGATGGCCGTATTTTTCTCCTGATTGCTGCTTTATTCACTGCTATAAAAAGTGGTACAAAAGACGCTAAAGGAATGGGTGCATAAAATAAAAGATATTTCACAAATTGGAATTGTTTAAAGTTTCAGTTCGGATTTACTGAATTCCATTCAATATTAGTTTTCAAATTGTCTGCCAAGCGCTAAACTAATATAAACATTTTCTTTAATGACTTTGCACATTTTTTTATTTGAATGCATATTGTGGATAATTTCACAATTGATATGCTAAAAAATTTATACCGATTGCGTAAACGTTATCAATTATTTTGACACCATGACACTGTTAATAGACTTTGATACATACAAAACACTTTTCAGCAAATTTACATAAAGTGCGTGCACTGTACATTGTGTACGTACTCATAATGTGCAGCCGTATTGAAAATATTGTCAAAAAGTACTTCAAGCGGTTTTTGCGTGTTAAAATGGAAAACAATCCTACGTATGCATTCAGATTTTATTTCTAATTATTGTTGAATTTTAATTAGATAAATAGATTGATTAATAAAATATATTTATATATAAAAGATTTTCTGTGGCGGCCGCAACGGGTGACGTTTGTTTAATTTTTATACAATACTACAGTTTTATTCCGAGATTGCAAAACGAGAAATCTGATTTCGTAAAACTCTGAGTAAAACCCGGGCATCACCGGTACAATAATTTCGATGTTGTGTCTCTTAGTTATTCCGATGCAATGACTTCTGGAACTTAGATTTGCTTTGATTTCGGAAATTGGAACTGATTGTGGGAAAGATTTGTGCAAAATATTATATTCTTTAATATTCTGTATTTCATTTGTTTAAATTTTGTACATAATTTGACGTAATTTTATAAATTTACTAATGGTGTTCATTCAAAAGGTAAATTTCTGGTCGATTTTTGAAAGGCAATGTCCTGACAATTTTTTTTTTATATAAATTTTGTCAGCTTCACAAATTATACAACTACTAGATTCGAATTATACAACAAGATTCAGGGGCGATTTTGAAAGAGACGATGAAAGAGGAGGAAACTGGACTCTTTGAATCTCTTGAGAATTGATTTCAGTGATACTTTCAG
The DNA here is from genome assembly GCA_951813805.1 of Limnephilus auricula. NCBI lineage: Eukaryota > Metazoa > Arthropoda > Insecta > Trichoptera > Limnephilidae > Limnephilus > Limnephilus auricula. Next base: position 15,101,050 of record OX638391.1, on the reverse strand, counting down.
GGCATACGAAAATAGAAGCTCCGTTGGAAAGAATTCTGTTTTCTGCTTCTCTGCATTGAACCAGTATTCTCGTTTGAAGTATAAGATCAGAAGTTTAGATTCAGAATCAGAATCTCGGCAAGTATTTTGTTGCATGAAAAATCATTGATCGTAGTCCCAGTGAGATGTCAACCAGTCACGTACTAACTCTCATCTAAATACCAATGTATTTTGTCCGATAAACGGTGGATACTATCACAGATGCACGTAGAGGGTAAGCGTGGTTATAGGATTCTTGTATATAATGGATATGCGATTGTTAACATTTTGCTTGTTCAAAAAATATACCTGCTAACTAATCAAGATCATTTTCGGGTACCAATTTCGATAAATACATTTTTTTTAATATCAATCATCACAAACTTGCGAAAATGTAAACGCGCGTTTACTCCACCACCATAATATTAAGACACCCGATATACATACAATTACATACTATTAAACCATGTGGTACATTTGAAAACAATAATTTCATAGTTGTAATGAGTTCTGTGATTTTGACTAATTTTAAAGTGAGGTCTTACAGTACACTCTTGCATGTTTTTTAATCTATGTTCAAATAATACAGGGTCTGTAAAATAATGCCAACATTTAAAAAAATTATAGCACCGACACCGCTTACTGCCTTTACTAATGTTATCATTGTATAGTACCTATATATATACGACATACGACTGCCATGATACTGGCATGAGCTTGGCTGAGGTGGTCGATTAATCAAATATGTGTATTGTAATGTGAAAATTATATGAAATAATAACAATTCTATTTTTGAAGCTGACAATTCGCGGTGGAATTCCATCATAAACTATTTGAAAAATATATTATTATTTTTAAGAAGAAAAAATTATATTGTGTAAATATATCATTAAGGATGGGTGGTTTCACAGAATTTCAGCAATTCAACATATTTTAAAGTATTTAAATATATATATATATTTTTTTAAAAATTTTATTGTGATGTATAGGATATGGATTACATATAATTTTAAACATATTATATTTTTTACAAAATATTATATTTATCTAAGGTCATTGGTCACCTAAACCTTGTTATTATTACTTATCTTACATACATTTTATGTTTTGTATGAAATATTTAAGTACATATAATTTTTTTTTCCAGGAGAGTATCTCTGGATGTACTCCATTTGTATTGGATGACGAAGCCACTGCTGAATAATTCGTCAGTAATTATAAATTTAGACAAAACAAAGCTGCTGACTGTAGGCCGAACGCAACATGCAGATGAGAGTAGAGATGTCATGAGTTCCACTAAAGAACACCAAGGAGTTTGTCTACCTCGGAAGCAAAATAACATGGGACGGTTGGTCTAAGAGCGAGGTCGACAGCCGTATACACCAGGCTAGGCTTGCATTCAATAAAAGATCGATAATAATAGGATCGAATAATATAAACCTAAAACTGAGAATACTCCTCATCAAGACCTATGTATGGAGTATCTTGATGTACGACTGCGAAACATGGTGCCTATCCGAAAGAGATAAACGGAGACTAGAGGCTTTTGAGATGTGGTCCTATAGAAGACTATTAGGAATTTCCTGGAGAGACCACATTACAAATGAGGAGGTTCTCCAAAGAATCGAAGGAGGAAGGCACCTGCTCAGGACCTTGTCCGAAAGGCGTGCAAGATGGATCGGCCAAATAATACGACAAGAAGGCCTCTTGCATGCCATAATGGAGGGGACAAACTATAGGGGACGCCCACGCCGAGAGTACCTGGAGGACCTGCTGGCGGACATGCGCTGCTCATCATATGCAGACTTCAAAAGAGCCGCACAAGACAGGGTAGAATGGAAGAAAAAAATAAAGGAAATTGCTGCAAACCAATCCCAGGATTGAAACCAGAGAGAGAGAGAATTATAAACGATACGCCATCATTTTTGCTTATCCGGGATTCGATGTATCCTCTCTTTCTATTACAGAAATCCATTTGGGGTAAGATCGTTGTTCTATATGGAAACGGATTTTCTCTAAAAGATCCCGGTTCCACTAAATCAAAATAAATTAGTACGTTCTCTTAATAATTCCATAAATTGATTTATAAAACCATTTGAAGCCTATTAATTAACAAAAATATTTCATATTAAGAAGAAGATAACAATAATAATCAATTTTTTTTAATATGAAAATGTACAAGACACAGAAAAACAACAATAAAGGTAGCTGCCAATAATATGGAAAAAAAACATTAGTCGAAGATATTATTGTTAATTCTGAAATTTGAAATATGAAGTTGACAATTACGACAGTCTCATAATAGATCGTAGTAGCCCAATTGGTAGAGGTGTATGTCCCGGTAAGACGTAAGGTTCTGGGTTCGAGTGCCAGTTGCGATTGTTATCTTTTATTATTTTTCTGTGTCTTGTTCGTTTTCATATTTTAAAAAATTTGATTATTATTGTTATCTTCTTCTTCAATGATATATTACATTGATAGGAATAACCTTCAAAAGTTAAAAAGATAGTTTTTCTTATAAAAATATGAAAAATATTTCAGTTATGAAACCCAGAGAGTTCAAATAAAAACGTTGAACGTTGTGAACCGCCATGCCCATTACCTTAAAAAATCACTTAAAAATTGACATTCAATTACCAATTTTTTAGATACCACTTTATTTTCTTGAAAAAATATAGCATATTATCTTTGCAAAAAAAATATTTTCAGCAAGCGTGATATAAATCTGTCATATCATTTGATAGGGACACGTTAGCTCAGTGCTTAGAGCAGCAGCCCGGAAAGCTGAAGGTTCTGGGTTCGAGTCCCAGGTGTGATCCAATCTTTTTCTAATTATTTTGTTTCAGATTTTCGATTGAGTTTCGCCTTTTTTTACATTAGCCCGACACAGGAGGCCCAGAGGTGAAAAATCCCTCAGGGCCTATGTCATCTTTGAAGACGCTGTGTGGAGGATTTTTTAAGGGAAGGGAGGAAGAAAAAAGGTTTGAGGGTGGGTAGGAATCTGGGGATAAATATGTCCAGGAGTGATAGACGTGTGAAACCATCCTTCCCACTGCGGTGCAAGGCGATGGGTTGAGAGGGTCCGGCCAGAGAGATTAAAAGGTCTCCCTCAACCAGTCTCTCCTGATCCACGCAGATGGACGGCAGATGCATGAGGCACGAGGCCCTGAGAGAAAAATTCCCTCAGGGCCTATGTCATCTTTGAAGATGCTGTGTGGAGGGTTTTTTAAGGGAAAGGAAGGAGAGAAAGTCCTGCGAAGGAAAAGGGTTTGAGGGATAGGTAGGAATCTGGTGATAAATATGCCCAAGAGTGATGGACGGGTGAAACCTTCCCTCCCACTGCGGTTCAAGGCGACGGGTTGAGAGGGTCCGGCCAGAGAGATCAAAAGGTCTCCCTCAACCAGTCTCTCCCGATCTGGCGTACCACGCAGATGGTCGGCAGACGCATCCGTCCTCAAGTCACGGACAAACCTAAAGTAAAAAAACATTTCTGTGTCACATTTTTCGTTTAGTGATTAAATATTACAATTTGAAGTTTTACTGGATAAATAAAATTAAAAAAATATGCTGATATGATTTGTTCAAGTTAATATGTTTGTTTTTTTAAATTATTTGTCTATACGTCAAAAAAATAAATTGTGTAATTCGAAATTTTTGCACTCATTCCGTTTTGCAATACACATAACATGAACCAGTAATTTTCCTTAGCAGTTTTGCATAGCACGCTGTTTTCAAATTATAAAAAATGCCATTTTGGGAAATCAAATCAGTCTTTTATTGGGAGCGCAAAGGCGAAGATCGGTTTTTATGTGATCTTATCGGTGAATTAACAAATTTTTTGAGTAAAAACAAAGGTGACGGTGATTAAAAAGTTGAAAAGAGGAGAATATAATGGATGTAAGTGAGCATTTATACTGTTAAATCCTTCATATTTTTAATATTGTCAACAGAAAATACTATCTAATTTTCTTTTGGTTGGAGCAATCAGGCAATAGCACCATTCTGCATCGCAAATGTGTTACTTTATTCCATTGAGAATTGGCCAGTCCATTCGATAAAGTTTACAATAGTTTCCAATTCCCCAACATAGAGGTCTAGCCAACCTCTTTCCTAGGTGTGAAATTTGCCACGTAGATGAATCGGTATTCTTTATCTTATTCATATTTCCAAAGGCCGTTGTTGTTTTCAACTCCCAAGATTATGGTTGCTTCTCTTAGTATGTCCGGTTAAAAATACTTCCACACTTTTTCAGATTATATTCATAGTAATCTAAGTATTTGGAGCGTCCGTGAACTGTGTTGTTGATTTATCTCATTTCCTCTAGTCTTGCGACATTTTTGATGTAAAACTTCTTTACGCACGATTGACTTGAGGAGTAAGCTGGCGAATTCGTGACGAGAGCGTTACGAAAAGTGTGATCGGGCAAGGCGAACGATAATAAATTTAAATAAATAAATATTTGTAGCAGAAGCGTATTCTGAAAGATTTTATATTATTTGTAGAAAATTAATATGTGTATATGTATATATTATACATATAAACATATATATATATATATATATATATATATATATATATATATATATATATATATATATATATATACATACATACATGTAGATGGAGCTAAAGAAGTTTTACTTCAGTCGTGTGGTCTAAAGCACACTCGTTTTTTTTACATTAGAAGGATTTTACAATAGATTTGAGACCATGACGAAAATAATTTCACTCAGGGCCTCTGTTATCTTTGGTAATGCTGAGTGGGGAGCCTTTTCGTGGAGAAGAGGGAGTGAACCTGAGTCTTCAATTCAATTCTTTATTCATTTCAAGAACAATACAAAGTTTAAATTTCAATTCCTTATTAAAAGATACAATAAAAATATTTTACAGGAACACAATAAGTGACCGACTGATGCACTCCCTCCTGACCTACACAATTGACAAACAATCATTAATGTTTCGTAAATGGCCGTCTACCAGCTGTTCAAAGTCCAAAACACGCCCAACAACAAGCTGTTGAATATTTAAAAGCAGATTTCATACTAGCAGCAACAAAGCTTGCCGCCTAAATTGGGCTTCGTTGATATTAAATTAATCAAAATTTGAAGTTATTCTGTTTAACAACAAGATAGCTCTCCCCACTGGCATGGCCATTGGCAAGTTAGTTTTGCAAACCGGTAGATAAAACAATCTATATTGTCGGTAACGGTAATAACCATCGAGAACATAGAAACTAGTGCTCTCCATGATAGTCGAGTTTTTGAAACATCCACGAATAAGTCTGAAGATATGTGATACTGACCCGTAGATGGTTCGTCCCAAGCATGCCCAAGAGAGAGTCGGTAGGATAGAGCCACGGGTAGTAGCCGTATTCCCTCAGGTAGAGAAATCTCTGAAATTTCTTCTGAACCTTCTCCAACATAAGGGAATACTTCACCTGGTAGCTTCAAATCACCGACCCACTCTCGAGCCTACTCCTAACCAATTCATTGTAAAGTACTGTGAGAACCCGGGTGCCTCTGAAACTCCACGAAGTGCGTGGGATGAAACCCAGCATTCTCAATGAAGTACACGTCATTACAATATGAGCATGAAAAGTCAGCCTATCAAACACAAAGCCAAGATCTTTCATAGTGGACACGTTTTAAACTTTGAGCTCTCCCAGTATTCCGATAAACCCAATTATGGCAAGTCCTTGCGAAAGAAAGAATGAGACATTTGGAGACATTGAATTCTATCTGATTCCGTTTACTCTAGTCAATAATTCTATCAATATCCGATATAATCGAATGCAATCTTCTAAACTTTTCAAGAAAAGTTTTTGGTCATCAGCAAAAAGAAGTTTTCTTTTTTTTTATTTATTTAAAATTTAAAGGTTTTTTTTACAATAAATACACATTTTTTACATTTTATACAGTGGTAAAATAGTAGATAAGAATAGCTTTTCCTCACCATAAAGAGAAAAGGCTCTTGTGTTTGGTGAGGGAATTTTAGTTCAATTATATCATGTGTGAAAGTAAATAATACAATATGGCAAAAAACAAGGGATAATTAAGAAAATAAATCAATAAAGGATTTGAAAGATATAATAATAATAGTGAGATATGGACTCATATAGTAGTTTTAGGTATTTTTTATTTCTCTGAAACTCCTGAATATTTTCGATATCTTTCAGATATAATGGTAGTTTGTTATAATATGTTATACCTAGATGGAGATTAGTATTTTGTGTGTGCTTTGTACTAAATTTAGGGATTTTGATAGTATTCTGATCTCTTGCTGATGAATGGAATGGTAAGTTATTTAACTGTACTTTTTTGTAAATTTGTAGTATTGAATATTTTTTATATATTTTGTCTATTGTAGGTACATTGAATATTGAAAATAGAATTTCAGCAGAAAATTTGGATGGTTTTTTCAAAATTACTTTTATTATTAATCTTTGAACAATTTTGGTGGTTTTTAAATATTATTATAAGTTCCTCCCCAACCAATAATACCATATTGCAATTTAGATTAAACAATTGCATAGTACACTCTTTTTAAGTTTTCTAATCTAAGAATATTTCTTAGTCTTATAATAAATACATTTTAGAATTCTTTTGACAAGTTCACAAATTTGTTTTTTTTTATTTAAAATATTGATCAATATATATACCAAGATATTTAATTTCAGAAGTTGGATTAAGTATTGAACATGCTTGATTGCAATTTGTTCTGTTACATCTGAGTTGATGAATTATAATTTTTAGTTCTGGTTTATTGATAGAGAATGGGATTAATTTATTTTTTTCGGTATTTAATGAGAGAATGTTTTTGTCGAACCAATTTTTCAGTATATTAATATCAGTATTTGCGAAGTTATTAACAGTATTCCAATCATAACCTGGAATAGAAGTAACCTGGAATACAGAATAATTTCCAAATAACTTTAACAGCGCAGAAAGTATTACCACCGATCTGAAGTTTTCCACAGATGTCCTTGATCCACTTTTGAAAATAGGACAAATTTTCGAGACTTTCCAGGAATCGGGAAATATACAAGTTTCTAAAGAAGATTGAGTATAATGCTCAGTCTTGAAGAGACCCATGTTGTAGGAGGGTCCTTTTACCGATCTCATTCTCTTCCCCACTAGTTCAGTCTCACAACAATTGGGGATGCCATAGTCTCACCGGCTCCAGACGGAAGCAGCTAAGACTGCGGTATTCACATAAAAACACTCAAATTTAAACCTATTAAAATATATATTTTTGACTTGTACAATACCAGTAGACGTAATTCTCTATTTAATTCCAATATTATTAGTGGGAGTAAATCTGGCTTCCAGAAAATTGGTTGTCTTGTATAGTGTCTTTAACAGTGACCAGCTGCTAACCCTGTACAAACCTCTGAGCTAACTCCCAGCAATTGAATTTGGGTATAACTTCTGGGCTGGAGCCCCACAATACTTGATTAATCTATCTGATTTCATGCAAAGGGCGACCTGACTGATTGACAATCCGTTATTAACATACCGATTGCAATATTTAATGCACAGAAGCAACGAATGAATACTGAGTCTGTTTCACAGGTATCTTAACGGAGCCTGCTCTAAGGAACTAGCAGTATTGATCCTCGATGAACCGGTGCACGCGCTTGAAACCTGACGGACATGAGCGGAGAGAACGTGTCTTTTCTTCGACTCGTTTTTGTATCGGTTCGTTTGTGGAACGAGCTACCATCTGTTTTTCCTTAATTCTTCTTCAAGACCTGCATTAATAAATCCCTTTATATAGCCCCTACCCTAACCCGTCTCTTAACGCTGCCCGACAGGTGTGTGACAGGGTGGCGACATAATTCCCCTGGCTTTACACTGTACAGATAGGGGCACTCTTGTGAGGTATCACATAAAAAGTAACGTGAAATTAACGCCTGCTCATTTTCGTCATGTAACGCCAGTCTACTCTGAAAACCTTTTCTACCTCCACTTCGAAGAGTAAAGGCGGAAACATACTTATGTGTCGTGGCGTGTTGTGACGCGCCAGAAGAAGAATACATTGACTATGGTTAGAAACATATTTGTAGGTCATGTCTTGTCGTGTCTAAATATGTCCAATGTATGAAACCGACGTGCTTCTGGCGCGTCACGACACGCCACGACACGTAAGTATGTTTCCGCCTTAAGACTGACAAGATCATCACCTGATATGAGTCATTATAGTGTATGCGCACAGATCTTATTCTTATGTACATAAAATGTTGTCTTTAGGTCCCTGCTGTCAAACTACACAAGTAGTTTAGCGGGTTTAAATGTGAATAAATAAAAATTAAAAATTAAAATTGTTTTCCTCAGAGAAACACCCCCTATACACTTGACGATGTGATGGAGGTGATCATGAACGATCCCGAAAACTGTGGCTTTGAAGCTAACAATATTGACATACAAAACCAGACAGAGGATATTGACAGGGACAGCGCCCATGAAGATTATTCCTGGGTAAATTTTTCATGTTATCTTTATCGAAGCTTTTGAAAATGTGTAAAAAAAAATAAACCGCAATCGGATACTTCTTAATTTTTCACTTGTTTTATTTTTATTTGATTGCATTTATTAATCGGGAAACAAATACATAGTTATTCCTATTTTACAATCAACAAAAAAAAACACATGTCCCATGGTTGCACGCACCAGTAAATTTTCCGCATAATATTCTTATTATAAAACAAAAAACGGTTTAAATAACTCAGGTGCGGGACATACGTCATTCCTATGTCTACCTACGTTAAATTGTCGTGAAAACAAGCTTAAATAGAAACATAAAATTATATTGACAGAAAAAGAAGCTGATAGAAAAGAAAGAAAAACTAAGAAAAATGTAAAATTATATTGTTTACAAAGTTATGAAATAAAATTCAAATGAAGAAAGAAAACAAAAATTAAATGAAAAAAATAGCACGCACCCAAGGTAGAGGGCTCGTAAATAACCTTTTGATTTATTTTATTATAATAAGCTTTTAGTAAATTGACCTGAGACAAATGGAAAATATCAGCGTCTTAAAAGATTTTTTTGCACTCTGCACACATCCCTATAAAAATGAATGTTGTGTGTGGTTAGTTTTTGTTAGTTAAGTGTGGGATGTGAAATAGTTGGTTCGATCGTTAAGTACTATACAATTGAAATTAATTTATTTTAGAAGGTAGTCATTGTCACCAGCTTTATTGATGATTTTGAATAAAAAAAATTCTAGTGTTTTAGTTGTTCGGGTGTTCGGAAGGTCTTTCAATGTAAGGATGGGTTGTTTCAGAGAATTTGAACAATTCATCAAATTTTCAAAGTTTAGTGAAAGTCCCATTTTTATTATTTCACTATTACTGGTTGTTTCACAGTATTTGGATAATAATAGAATTTTAATCAAATTTTCAAGTTTAGTGAAAGTCCCATTTTTATTATTTCACCATGTACTGGTTGTTTCACAGTACTTGGATAATAATAGATGTTTGAATGGGACTTTCACAGATCTCTAATTCGAACAATTCATCAAGTTTCAAAATTAATATTCAATCATATTTTTACAGGAAAATATTAACCCAACAATTTCACACATTCCGGCAGATATTTATTTGCGACTATTAGACCGTCTGTTCGAAAGAGAAAAACCAGAATATAAAATACAGAATATCACAATCGATGAGCAATGCCCCACAAAAGAAGAAGATATTGAAATCATTGATCTGACCACAGTAAGTTTACAATTTTTCCAAAGTTTCCCAATATGACCGTGGAACACGGTGAATATACATAATATGACACATGATCTCATATAAGGCATTGTGTTAACCAGAATACTCTTCAACATGGCGCTCTCGTTATCATTAAATAGACTTTACTCGACGATTCCGGTTCGTGTTTTCCACAAAGGTACACGGAGAAAAATGTTATTCTAAAATACGATCATTTTATTCGTAAAAACGGTTAAAAACGGGACTGAAGTTCTTACGTGTGTATGTACTTAAATGATCGTATTTTAGAATAACATTTTTCTCCGTGTAGTTTTGCCTTTCTTACAGTGTCTGCCTCTCGTTAAAAGTGTTAATGGCTCTTTGAGTTTCTATGGTGGATTTGACTTAGGCCATCTCCGAGCACTTTGAATTCCATCATCGAGGTTGATTCATCCCATTTTCTTTAGTCCTGTGATATGATTCATCGTCAAAATAGAGTATAGTGCGACATGTTGATTCAGCTCCCGGCTTTCTTGATACTAGTCCCAGAGAGTGGCCGTACATGACATCGTCGTTCAAGTACCTTATAATTTTATCGTTGTTATACAACTTGTGAGAATTCGATTACGTACTTCTCTCTATGACTATTTTAGCCTATCAGTCAAAGACAATTTGTCCTGGTATTCATATCCGGTATATTCTATATATAACCAGCAGTTCCGGGGTACGACAGCCCAGTTTGGAGTTGCAATGGTTATTACCGGTAGAATGGAGAACCTACATGTTTTCAAAAACTAGGTTAACCTTTTTAATGTTTATATGTCTTCGGATTGGGTTAATTGTGCCTACAAACTTACATTTTTATTTTTTTTGTTAATATATATAACTTTATTATGAATATTTTTTTATTTATTTCGTCGCAAGTAAAATACCTTATTAGGGATAGATTATTTTCTACAGATTACCTGGAACCATTCCCCGTTAATTCTTGAGTAAATATTGAATGTATTGTCGTTGTTTTTTTAAACTTAATGTACATTTTATAACTTATGTAATTTCAAAGATTATGGCAGGACAAAAATTTTTTTGTTTAATTTTATTTTATTTTTATGTTTATTTTTTTTCTATTTGTTTTATTTAGGTACCTACCTAATATGTAATCTCGTTTTATATCTTATTTTCTTTTATAATTTACTTTTTGTTACAGTTGTTATTGTGGGGCTTAAAAGCAAAAAGGCCATTCTCCGTAAATGACGAAATTGAGTTATAAATGCTAATCTATGCGTAATGTCCGTAACTAAAAGATGGTTTTTGAGATTCTTAGAAAAATCAACGGCAAATCATGGAAAAATCGAAATGAAAATAGGATTTAGATTAAAATCACCACTCTCCACTGCGATTAACAGCCAAAGTCACCACTCTCCACAATAGCCAATCACAAGCCCGAATTAAAAATAAATTCAACATGACCAATGAACACATTATTACAACATTTTTTATTATAATATTTCACTTTGAATTATACTTTTTAAGATTTTACTAAAAAATCACACGAAAAATGTGAAGCATTCTTTGATCGGTTTTTTGTCATTTACCGAAAACAGTACTTCTGGAGACTGGGATTGCACTTTCCTCCCAGCCCTGCTGGAATAAAAAACTTAAATAAAATAAATTATTTCATTTTAACGTATAATGTGAGATTGGTGAAACTCAAATAGTAATATATAACTCAAATAGTAATATATTGGTTTAATCCTCCCTGAGATCTATGTATCTACGAGTCTTTACAGCTTTATCGTACTTAACACCTTTATCAACAGCAATGAATAATAATTCAATTTAACATAGAAAAAGTAATGTTTGTTTTGTGTTCTAATCCGTCAATGTATTTGATGTTAGGTATGCCTATATTAAAGAAGAGCTCGCGGAGAATTTATTATTTCTGATGATAGATTTTCTGAGAATAATCAGTGAATATTATTTTTAAAAAATATATGTATGATCAGTTGATTAATAAGGTGTTTAAATTTGTGTAAATTATTAAGGTGTTTGGAAAACAAATTCTTATGATTAACGATGATAAATTTTAATGGGTTCTTTTACTGGTGAACTAATTTTATTCCTTATTCACATGTCAACTGGCTAACTTCTTTACATGCATTTAAACTAACATTGTACTAGATTATGATAAGAATTTCCCATTTTAAGGCTCCGTCAAACAGGAGGCGTACTTATCGCGGCGTCAAGGACTCAGTACCAAAGCACCGTAACGTCGCGTAATTTCTATTTGAATGGCTTCGACGTGTTCAGTACAACACAACGCAGGGTTATACCTCCGGGACGTTTTAACGCCTTGACGCGCGGTAAGTACGCCTTCTGTTTGACGGAGCCTTAAAAGTATTCTCAAGGTACGTCAACCGGTGGAGGAGTTAAGTAACTCCCGATGCGATCGATTTTAACTCTCACTTTTACATTTAACAACTCTTCTCCGGCATGCGAAAAAGAAGTTTATTAAAATCATTTCATCTTCTTTCGTTTTGTCGCATTATTTAGTAGCTAAAAATTCAGTCAATTTGACTATAAGTCTAGAGTTTTCTTAGCTTATGTTAAACATTATGTTTTTTGCAGGAAAGCCCCATAATCAATTTGATCTCAGAGGATGTTTATTTTCCACAGTTAGACCATGGAAAAATCCAATCTATTAAAAAAGGGAAGTTCCTTCAAAAGAAAAAAGAAATTGAAATCATAGATTTGACGGTAATTTTACTATTTTATACAAAATATATTCAAACCATAATTTATTAATATTAATTTTATGACTTCAAAATTTCTTTCATTTATTCATGTAATCTTTTTTAACTAATAATAATTATTCGTTGTTGTGTCGCCTCGTATGTGAGAACATGAATATCAACAGATATGAGGTACATCAATCAGAGAAGGAGTCAAGTGACTACCGATCAACTCACTGAGTAACCCCAGCACGCCACTTTGACCTTTAACAACTCTCCTCCGCCATGTAAAAAATAAGTTTATCGATATTCTATTATCATCCATCTCACCTCACAATCCTTTTCAGTGGCTAAATTTTCTATTAATTTGACTTTAAGTCTCGAGCTTGCTCGGCTTATATTAAACATTTTGTTTTTTGCAGGGAAACCCTTCAATCAATTTAATCCCAGCGGAAAATTATTTTCCACTTTTGCACCATCGAAAGATTGAAGCGGGAAAAACTGAATACAGGGATTTAATGAATGTGCAGAATCTAACATTCAAAGAAGATACTGAAATCGTAGACCTTACGGTAATTTTACAACTTTCATCTATTGTTCTAACCAATTAATTATAAATAACTTGGCTCCTTGGCGACTTGGCAAGTTGGCGCCTGGGTGGACTGCTGCAATTGCGCCCACACAAGACCGGCCGTAAATAAAATAGAAATAAAATAGAAATATCACGATATATGATTCCTCTTATAAGACGTTGACCCGCCCCTCGACGTGCTGTTACCTTTAACATTATCAGTGTATACATTCTGGAACGTGCCGCAAAAATACTATATATTATTTTGAATGACAAAAATTGATCAAATAAAATTTACTACAGATTCCGCCAAGATTCGAACCCGTGACCTTCGGATTGCTATTCTGGAGCCTTACACTTAAATTTATATATTTTATACATTAGCCAACGTTTCCTGAGCATACTTGTCCTGTGATGTTTTAAAATTAAATTAAAACAAGTTAATGGAACACAAGTGTTTCTACATCGTACTTGACTTAATTTAACCAGTGATTCCTGACATTATTTGAAGTAAAAATGTAAATGAAATTTTGGTCTCCTTTATTTTATTATTTTGATTGTTGATTCAATTCTTACAAAGTTTAAAATAAAACTTTTTTGATGCGGATTCTAGTTGTTCTGCAGGAAGTTCAAAAAATTCCAATCGAAAAAGTGGTAGTTATTAGTTAGATTTTATCGTTTAGAATCTGAGAAACAACAACACAAATATTGTCGGCAGAAATGCCATGACCCATTCCAAACGTCATTACTATGGATTTGAGCGCTATTGTTACGATTAGATTGTGAGGAATGAACCTCAAAATTAATTTTAATGTATTATCGTTCGCCTCCAAAACGTTCGGAACGCCCGATATTACGCCTCTCGTAACGCTGTTATTTCCGTAACGCATTCGCCAGTTTATCTCAAGTTGCATATAGAAGTATTTACTTAAAAAAATTGTTTGATTTTGAAGGAAAAAAATTATTTTTTTTTAAATCCTTTAAGTCACCAAAGATCCAAATTTCATTTACATTTTTTACTCCAAATAATATTAGAAATCACTGGTTAAGTAAGTCAAATGCGATCCTTAACATCCTGTATATGTTTTTAATGTAAGCAAACGGGCTTGAGAGCAATGCCTATACTATAGTATTATTGCAAACAGTAGCCCTACGAGAAACGAACAAATTTATATTTGCGTAACTGATTACTGATTGGTTGGCCGCCAAGTCACATACCAGTGAATAGTTTTCCTATCAAGTTTACTTTAATTACTAACTCCCCCAAGTCTGCAAACTAAATAATGTTTTTTTTTACTTTCCGCAGGGAGCAGAGGATGAAATCGAGATCGACCATATGGAGATCGATGAAGTCTTCTTATTTGAATAGGATTACATTAGGATACATGAAATGGAGATCGATGAAATGGAGATCATGAAATGGGGATCGATGAAGTCTTCTTCTTTGATTAGGATTACATTAGGATACATGAAATGGAGATCGACGAAATGGAGATCGATGAAATCTTCTTCTTTGATTAGATAGATTTTAGATACATTTTCAGATTAGGATATATTTTTTTAGGATAACATTTGGATACATGAAATGGAGGGTATATTTTTTTAGGATTACATTAGGATACATGAAATGGAGATCGACGAAATGGAGATCGATGAAATCTTTTTCTTTGATTAGATAGATTTTATATACATTTTCATATTAGTTTATATTTTTTAATCTTATTTTTTTTTCATAATATTTAAGTAAATGTAATAGATTACTATGTTTAGCGATAGTTTACATTTCATTGTTATTATATTTTATGTCCCTAAAAATGCGTAAATGGGACCAGCATATGTTTTTGTAATTTTATAATTTATTATTGAGAAATGTTGTATTTTTACTTTTACTTACTTTTTATTTAAATAAATGAGTTGAAATTAATAGTTTTTAAATTAAATTTTGTCGAATATCAAGGTACTTGAAATTTGTTGAATATATATACAGTGCTTTTTACTAAGAAGTCTGTAAGTATGTATAACTAAATAGATTATTTCTTCAACTTTCGATAATGAATCTATGGCTAGTATTTTTTTTGTTTTTTTTTTTTTTATGCACTTCCCCACGTAATTATTCTATATTAATTATTCTATAAAAATTTATAGTAATATTTTTCACGTACTTCTCAAGATGTTCATTAAGTTAGCGACTATATTAATACTGTAAGTAATGCAATTAGTTTTTCTGGTGTTTGATGCGGGAAAATCGATATCCAGCCACTAATATATCAGCCACTACCATCGCTCCAGCGTCACACATTTTCTCTTCACACTCGTTTCGTCGTCCATCAGACTTACTTGTTCAGACCATCTATTTTTTCTTAATCTTATCCAATATTCTTACATCGGCCATGCATTTTTGAAGTAAAACTTCTTTACGCAAGCTTGACTTGGTGAGTAAGCTGGCGAATTCGTGACGAGAGCGTTACGAAAAGTGTGATCGGGCGAGGCGAACGATAATAAATTAAAATATTTGTAGAAAATTAATATATATTCATGTTTATATTATACATATAAACATACATATATATATTTTTTTTTATAGAGAATACCTCACAAGAGTCCCAACTGCTCCCGTCTGGAGCTAGTGAGACTATGGCATCCCCAATTGGGGATGTTGTGAGGCTGAAGGTAAGTGGGGAAGGGAAGGAGATGGGGACGAGGAAGGTGGGGAAGTACCTGGATATTGAGATCTAGTCACTAAACACGGCTAAAGCCATTATTAAGCAACGTTTCAATTCTGAATGGTGGTCTTACACCAGGGCGATACTGAGAGTATCTTCCACTCTGGAACGTGCCGCAAATATAGTATATATTATTTTTTATTTATTAATTGTGAAATAACACAAATTAATCAAATAAAATTTATTTGCGCACGCCGGGTTCGAACCCGCGACCTTCCGATTGGGAGTCAAGTGTCTTACCACTCGACCACGGACGGTCGGATACATACATATAGATGGAGCTAAAGAAGTTTTACTTTAGTGGTGAGGTCTAAATCACACTCGTTCTTCTGGATCTCCAAATTTGATTACGTACATTCAAAAATGGTTATACTACAAAGGGATCTCATTTCTAGAAAATTCTTTCCACTTTCAACCTTCCCCCGGTCTGAAATAATAATAATAAATAAGTTAAAAGGTTTACTCGCTAAACGAGTGAAACCTTGTTACCCCGAACTAATTAATTTTCCAATTACCCATTGATATGAACGGTATCGGGCAGTTTAATCCGAATCAACACTCCAGCCGGAGCGGTTGGTCGAGGGGCTGGCGGAGGCATCTTTAACGAGAGTGGTAAATAAAGTTGTAGTGAGACTACCTCTCCCATTCAATCTGATTAAAGTGTTTCCCAGATCTCGACACATAAATCAGCCGCCGGAGGTACCGACCTGACCACTTTAAACAACGTAAGCTGCTGGTTGCTACGCTCCGGAACCCGGTTCGTAGGGGGGGAGGGGAAGCGTCGAGGGCGAAAAGGAAGTTGAATGGGCCCTTACAACCCAAATGTCCCTTGTTCCGCGCTATCTATAATCATTTCAGATTTCTAAATAAATATTGCCTATTTATTACAAATTTAATATACATTATTTATTTGAGGGTAAATAATAAAGAAGATAAATACTGAAGTATAAAGTTATACACAATTTTAGTTAATTTGAGGCAGTCAGCGTAGAAGTGGCCTAAGCCACAGAATTGTCAATCTGAAATAATCGAGTTTAATGTTTTAGAATGTCGAGGTTGTTTTTTTTTTTGTTCTCTTTATTATCGTTTAAAACTGTAGTAGGTACTTTTGTAGTTGTCAGCAGCTACACATTGACAATGTTTTATGTTATAAGTTGGTACAATTTCAATAATATTTGGAATAGGAACCATGATAAATTGTCAGATATTAAATTAAAATGAAAAGTTAGATCAATGGGTTAAGTCAGGGGTTCCCAACCTTTTTGTACTCTAGAGCACATTCTAAAATATCGGTTTGGTGGCGGGCAGCATGGCGGGGGTGGGG
Organism: Limnephilus auricula; assembly: GCA_951813805.1. Classification (NCBI taxonomy): domain Eukaryota; kingdom Metazoa; phylum Arthropoda; class Insecta; order Trichoptera; family Limnephilidae; genus Limnephilus; species Limnephilus auricula. The sequence goes on along the minus strand of OX638391.1, from coordinate 15,083,981 downwards.
GGGGGGGGGGGTGCTGCCAAGGTTTATTTTAAACTCAATTAGCTTTTCACATCAAAAGAATATAAAGGTTTGATGTTATAACGTTAAAATTGTTCGAGATCAACTAAAACAGTAAAAATAGGTATAATCATTAGGAACCACTCATACATACAATATCGTAAACATACGAACGTATTTAATAAATCATTTAAAATATTAATAGAGAGAGTCTGAAAACGGTGTGCAATATAGTTTTGAATGATGAATACTTGGAGCAGGTGGATGAGTTTGTATATTTGGGAAGTATGTTTACGACAGATGGGAAAGCTGATAGGGATATTGAAAGAAGGGTGAATGCATTTAACTCCATTAATGGAGGAATGAACGCCTTTTGAGCCAACAAAAAGTTGTCCACAGAAGCGAAGCTAGCAGTCCACAATGGAGTATTGGTACCTACCCCGATGTACGGCAGTGAAGCATGGAACTGGCAGAGAAAGGATGAAAGTAGACTGAATGCTGTAGAAATGAGATCTCTGAGGCGTAAGTGTGGTAAAACCATGTATGATCGTGTGAGGAATGTGGAGATCCGAAAAGAATGCAAGGCTGATGTGAGCGTAATGCTTAGATGGTTTGGGCATGTTGAGCGAATGAATGAAGAAAGGAGTGTAAAGAGAATTTATGACGCGAATGTGAATGGTAGAAGAATCCGAGGACGCCCAAGGAAGATGTGGCACGATCAAGTAAATCAAATACTTGAGTCGGGCCATGTCAAGAGTCAGAATAATAAATGAGTATGTATGAGAAGATTTATGAATGTGAATGAGGCAAGGAGTGTGTGCCAGGACCGAGTTGTTTGGCGGTCCGTCCTCTCTGCCTACCCCTGCGGCGAAATTAAAACTCTAACAAATAAATAAAAATAATTCACATTTTTAATTAATATTGATGAAAAAAATCTGTCTCTGTCGAATAGTGGCGGGCACATACGAATCGTCACATGCTTGCACGGGGTTGAGAACCTCTGGGTTAAGTTAACAAAACAGTATAAATATACTTACATCAAGATATTTGAAATTCTTATAACTCCCATTTCATACGGCAGTCAATAGATTCACGCGTATCCAAAATTTTAGACAATACCAATGATTACTTCACAGTATTTAAGTATTTTTGGTTGATCTATCCACTGCATTTGATAAAATTTATTTATTTAAAATTTATAGCTCCTTTCGCTCATAAACTTAATTTTTGATTTTTTGTTGGTTTCGCCACTTTTGCTCTGACCGCCTCATTTGTTAGTTCACAATAATTTAATGTTTATGTTTTAAGTAAACATAGACCTGTATTAATATTTATGGTATGAGATATATTAAATTTAACGTTAATTCCGTACAAGAGTCTGAAATGCTTCCGACTGCGGGTCTAAGTTTAACTTTAATACTTAGGGTCCGGAGCCATCGGGATTACGACATGTTGTGAAGCTGAAGGTGGGGAGGGGTGGAGGAAGGGATGGTTGGCTCTTCAGATCTCGTCGCCAAAGATGGATAAAGCAATTAAAAGCAATCTACCAATCACTTGTAATTTTGAAATTTGGGAGAAAAATCTTTTCTCAGCGAACTTTCAAACCATTCAAATTGCCTCTTTACTTTACATTGAAAAAAATATTTGTTTCACTGTTTGTTTGGTTGGGAGAATAATTTATTTTTATCTTTAACTTAACGAGTTAAAACTGAAATTGTAATATTTTAATTAATGAATTTTGTATCTTTAACTTCAAGTAGATAAGAAAAACTTCTTGCAAGAAGATTTCAGAAGTTCGAACCTTCATCGAAAAACAAAATAACTTGTTCTTTTAAATTTAGACCTTTCACAAGTTTGAAATTGGTTTTTTATAGCAAAGACCAACACAACTGCAAATTGTGAAATGGTGGTCAAATTATTATGAGAGTTTCGTGAATTCGGAAACCACTTTTACTAGATACCTATATCATTATTTTACTTGAGCGGTCTTGAAGAGATCGATATTGGCTGAAATAGAAAAGAAAAAAATTGAGTAACGTACAAAATGAGAAAAAATGCACATTGCCTAAAAGAAGTAAGTAATAAGAAACATTTATTTTTATTTTAAACTTAATCGCTAAAACATCAAATTGTAATATTTTAATTAAGAAGACAATATTTCAGAAGAAACTAAATCGAAAATTTGAAACAGAAAAATCAGAAAAAGATGCGGTCACATCTGGGATTCGACCCAGGACCTTCGGATTTCCGGGCCGTGGCTCTATCAAGTGAGCTAATGCGTCCCTATCCGATTCGGTCATATTTTAACTGTATCATACTTAGACTGAGAACTACCAACATTATCTTCATTTTCTTAACTAATATTTTTATTGGCTGCTATCTTTATGTATGATTGCAAGATTCAACTCGAACTAAATGCCATCTAGATAGTGTATTGGATAAATGAATCTATTTATTTATTTTTTTAACTTAATGAGTTAAAAGTCAAATTATAATATTTTAATTAATGAAGACATTATTAGCGAAACTCAATAGAAAATCTGAAACAGAAAAATCAGAAAGAGATGCGGTCTAATCTAGGACTCGAACCCAGTACTAATGTGTCCCTATCCGATTCGGTCATATTTTAACTGTGTCATCTTAATTTTTTTTAACGCATATTTTTATTGGCTGCTATCTTTAAAAAAAAAAATGTTGGTGTAAACAACCTCATTTTTTTTACGCCACTATATAATTATGATTATATAATGGTATAAACAAAGATGTTTCATTAAAAAATAAATATTATTTAGCAACACTGACCATTTGAAAATGTATCTAATTTTTGTTTTATTTCTTGATTTTAAAAAAAAATACTCATACTCAATGGAAAACACCAATTAATTACCATTTACAATTATCAAAAACGTGACGATGTAAATGCTGGTCATTATCTGTTTTATTGCACGTCTAATTTAATTTATTTTTCAAAAACATGTTTTGTGAATAAAACACGGTGGGATTGTACCTATTAGGTACATGCCTGTCAGAGTATGTATTACACTGTAGGCCCAATAATCATACCGAACTCATTATATTTTCCAACTATTGTGAGACCGCTTTCCGCATCCAATCAGTTTTAATCGGAAGCGAATAACCATCAAATAATTCGATGCGTCAACCGTTAATCTGCTTTTATTATTTTAATATTTTGTAAAAGTTGCATCCAGTGAACTCATTAATGTTATTAATATATTTGCGGTTCTAAAATAATGGCTTATTAACTTAATACGGTCAGGTCGGACAAATAGCTGGCGCTAATATTTTACTACCGGGAAACGCGACATTCGCCCCGAACTCCACCTGTCCTCAGCGGCTGTCTTCCAGTTTGTTACCTGGAGTAACTGTTCTGCATCCCATCTTACTTGTCCCACCTCAGTCTAAGTACCTATAAGTAAAGAATAAAGCATATTTTCTTAATATATAAAACTAAGTCGGGTTAGTTACCTTTGATTTGTTGGATTTGTCTCCGTCCCGATTAACAGAATAACTATTAAAACATCGGAAAAAATCACGGGAAAAATAATTATGAAGAAAATTAATATTTTCATATATTTTGTATGGAACGGTTTTTCAAATAATGTGCGTTGGTCGACATAATTTGAATCAATTCGAAATGTCAATGGTGAAGTGTGCCGAACATTTAGTGCTTAGTCAACAGCTCAATGTCATTTTTTGAACTTAGAGTAGGTACCTATTTATTTCAACTTAATAAAAACTTAATTTATTTCAGCTAATAAATTAAACACAACATTTATTGATTCTGAGGCGGTACGAAGTTTGCCGGGTCAGCTAGTTTTTTTTTTATATAAAAATGGGTTGCAGTGAAAGATATTTATAGTTTGTTTGACTCTTTTAGGAACATGAAATAAAATCAATTCCAATAATGCAGGGGTGTCAGAAAGAGGGTTATTAATTTAAAAAGGTGAATCGACATCTCAATAAGCGGATTTGTTTATATTCCCGAGGAGAAGAAAGCGAAATGAAGGTGAAAATACAAAATTTAGAGAGAAATTCAAAACTATAGATATTATATTTATTATAGATGTGTGTATTTGATTACGATCCTGATTTCAAATGGGACAGGGATGTTCAAATGTAACAAATATATTTAAATCTTATCATATTTTGGCCTGGGCCGGATTTTTATTTATAATTTATGTGGCCCAGTTGCCGTTTATGATATTGGAATTATTTTTTAGAAAGTAATAATTTACCAAAATAGTATAAACTATTAAGTGTTCTTTTTCACAATTTTTTCACAAATCGCTGCCCTAGTGCTTGTATGTTCAATAGACAATTTTGCAAATTTTACAGGGAACGTTTTTTTTTGTTCTTTACAGGCAAATTCTAAATAATTCTGACTTTAGTCATTTCGTTTTATACATGTCTTTTGAATACGGTGTAAAACGAAATGACTAAAGTCGAGAATTATTTAGAATTTGCCTGTAAAAAACAAAAGAAAACGTCCCCAGTAAAATTTGCAAAATGGTCTATTGAACATACAAGCACTAGGGCAGCGAAATGCTTCTTTTTTGTTGTGAATGCCTGTTCAGGCGACCATTCTAAGTATAAATCCAAAAGTTCAGGCAGTTCGGACGTACAGGGCCGTAGAAAACTGTTATCAAACTTTCGACCTCAAGTTCGTGAAAAGTATGAAATTTTCACAAATGCAACTTATCACAAATTTTGTTGTAATGCCTGTTTGGGCCACCATTCTAAGTATTGTTACGATATACATTTACGATCAGAAGTAACGCTTATAAAGTCCTTTGTCATTTAATAAATCAGGATGCCATTTACCGTTTAGGGGGAGGCTCCGCCGGGTCCCTCACAGTATAAATCCAAAATTTCAGCCATATCGGACTCATAGGGCCGAAGAAAACTGCTATCAAACTTGAAAGAACGCCTGGTGCATGAAAATGCTGTATTATTAGATGACAATGATATCTAAACGTTGTTTTTTTTTTTTATATTTCAATAATATTTTTATTTAATTTATAAAAACAATTTGTATTTAAATAACTTCTGCTATTTAAAATTAAACTGTTTTTATAAATTAAATAATATATAAAATATTTAAAAATTATAATGGAATTCTACAATTAAACATGATAACTATAAATATCTAAACGTTGTATTGTATAATGGGGGATTTACATTATCGAGTTTTTGTCATCCGCTGCATGCGATACATCGCTGTACGTCAAAAATCGAAAGCTAGTCTACTGTGGTGCATGCGTTTTCGGTCGCTTACGGCCTGTTTAAACAACTATGTACGTAGTGGACTAATGTAAATCCCGCATAAATTCGATCCTCCCCATGGTTACACGTTCTATCCACGCTGTTGGTAAACTGCGTTGAATTCACTGAAGAGTTAAGGTAAGCACATACTTAGTCGACGTGTGATACGTAGGCGACACATTTCGATATCATCTGGACTACTTACAATCCATACATTTTCTGTGGAAATATGTGCTTGAGAATTGTTATTCGTATTTTTTAACGTTTCATTTTTTCTTTTTTAAAACAGTGTTCTAATAAATTAACAAAAAACATTTAAGATATTGTAATTTCTTTATTCACCGTGTGACCTGGAAGAAAATCTTCTAATTTCAATCCAACAAATGTAACCTTTTTCATTGTTATTAAGTTTAATTTGAAGAACTCCACTCGTGTTTTCTTTGAATAATCAATATAACTTTTAACATTTATAAAAAAAAATTATAGAAATTATAAATAATAAAAAAAACGAGTGTCCTTTAGACCACACGATTGAAGTTAGACTTCTTTATCTGCATCTATGTATATATATGTTTATATGTATAAAATATATACACGTATATACATATACATATATTAATTTTCTACAAATATTTATTTGTAGAAAATTAATCACTATTTGTAGAAAATTAATATATGTATTATTCAAATTTATTATCGTTTAAATTTATTATCAATCAAGCCGTTGGTATCGACGTCCGCTCTACCCCGCATTTGCCTCTGGCGTGAAGGTACTGCCCCTACAGTCGCTCGATATAACGCCTTTTCGTAACGCTATCGTCAAGCATTCGCTAGTTTACCCCCCAAGTCAAGCGTGCGTAAAGAAGTTTTACTTCAAAAACAACTTGTTTACAAACAAGTTATGCTATGTAATTATTATTATACGTGATAGCTATTTCGCCTTCTTAAGGCATTGAACAGTGAAATAATACTCTTAGAATGCCTAACTAGCAGCCACGCCAATTAATAACTACATAAACAAAAGAATTTGTTTTTAAATAAATAAAATAAAAAATTTTAAATTAATAATAATATTAAAAAGAAATAATCATTTTTATTAAGTTATGTTTTTGGAAAAGGAATTCAGCACATTTTTTGTAAGAAACAATGGAGTACTATAGACAAATTTGAGTACTGCAAGAGTGACATACTTTGTCTTGCGATATTTTGTCTAGGAAATTGTTGTACAACTGTGCTTTATATCAGGAAGGAGGAGACTTGCCCCATTTCCCGAAAAAGGTAATACACCCTTATATTCTTACCTTTGTTCAGCTTAGCTTACCTTCAAACCAGAGTAGCGTTTCTTCTCGTACTATATGTATATATTATATATATATTTTTAATTCATTTATTACAATCATAAAGGTACTTAAATTAACATGATAACGTATATTTCAAATTATAAACTAGGCGTGTTTACCGTTACGAGAGTTAAAAACTCGTGTGTAAAGGGGATACTACTAATACTGTATAGATACTATAAAGATACTCCGTTGTTGACTCTGTGCAATGTTCATGTCATGTCATGTCCCCAGGTTATGCTCTTCGATTCCTGCAATAAACTCCTCGATGCAATATAGTTATGGGCAATCCATTGTATAATTACTTAATTATTTTAATTATTTGAACACGGTTTACAAATAGACATGCTGCATTTATTCGGTGAAAGGGGTAAGCCCTTCGAAGAACTAGCTTCATTAATACATATATTCTTCTCATTCTCAAGACAATTTATCATTACGTCCATAATACGGACATGTGTCTAGAGTGGTAGTCGAAAATCATGTAAAAACAACTGCACAAAAAGATTTTTATATATAGAGAAAAAAAAATTATAATATTAAAAGTTTTAAAAATCGGTTAACTATGAACTCCCTGCCCCTGCATCATTTAAAACGATTACTTACGCTATGATTAAAACACATGTTTGTAACAATGCCGATAGTTATGATAACTATATAACTTAAACTCTATTTCCTTTTGGATGTATCTACCCCTTTGTCTATGTATATTTTTTTCATTTTTGTAATTGTTTCTTTGTTGTGGTGTTTGCAACACTGCATCTTACTCTATGATAAATGGGCGGGCTTTACCGCTGAGCAACGTCCCGAACGTTGACGGAGTTGCGACCCGAAGTGGGTCATTTCAAGGCAACGCGTTAGCGAGCGCAGCTCCGGGCTTCCAGTACTTTGACGTTTACTTTGTAACCATTTGTATTCAATAAACAACGATCTCGTATAACGAACCTCTATTGTATTAATGACATATACTCAGTGTGTAGTACTGAAGATAAGATTGAAGACATTATCCCAATCCAGGATGGAACGCTACATTTGTCAAGTCACGATCTGTTTTCAAATTGAAAATAACATAATCTTTGTTAAAAATATTGATCATCAGAACAAATCGACTTCCATGAATTTCAAAAATCCAACGAAATGCGTTATTAATTTACCTTAATGAATATATTCTGTATTCTTTCCCCCACGACACGAAGTGAACCAAAGTGGTTTTTTCCTTGTTGCCTCCATCATACGTGTCGTGTTCGTCGATACTTTCGGCAATAAACCAGCTATTGCACTTACCCGCCGCTAATTAATTAGGGCCGAGATTCCACGTCCGCTAACGGGCGCACCGTGGTCAACAAGCCGACAATAGATGGAAAGAATGAAAGTGATTTTTAATTCTAATAAAATATCTTAACGAAAACCTTTTATTCCAGTTAGGAGTGGCGCTTGGTGCTTGAAGACTTCAAGACCCGATGTCTCATCAAACCGTGCGTCGAAACCATTCTGTCCTACTTACGTAAACATTGTCGATGCGCTACTGTACCTTCTGAATCCAAATATAATTCTGCAGGCGTTATTACATTGGATCTGGAACCGTTCCATCGAGCAGATTCGGTAGTGACACCATGTTTCACACGTAATAGGCTGGTACAAAATGCAATGAAAAATGTTTTTTTTAACATTATTGCTGCATTAAAAGAATCTTCGGGCGTTTATATTAGACATTATACTAATACTTCTCCTTTGTTCCTTAAGAAGGATGTTTTTTTTGTTTTTAACGTCGTAATAATAAAAAACGAGTGTGCTTTACACCACATGACTGATAGCTCCATCTATGTGTATTTCTATATATATTTTTATATGTATAAAATATATACATGTATATACATATATTAATTTTCTACAAATAATTATTTAAATTTATTATCATTCGCCTCGCCCGATCAAGCTGTGCGCATCGACGTCCGCTCCCCCCGCGTTTGGCGCGTCACTGATATTTCAAAATACTGGCTGAAATATTTCATGCACCGACTATGAGAGGAAGAGAGAAAGTATGCGCGCACTGCTCTCTCTTGCTTCTACAGAGAGCCCGTTCGCCTCGCAACGCATTTCACTTTTCGTTACACTTCACCACTATACCCCTCAAGTCAAGCGTGCGTCAAGAAGTGTTTACTTCAATAATAATTAAAATGATCAAATAGATAACCACAGCACCACAAGACTTCCAATAACTTTCCTCTGCCATTTGAAATAGAAGAAGAATAAGCTAGAGACAGTGAGCCTATTATTTATTGCCCTTGTGAAAACTCGCGATCTAGAATTGAAAATTTATTGCTTGAAATAATAACGTAAACCATGTTTAGTTAACAATTCTGATTAACGAAGCAACAACCTTTCCTCTTCCCCTTTTCCTTTATCTTCCCACTTCCTTCCGTCTTAAAAGAATTCCTATACTTCGGGGAGCAAGTTCGCATAGTGCGCATAGTCGCATAATCGGTAATTTTTCACCAGTTTCAATAAAATTAACGTGTTTTTTTATATTAGACGTTCAGCTAGACAACAAATTATTCAGATACAAGCTTCTGCCCGCGACTTCGTCTGCATAGGATGAGTACTTCAAGTAATCTATTTTCTTTTCTTAGGTCCCAACTATGTTTATACCTACATTATAACTATTTATTTAAAATATGTATAATTCTTGATTCGAATCAAAGTATTAGGCGAGTACTTCAAATAAATTCACTAATTAAAATATTTTCCAAAATAGAATTTTGATTAAACAATCATTGTTTTGCAAAATGTCATTCTCAAATGTTGACGTTTTCTATTAAACTATTATTTTCAATATACTGAAAATAAATAGCTAGCTTTATAAATTATAGCCTATATGTTATTCTGATGTATGCGCCATATTATTGTAGAGTTTAATTAAAATCCATTCAGTAAATTTTGTGTGAAAGAGTAACAAACATATATACATCCATACAAACTTTCGCGTTTATAATATTAGTAAGATAAGATGGAACATTGTAATTGAGCGCTTTTAATATTCATACGGCTTCGGCAAGGCTACGGTAAGGCAAAAACCAAACGTAAAATGCACGTTCTGTATCGTTCACGTAAATTAAAATGATGTTCGTATGTCTGCTTCTCCCTAAGAAAAAATATTATTATTATCATTCATCTCCATCACACTTATTAAAGAAATGAAATGAGGTTATTGGAAATTATAAAAGCACCCACTATCATTTCTTTATCTCAAAACCGTCAAAATCATATTGTTTAAACTATTTTAAAGAGGTCTAAAGGTCGTAATATTTATTCTCCTAACTTCAATATTTTGACCATGGTGCGGCGCCTACTCACTACGCAGCCATGTTGTATTGTATTTGATACCTTTCCCGGATTAATTGTATCGTGCTGTCATTGTAACTGGGAGCTTGCCGAAGCCGAACATTTTGCAACAAGGGGTGTGTCAAGCTCGGAGAATGTAAAATTGACTATACCTGCTCGATAAAACTTCGTGACAGCCCAGAATTTTTTTCAGGATATCTCGACTTTTATGGCAGGGCTGAATGCCATTAAAGGTTACTTTGACTTTATAACTTCGGAGCCTTAGCTTCTTTGCGTGACATATATGAGTTAATAAAAAAGTTTTTTTTTTTTTTTGACAAAAATATTTGTGTTTTCAAACTAAGAAGAGGAGTTAATGTTTAAAGTAATCTGTAATGTTATGAATTATAAATCTGTTCCGAAGCAGTACATTAATCTCATAATAGTATTGCTTGATGTCAAAGCAACAATTTTTTAACTATCTTTATGACCGTCTTGAGGTGCAGTTTGTAAAACTACTCCAATGCATCCCGCATGAAATTTTGTAATACCTTAAATTCCTGATTTGTTGTGAAATATAACTTTGTTTCATTTGTTTATGTATAAAAAGTTATAAAAGCCATTTTAAAATAGATTTCCAGCATGAATTTATAAAAACCTCAGAAAATTTTACTCCAAACCATCAATAACCCCAAGCAACGCCGGGTATACAAAAGCTAGTAGAAAATATATTTTAATGAAATATTTATAAACGGCTTTTATGGTATTCGTCTTTTAAAACAACTTCCATTCATTTATTTTACAAAGTCTTATCATCTAACACTTTCATCGGTAGCTACTGTTTTGCTGATAAAGGAAAGATATTCCATAGAAAATAGTTATTAAAGCCAATTATAAATAGACGAGCAAGTCATAAAAAATATTTGCTAAATTGGAATTATTTAGTAATTTCAAAACTTTGCATTTTCTTCCAGCTTTTTGTACTAACGGAATAAATTTACTTTTAGTACTTAGGAAATAAATTTACTCTATCAAAAGATATTATTTTACGATTACTCGGTAGATACAAGACCTTTAATTCGTCGATCAATGCAAACGAGTTTAATGGAATACTTGGAATTATTTTAACGCGTAAAAGATCTGATCAATATAATCGAACATTCTGCATTACGTAGATACATAAACCTATCAACAATTTCACGATACTTCTTATTTTCTCTTTGGCGGAAACTTTCATTTACAAATTAGCCTCGCGAAGAATATCCATGTTTAAATTATGAACTTTTATTATTGTTCGTCTTCATTTGAATAATCGATAATATGTTCCTCTCTTCTCGCTGAAACTCCAAAGTGGTGGTAATGTTAGATAAGTGGGCCCAATTTAACGGCTAATATAACTCCTGTGAAAATTCGCAAATTTCGCAATCAACTCACTTAATTTAAATTTCATCTCCTCCACTAGCAGAGCGCGATCTCATAAATTTACCGACAGCAAGCGGGCGCGCTCCCTTTGCCTACTAGAACGGTTTACAGAAAGAAAAATTAGGCCTATCTGGGTAAGTTCATTATTATTAACGCTGAGAAAGAATCTTTTAAAATGCAGATTTTGAAAATTTAAGGAAGAACACTATTAGTGACGGAAAAGTTTTTTTAATATGCATATAATGTTGTTTTATTTATTTAATACTTATAGGTTTTTTTTTACAATAAATACACAATTTTTACATGTTACACAGTGTTAAAATGGTAGATAATAATAGCTTTTCCTCACCATAAAGAGACGAGGCTCTAGTGTTTGGTGAGGGAATTTTAGTTTAATTATATAATTATCATGAATGAAAGTAAATAATACAATATGGCAAAAAACAACGGATAATTAATAAAATGCAAGACTTATCAATAACGGATTTCAATGTTTGAAAGAAATAATAATAATAGTGAGATATGGATTCTTATAGTAGTTTTAGGTATTTTTTAATTTTTCCTGAAATTTCTGAATATTTTCGATAACTTTTAGATATTTAGTAGTTTATTATGTTATATGTGTGCTTTGTACTAAATTTAGGGATGTTAATAGTATTCTGATATCTTGCTGATGAATGGAATTGTAATTTATTTAACTGTATTTCTTTGTTATGTTATTGTAATGCAACGTTATGTTATTGTTATGCATTTATATATATTGTTTTTATGTTATTGTTAGGCATCGTTATGTATTGCATACGTCATCTACATTACAATCTAATTGCTCGTTTAGAAAATACAATGAATAATTGAAACAAACACCTATTTAATGTCCCAATTTTTTTTAAATATTTTTAATGTATCTATTTACTCAATTCACAATCCTCAGATCATAACAATTTGCAATTCCATCTGGATCTTGTTCTAAAAAAAATTTGGAAATACATCTGCAAATTAAGTTGATGAAAAATAATATAATAGGTATTCGTACAGGCAAATTTTAAATATGACACTTTTTTTTACTATTACCATTTTTTCTACTGGAGATTGGCGGGGGCTTCAGTTTTTTTTTGCATTTATTTATTTATTGCCGGTGATATTTCTAGATTGATAGTTAGGATATATAAGAGATTTAATATTTAGTATTTTACATCATCATCGTAGTTTCTCAAATACCTACCAATTCACCCTCCCTTTCTTTTCAAGACCACTTTTAAAATATAGTCAATAAGTCACTTATACTACTCGACTACATTTATTGAATTACCACAGACTATTGTAAGTACACTAAAAAATCTTTACTATTCGTACGACTCACTTCTACGATTACTGATATATCATTTCTACTATGATCGAGTTCGTGTAACATCACTTTTTGCTATGAATTATGTGGAGGTTGGAACAGAAAAGAGGTGAGTTCTCATAAATATTATGAAATGAAACAACATTTTAACAATCAATTTTTATAAGAACATCTCCCTTTTTATAACTTTTGAAGGTTATTCCAATCAAGCTAATATATAATTCAAATTTTTGATTTTGATTAATAGTTCTACATCCCTTCCTGTATGCACTGAAATAAAGAATTGTTTTTTTTTAAATTGCTTTCCGTATCTATTTTCTTTTCTAGAAAAAATGATCGCATCGCTGATACATTTCATCGAATGTTTATTATACTGTGGAGGAATAATATTAGCAAAGGAAACAACATATTTTTAAATGTCCATCTTTTCATAAAACGGATAAAAAATATTATCCAAAGTAAAAAGGTAATCCGACTGCCAGTATTAACGTATTTGGTTTCCGTGTCAGGTAATACGTATAATTCTCACTACTGCGTTGTTTTATTTAGACTTCACACACCCTGTTTTTGCCTAAAATGAGAAGAGTTATATCATTATATCTATATTAAGGATCAATAAGGATCATCATTATATCTATATTATTATTACGCTAGCGCCCATACGGTTGAAATTTAAGAACCTCACTTCGTGGACAACTCCGACTCTTCGCCATATCCAAACCATATTCGTACGCTAACCGTGTCAGCCGCCGCCCGCTAGCAGCAAAAACCGACGGAGCGGGTTTTTAACTGCTTTGTACATTATTATAGAAGAAAATTCATACGCGGGTGATGAATTCTGATTTTATATGAAATACGTCAAATACATTGAAATAGTCTTGCCAAATATAATTAAACAAAAACTTCTAAATATTTTTTATTTATTTGAGTCTCAGTCAGGAGGACTAATTCAGTTGGAATTTTTCCAAGTCTCACAACTATGAAGTAAGTACACAATTGCTTTACCAGTTTAAATTATAAAATTCCGTATTCTTTTCCAACGTCATATTTATAGACAATTTTTAAAGGAATGTGCAAAATTCTCGTATGTTGGAGAGAAACATCGATTTTAAATGATATAAAAAATTATTTCGACGGAAAAAATGTCTAAACATATTGGTATTACCGACCCCATTGTAGAGAGGAAAGCATGGAAAACTTGAAGGTTGCAAATTCAAAACCTGTATTAGGCAAAAAAAACGAGTGTGTTTTATTAGGCAAAAGTAAAACTTCTAGAGAGAAAGAAAATGTGCGCGCGCACTGCTCTCTCTTGCTCCTACAGTATTTATAAAATTGTTCAAGAACTTAATGAAATTACGAATAATCTTCATGCACTGGCTATGAGAGGAAGAGAGAAAGAAAATGTGCGCGCGCACTGCTCTCTCTTGCTTTTACAGTGTGATACAGCCCCTTCACCTCGCCCGTAATGCATTACACCTTTCGTAACGCATTCGCCAGCTTACCCCCCAAGTCAAGCGTGCGTAGAGAAATTTTACTTCAAAAACAGTTTTCTTTAATTTGATTAGGACATTTCAGAATGAAAAATAAAATATTTTTTAGCACCTCTGAACAGAATGGAAACGTTCAATATGGGAGACCATATTTCAGAATTCAAACATATTTCTTTAAATGTGGCTTTAACGGAATTCTTTTTTTTTACTATCAAAAATTATGTGAATATTTTTTTTGTAATTATCGCTTTTAAGTTATTACAATAATTAAACTTTGGCCATTCAACAATTTCACTTGATGGCCTGATGATTAATTAATATACAACTAAAGTGGTTTCCGGAAATCGTTAAAACGGAAAATACTCGTATACCCAAAATAATTGGACATTACTGCTAAAATTTCATTTCCTAAACCATATTACGAGTTTATTAATAATTACAAAATTGTTTAGTGTTTGCATTAAACCGCCCGTTTTCCTAATATTAACTGAGCAAAATAGTTAATATGAAAAGTTTTTTTTTAATAACTGTTGTTAATTTTCTGTATTTCTTATAAAATAAACAATAATATTATAATAGCCAGGTAATTCTTAACCTTCACTTTCTCATCTCCATTCCCTCCCCACTTCTTTTAGCTTCACAATATACCAAAATATTTGGGTCAAAGTACAATGACTTCAAATTGTTAAAACTCCTGTGCTCCGTTCATAAGAAGGGACGTTCTTATAAATTAATACAGATGATCTACGTTTCGTAAGACATTGGTAACGCGTTTACTTTGTTATACAGGGGTTTCCACTGCATTCCAAAAAAAGTTAATACGGGTAACGATTGCCCAATTATATTTTTCTATCAAAGTTTTTGGCTAAGATTCAAAATAGTTTATTCTTACAAATAAATACGCTCATAGTCATCCTATCGCGATTTCTTATTTATTGTTGAGAAAAATCCATTTTTGTGGAGTTAATGAATTACAAAATTTTGATAAATGATTATTGTTTTTATTATTAATATTTTACTTTTAAAATTTTTCTATAGATACTTCGTAGATACTCTCAGTATCGCCCTGGTGTAAGACCACCATTCAGAATTGAAACGTTACTTGAAATGGCTTTAGCCTTTTTGGTGACCAGATCTGAATAGCAAGGAACTTCTCCACCTTCCTATTCCCATCTCCTTTCTATCCCCTCTACCTTCAGCCTCACAACATACCCCAATCGGGAATGCCATAATTTCATTTGCTCCAGACGAAAGCAGTTAGGACTATTGTGCGGTGTTCATATAAAAAATAAATAAAAAAGATTTAAATCACCATATTTTGGGCACATTCATGTTCACCTCTTCGGTTGTTATTGGATTCTATTTTTGTACACTTTTTTATGGATTTTCAAAAACACCAAAACATTAATAATAATAGTATGTAATAATCACATATTTTTTATACTAACCATTTTCTTGTAGCTGTCTAATGTAATGATTTGTATAAGTAATTTGTCTTCCAAGGATTTAAATAAAGAAATCGAATTTCTTCGCCGAGTTCATCATCAACTTTCTTATTGGCTTTTTGGTTCCAATAGAGGTTTGTTATAATTGATATTTTGTGGACCAAGAAAATAAATGTTGAAAAGCCGAAGTTACAAACTTTGCATTGCTCGTTCTCTTAGACGTACCATCTTCTTAGGTATTAACCAATCCTAAAAAAAAAAAACTATGTATAAGTAAAAAAATGTGTTAAAAAAAACCTGGTAAAGAATTTCAATATAATGATAGTATTTATAATGCTGGGGCCTCATCTGCGCCTATCGTCACGAAGCTGCGCGTGAACGTTTTCTTTTTTTTTTCAAATTAAAAGAATACGTTTACTCAAAGCTTTGTGACGATAGGCGCAGATTCGGCCCCAGCATAAATGTACTACGATTTAAGTTTGAATTCATTCTAGCAAGTTCAAATTCTATTGTGAATTTCAATGAACATTTCTTTCTATTAAATGGAAGTAATAGTTCTGGTAGGTAATTATGATACACATTAGGCGCTGCGTTGACGAGGCAACTGAAACCAAACTAAAACTGGCTGGTTTCTATGACTAGATTGGTCAAAAAGCTTGTTTAACTATAGACAAAGAACAATCAACTGACAGCTGGCAACTAGCAACGGCCGGCCACGGTAATCAGCAGTGCGAGTCGCGAGGCACCGCTTGCGTTACCATTGACAACGGGATTTTGAGTGATTGTGTAGTGTGCGGGCTATCACATTGTCAGACAAAGATAGTTGCCAGTTGACAGTTTTCAGTTGCCTCAGTGAGCGGATCGCCTTAGTAATCGAGTTGCGCGATAAATTTGATCTCTCGGATGCATTAAATTACGTGTCAGAAATAATAGGCAATATACGATGTCAGATAGTACAAGAGAGACACAATGCTTATTAAATGGGCTAGAACCAAAATGTTAGTGGTGACATAGGTTTCCATTCAAATATACGTGGAAGGCGTTTGTAGTTTGTATTATAATTTCATTGGTTTCTCCCTTAGTTCAATCATGAGTGCTTTGGAAATGTCCATTAAATTAACTATAAACCAACAAGACAAAACTTTACTTACAATAGAAGCTTACTGTGGGCGGGCCTGTGCATGAGTATAAAGTAAGATCAATGTTTCCTTACTTCTGGTGAAATTGAACAAACATTTTCAAATACCGAAATTATTTCTTGGGCATATACTATAGGTAAATTATTTGGCCTAGGAGACAAATTGTCTTGCCCAAATTGGCGACATCGGTTTTATTTCAATTTTCTGTAAAGTGCTTATCGTCGTGTTAGAAATAAAAAAAATACTTATTATTGAATTTAAAGATAAGCACATATTTTCGTTGGACCAAATAAGAAAAGATTGATCCGAAGTAAATAATATTTCTGAAACACGCACTTTTTTCAATGTTTTAATCGCGTAGTATAAAATCCGCACAACAAGCAGGTCCATTATCCCTTTTCAGGAACACACATAAGCTTGACGTATTGTGTCAATTTTATCTGCCAATTATCCCGGCTAAGCCTTTTTAGGTTGTCATTCGAGCTCGGTAGCCGTAATGTATTTTTTCTCAACCAACATTTATGGACCCAATTAGGAGAACTTGGTATACAGATGCTCTACTTCTAGTTTCTTCACTTACCGGGCACTCCTTTAATAGTGCTTACTTACCGATATATAATCTTCAAGTAAGAAAATATACATTTCAACCCAATTTGTTTTTCACGATTTTTTTTTCTAGATTGCCCAATAAAATAATTTCACCTGAAAAAATTGTGAAAATATACTGTGGGAAGTAGTGCCTTGAGAAATATAATTTCCCTCAGGGTCTGTCTCATCTTTGGGATAGCTGCGTGGAGGCACTTTTTAATAAAATTATTTTTAATTTTCTTTCGTTGGTTTCTATTTTTTCTTTGCTCTTTTCTATATGTTTATCATATACTAGCTGATATCCGGCATGCGTTGAAATGCTACTTAATTAAAGAAATTGATTCACTTTCCCATTCGTCCCCGTTTCCCTTCCGCGTTAACTTTTTCGTTCACCTTCCACACGTCCCCCTCCCCTCTCCCGCTGTCCCCTTCTCGCGAACACCCCCCCCCCCCCCCCCTCCTCCTCACGAGTTCCCATTTCACTTTCTCCGCCTTCCCCCTCCCTCGTCCCCTTCCTTCGAACCACCCCTCTTTCATTTTCCTCCACCCCTTCCAGATTCCCCATCCCCTCCCGCCTTTTTTCTCTGCCGCTAAACTCAATAAAATGCACTCAGTTTACATTATAATACGGGCCTAAGTACTGCATCTATAACCGTCATAATATAACTATTACTGTGGCCGCAAATAATAAAATTAATCAAGTATCTGGAGTGCTACGACATTAACCTGTAAATGTTCATAACAATAATATTTGCAAAAAATATCTACATGTAAATAAGCATAGCATAGACATAGAAATATGTAGTGGATGAAAAGGCCTTCTCCTATTAAAACTTTAAAAACTTTAAGTGTCAGCAATAAGTGTAATAAAAGTATATAAAAACGTCGAAATTAAATAACTCGTGCAAGAAACTGTTCTTAACACACCAGAAACGCGTAAGTGTCACACCTTCTCCATCACGTTAAGAATTAATTATCCATTTCCGCACTGAATATTTCAGCGTAAGTCCCCGCCGGAGTAAATAATCCCGCTACCCTTCGCAAGTGTTCCGTGCGACGTGCGACGGGTCAAATTGGTGGAATTTACCATGGGGTAATAAGGCGGGAAGGAATTAAAATATTTTTCCTCCAAGACAATAGGTAGATCATGTAAAGTGAAATTATGTATGCAATCCTTCTTGCCGGGAAACTCTTGCGGTACGGTGCGGGCGGCGCGGCGGAGGGAACGTCCCTAACGTGTTTGCACTCAGTGCGGATCCCCAAAGACTTACACTGACTTTGCTGGGGAATTTGCGAGTGAAGCAGCGAGGCTCCGATTAGAAACGGACGATGACATAATACTCATTTGACATGATATTATACTTTTTCTACCAGGTTTCCCCTGTGTGATAGAAAAAAATCGGTGTGATAGCAATAAGCTCTATTTTATTTGATGTACTTTAAGAGATGCAAGCAGTTGTTTAGACCTAAAAATTTAAAATGTGATTTCATAATACTGGATTTCATTGGGGTTATACTGATACACATGCATATTTTCTGCTATAACATGGTTGAAAATTGTCTCTATTATGGCCGACATACTGTATTATTTATTTATTTATTTATATTTAAACGCCCAAAGGGCTTTTACATACATAAAGCAATACATGTTTCGATTAATTACAGTGAAGAGTTAGAAGTGAATAAAATAAAGGTAAGTAACAGAAAATATAAAGACACATAATATAGGTTAGATAAAATATGAGTTGACAAAATGTAGGTAATACGGAATATAAATAAAGTAAAAATAGATAGCCTGCCAATATCCTCCAAATCAATAATAATAGGAATTAATAAAAATGTATAAAATTGGTATTTACAATAGTTTATGAATTAAGTAAAAATAGTTCGCACATTCGGCGTTTAAAGTTTGCCAAATTAAAATTATTGTCAAATACATCAATATTGTTTAAATATCGGTTACCAAGACTATGTAATCGTTGTATTGGGGAATGCAATTTATAGTTAGAATGAGATTTGTGTATATAAAATGTTAATGTTTGTCGAGTAGTTCGTGTAGGTACATGTAGATTTATTAAATGCAAGAGTTCACAGCAATCAAATTTAGAGTTTAATAATTTTAATAAAAAGGTTAGGTCAGTTATTTTTCGTCTGTTTTCTAAAGTTGGAATATTTAAAATATTCATTAATGATAAGTAATTTATGTGCTCTAAAGGGATGTTAAGTTTAAAATTTACAAATCTTAGAAATTTTCTTTGAATTCTTTCAATATTATGGATATGAATTTTGTAGAAGGGCGACCAGACTATTGAGTTATGTTCGATTAGGCTTCGTACTAGGGATATGTACAACAATTTGACGATTCGTAAAGATTCAAAGTTTTTAATTGTTCTTAAAATAAATCCTAATATTTTCATACCTTTATTTACAGTTTGTTGAATGTGGACCGTGAAATCTAGTTTCTCATCCATTATTACGCCAAGATCTCGCATTTCCGTTACACGTTCTAAATTTATTTCATTTATAGAATAGTCGAACAACAGTGATGATTTTTTTCTGGAGAAGGTCAAAGTTTTGCATTTATCTACATTTAAATATAAATTATTATGTGAACACCAGTTATTTAGCATGTCTATATTATATTGAAGAACTTCACAGTGATTAAAGAGAGTTATTTCTTTATATAATTTAATGTCATCGGCGAATAGCAATACATTGACGTCTTTAAAGCAGTTGACTATGTCGTTTATAAAAACAAGAAATAAAACTGGGCCAAGATGACTACCTTGCGGTACACAACTAGTGGCGGAAAATGGTTTAGATATATAAGATTTTATTTTAACAAATAATGTTCTACCAGAAATGTAACTTTTTAGCCATCTTAACAAATTTTCTCTGATACCTAAAGCATGAAGTTTACGGATCAATACTTTATGAGACACTTTATCAAAAGCCTTTGAAAAATCTGTATATATACAGTCAAGTTGTTTATTTTTAGAAAAAGCCTCCAATATATAATTTTGAAAAAGTAACAAATTTGTTGTAGTTGATCTACCTCTAACGAAGCCATGCTGTTTGTCATTTATTACCTTTGTTAATGAGGGATATATTTCATCAAGAACTAGAGATTCAAAGATTTTGGGTAATACAGACTGTATACATATTGGTCGATAGTTTGAAATGTCAGTCTCATCACCTTTTTTAAATATCGGGATAATGTAGCTGGATTTCCAGTAGACAGGAAAATGTCCAGAAGATAGTAGTTGGTTTGTATGCACAAGTCTCATGATGCTGAAGAGAAGCTTCGTTATACAGGCATTTGATTCCAGAGGTAAATTTCCACGTTGCCACTACACTGCCAAAAACTACCTACCGAGAAATTTGGGTGAAAAATAAAATATTTTAAATGAGATATAAAAGAGTTATTCTTTAAGAGAAAACTTTCCAAAGTTATCACATATCTCTGTATTTCTGTACATTCGTATGCCTGAACATGTGTACTTAGGTAGATTCAAGTTATGTGTATCTTGCAAACTAGTGTAGATTTTGTGGATAGAAAGAATAAATTTTTAAAAATTATTTAAAAAATATATCAAAGCCAGAATACCTATACATAATTCAAAAAAGCAATAATATTTTTTTTCATTACAACCCTAACTCTTACGAAAGAATAACATTAAAGTAACCAAATAATATTAAAGTAACCCAAAAAAAAAAAAAAAATATATATATATATATATATATATATATCGCTCATTGTGTGTTTTTCCACAAAAATTATTGTGTTTATTGCATAGTCTTATCAGAATTTATTGTGTCTATAATAATTTTTCAATCCATCATTTAAAGGCTCCGTCAAACAGGAGGCGTACTTACGCGCGTCAAGGCGTTAAAACGTCCCCGACGTATAACGCTGCGTTGTTTTGTACTGAACACGTCGAAGCCGTTCAAACAGAAAGTACACGAGGTTACAGCGCAATGGTGCCTTTTTGAAGGAGCCTTTACGCTGACGCCTTGACGCGCGGTAAGTACGCCTTCTGTTTGGCGGAGCCTTAAAGCGACTCTAAACATGGCAATGATAATTCTTTATCTAACTTTCTAATAAATATAAAAAAGTGCGAATAAGAAAGTAAAAAAAAACATAACCATTTCATTTTGGAAAAATGAATCTTTATTAAACCATTAAGAGCAATTTACCAGCGGCTAAGAATAAAAGTTTAAAAATGCTTGCAACTGTACCGGGAGGTTGCGATGAGAAAGATCGATTATTCCCCTGTCAATTTTTTAAAATTAAAAATTTAATATCGATTTATTTCATTCAAATCTTGCTTTAATATATACCTACATTCAAGTAAGAAATAAAAATTCTCAAAACGCACGATGATAAATTATTAAAAATCGTACTTCTGGTAAGTATTTTTTGATCTTAAGTATTTTTGATTTTTCAATAATGTCTTAACAAAATAAATGTTAAAAAAAATTTAAATGTTTTAGTTCGTAAGACTTTAAATAAATAGAAAAACTGAGGTATTTTTGTCACAAAACACATTCTCTTAATGATTTTAATTAAATTTTTGAAAACTGTGTTTACAAAAATTTGTTTTTTTTTTATGTATTGATTTATTTTGTTGTATGATTTGAAATTATTGTTGTTTAATAGAATCTAACGTTTTAAAATTGAACACATCTGCTTCGACAAACAATATAACCTTAGTATCTTAAAAATCAACTTAGTTTTTAAAAATTTTGAAACTGCGTGTCAGATAAAATAACAATCTTTCAAAATCAATTTATGTTTTTTTCTAGAAAGAGTCAATACGTCTAGAATTTGATTTAAAGAGGACTAATTTCCGATATTCTGTGGTAATACCTAAAACGGTTACCATCTTAAAACGGAAACAGAACTACCAAAAAATACAGAAAAATGAGTAAAAAAAAGGCCTTCGCTATGCACGCTCAATAAACAAAGTAAAAAAAGTTATTGAGTATTATTTAATTCCCTTGCTGCATATTGGCAGAATTTACTTCGGGCTGGATCACATGGGGTTACAAATTGTATAATACGTGTGAATATGTACGAGAAACCAATACTTATGGAGAAGGGTCAAGAGTGTGAAGACACTGGGATTTTCATACATAACGTTATAAACGGAGACGTGGTGGTAAGGGTTAATTACCACGCATTCATTTAAATACCTGTTAAACTAACAGGGAACATCGCATTAAAAAACGATATAACAAAAGTCAAGTTAAACATTGAGGGTCAAGAAATGAGACCTAGTAAGCGCCAGTTTGAAGAAAATTGTAACAACCATCGAGAGCTAAAAATTGCAGCATCCTTGTAGTTACTATGTTCTTGCTATGACTAAGTTCAAAAGTGTACTAAAAATATTTTTTTTGTAATACTTAATAATGTTTTTATTATTTTTGTATTTATAAATTTTGCACACTTTACGTTTTACAATATTGGATCTTGCGATTTACACCACTCTTCCATCAGAAGCATTTGCTTGTGGATCGAATACTATGTAATAATATAACGAATGTATCTTAAATAGTCAGTAGACTCCGGTGGTGGTCGAAAATGTTTCAATGTTTTTAAAATTAATTATAACTCCATAGATATTTCCTTGAGCGAAATTGTCTTTAGACTAATCATTTATCGTACCTAATTAAAATTAAATATAATCGGACAATGTTCGAGTAAGTTATTAGTAAAAGCGAGAACAGGCGGCTCGTCCATTCACGGAAAATGAATGATGTTACATACTATAATGCTGTGTATAAACACGTAGGTATTTTTGTGAACCGAACCACGAATTTTGGGAAAGGAATGAAGCAACCACAAGCGGCGTTTTCCGCCGATTGCCGTGGTTCATTCCGTTCCCATAATTCGTGGCTCGGCTCGCGTTCATTTTTATTCATGTGTAAGCACCATTAGGTGTCCAAAAAGCCTATGTCATCTCTGAGGTAACCATTCAAAAGCCTAATTTAATGAGAAAGAAAATAAAACCGTTTTTTCGAAACCCTTATTGTAAAAGGGGGAAAAATACAACAGCTAACCGATCGTGAAAACAAGGCGTTTTCACAATTCTTTCGGACACTGACAATGCGAATCCTTTTGTAAAAAATAATCACTTTATTGTAGGAAATCAAAGTAATACCGTTAGCTGTTATTTAACTACTTATGCAGATCGGATTACTTCAGTATGTTTTTTGAAGTAAAACTCCTTTACGATACGTCGAGGAATTCAGATCTTTTTCGGACGGAAGTAACATTTTCAAACGGAAATAACGTTCGGATATTGGTACAATTATTGAAATAAATACTTCTTTACGCACGCTTGACTTGAGGGGTAAACAGGCGAATGTGTAACGAAAATAGAAATGCGTTGCGAGGCGAACGGGCTCACTGTAGAAGCAAGAGAGAGCAGTGCGCGCGTATTTTCTTTCTCACTTCCTCTCATAGCCAGTGCATGAAATATTTCAGTCAGTATTTTGAAGTACCACTGACGGGACAAACGCGGGGGGAGCGGACGTCGATGCGCACGGCTTGATTGGGCGAGGCGAATGATAATAAATTGAAATAAATATTTGTAGAATAATGTATGTATATAATTGAAATTACAATCGGATATCGGTACTATTACTAACATATTTGTTTGTTTTTATTTTTAAATGATTTTCGCCTTCGCTAGAATGGTAATACTTGGCACAACAATGGAAGAAGTTTTATTTAAACTGCGCGTAAAGGTTGGACGCACTCTTGTTTTGTTTTGATCAAGATACCATTTTTTTATCGCATAATAAGTATGATGCCAATTTTATTAAACAAGATTTTTGCAAGACTAGACAGATGATTGCAATTATTTAATAACCAACGGCGTTCTGTTATTTGCGATCATATTACAAACAAAATATGCCGCCAGCTCGTCTGACTAGAACAAAAAGCAAAAAATGTTCATTAGATTCTTTTCATTTCGCTCAGATCCGGCACTTTTTTATGCTGACATGAGAAATCCATTTTGTGAGTTTCTACAGTATAAAGTAAATCGGGCTCAAAACTCACATTTTTACAGAATTTAGCAAATTCAAAAGAGATTTATATATTTGTTCACAAAAATGTTTGGTTTTACCCTAGATGACTAATCATATATATTAAAAGTAAAGACTAATCATTTGTCATTTTGACTAACACTGCTATCAACCATCACAAAATTAATTTTCGGTTTAAGAGGGGTTCGAACCTATTTGTTCTTTTATAAAAAATAGTTTCAGAAATATTTTTGAATAAATATATTGATCGTCCTGTTTAATCATCTGTTTAGTCAGACCTCTCCAATTACTAAGTTTTGTGATAATGAGGAAAGCAATAATCGAATGCTCACCATAAATATACAGAGTGTCCGGGGGTAAAGTGTTTTAACTTCGGGAGGAGACTCTACATGATGGTACGAGTAAAAGAGATATATAACTTTTTTCGAAATTCCAACCAATCCAGGCTATTGAAAATGAAAGCTCGGTCAGTGCCTGCAAGCCCTCGTCGTTGACTGAATTGGCACGAAAACTATCGCGATTGGCGTATCTAGAGGTACTACATAAAATGCACGCAGTGTTACTCGAAACGACTGAAATTAATCTTCTAGGTTTAAATATGATTAACCCCTCAGTTCCCTGGCATATTGACCGTTATGTTTCTGGCCTCGGGTTGGCCAGGGCTGACCTTAACTGAAAGATAAAACAGCAGGCATTATACTCAAATCCAAAATTTAACCACAGAATAATTAAAATGCATATATCGTCTGGTTTAGATTATACTTTTCACCATGACAGTAAGGCAGACACGATGATTTCATATGATGGCTGTTCCCTATGAGTGACTCCTACAATAAAAAATAAAAGGTAAGTTTCTACGTGTACAAGAGAGTAAGTAATTATTCCTAAAAGGTTGGTATTATTTATTCAAATATTTTAAGAATGACATTCATTCCAAAAAGAACAAGCATTTTTTCAACTCATTCTAGCCAAATGTATATTGTAATAATTTTATTTTAAAATTACACCTTAGTTTAAAAATTCTAAAAATGAACTGTCCGTAATAATAAATAAACCGCCCTTGAGACTCGAGCGGTAGTGGCCCATAATGGTGGGCCCACATTAGCATGGTCCCCACGTCCCCCAAAGCCAGTCACACATGCGCCGGAATTAATACAGCCGGGGATAGGTGTGTGTATTGTGAATCCGGCGCGTTAGGCCTTATCTGCCACTGACTCCGGCTTTATAATTAGCCCACCTTTGGTTACACACACCGACTCTAACGGTACACAAAAATAAACTCGAGTTAATGAAAATTTCCGCAAACGCCACTAAGGTTGCGAGGTGAAAAAACATCCTTAAGTCAATGTTGTGTCTCGAATGTTAATTAATGTTGTTAAAATCTACTTGTAATGTATATTGTTCTACTCCTTTCGTGTAGTATTAATGCGAAATGTGGGTTTTATTTCATTGTTATTTCTTACAGCTCTCTTATCTTCAGAGAAATTATTTTTAATTGTGAATTTGGGTTAAATTCGTACACATAAAATAAGTTTGACGAAAAAGCTGAGACACTTGGCATACACCTACTACTGAAAAATGACTGATGCCATATATATATACATATATATAAAAAAAAATAATAACAAAAATTAAAGAGTATGGTTGGAGAAAAAGTTACGTTTTAAAATCAAAAATTATGTGCTCACTAAAGTTTAATAAAACGACATGAAATTCAATAATTTGGTTTTGTATGTTGGCAATGAATCGTGAAAAATGTCTAATTGTTATAATTTTTCGTAATGGGATATTTGCTGCATTGGTGTTGTGGGCTTCTATATGAAAAAAAGAAGTGTTAATAATCACCAGGAAAGGTTAAGAAACCGCTATATTAATTAAAATATATTTTTAAAAAAACATTGAAAATATTGATTAGTTTTTCGAAAGAGTTGACTTTTTCACATTTATAAAAAAAATTACGAAAGTGTAAAAAAATATTTAACATATTAATTTATGATGATAAAATTAATATACGGAGGAATAATAGTTAACGCAGCTATAGTTTTTTCAGTAGACAAACCTCCAACAATAAGCCCTTCCTAAGTAGCAAACAATATCCCATATTCTTTAATGTATCTTTATGAAGTATCTTTTCTCATTTCTCTCGCATTAAATCTTTATTTCATTTTGTCCAACTCTTTCTTATTTCCTTTTTGTATCTTTTTCAAAGATTAATTTATTTCGAAGCTCAGACTACATTTTTTTTAATGCAACGGTCTATTCAAAGCGCACTGGCAGAAGAAATGGTCTGATAACTTAGAATAAAAACAATATTATTCTTTTCTTTTTTTATATGACTATCCACAAGATATATTATTTTCTACATTATCATCTGCTGTCTTTTTGAGAACGATGGGTTTCACTAAGTACCATAGTTTTGGATCCATTTTTTATTAAGATTAGCTTAGATGTCCAGGGCATGAAATGTGTAATACTTTGAGATAGAAGCGAATCCTCTTTTAGCTTTTATTTGGAACGTAAAACTAATAAATACTTCTACAAATACTTCTTTACGCACGCTTGACTTGGGGGTAAACTGGCTAGAGCGTTACGAGAGGCGTTATATCCAAACGTTACGGGCGTTACGAATGTTACGGAGGCGAACGATAATAAATTAAAATTAATTTTGAGGTTCATTCCTCACTATCTACTGTTAACAATAGTGCTCAAATCCATAGTAATGACATTTGGAATGGGTGCTGGCATTTATGCTGACAATAGTTTTGTTGTTGTTTCTCACATTCTAAACGTTAAAATCTAATAACTAGCACTTTTTCGATTGGAATTTTTTTTAATTTCCTGCTGCAAATGTGAATAAACGTCGCTCTCTAACTAGAATCCACATCAAAAAAGTTTTATTAACTTTGTAAGAATTAAATCAACAATCTCAATCTAAGCGTAATTCCCATAATAAAATTAATCAAATTTTCGTTTAGAGTGTGCGAACTAAGTGCATCGAAACGAATGATTTTTCACGATGATTGGTAACAATTCAAACGAATTTTCAGATATACACTGATGATTGGGATGGTTTTATTCGATTCCAGAAATAAAAGTAGATTAGATTACTAAAGAAGTATTTACTTCAGTCGGTG
The DNA here is from genome assembly GCA_951813805.1 of Limnephilus auricula. NCBI lineage: Eukaryota > Metazoa > Arthropoda > Insecta > Trichoptera > Limnephilidae > Limnephilus > Limnephilus auricula. The sequence continues at coordinate 15,056,421 of OX638391.1, read as the reverse complement.
GTCTAAAGCACACTCGTATTGTTTTAATATTTATAAATTTGTATTTAGATGTACGTATTTAGTAATAACTCCTCAAAATACATTATGTGTTAATGTTTTTTTAAGTTTAAAAGTTTACATACAAGGAACTTTAACTTAAAAGAAAATTTATATTATGATTCGCAAGTGAATTAAAGAAGTAGTCGAGCAAGTAGTCAAAACAACTAAAGCAAGTACCAACCTAGATTATATCTATTAAATTTTATTATTTCCCCTTATTATGCATCCCTCTTTTTATTTTTATTTAGCGCGACATTTTCAGGCAAAAATACCAACAAAACGGATAGACCAAATTTTCGTACTACAAGTAAAAGACACGTCGAGTTTAAACGCTCTTAAGTCAAGCCAACTAACATGAAAAGACTATAGAAACAAACCCAATCCTTCAACTATAATACTGGCATTTGCCTAGTCTTGTAGTCGAATATCGTGTGAAAACTTTTGTACAAAAACATTTATACGAATATGAATAAAGATATGTTTTAAAGTACACATACAAACTACATTTTTTTGTTTGTATCCTTCTCATAAAAACGTGTCCTTCTTTTTTCACAAATGTTTGATTTTATGATTACGCGTCAGAAAAGGAATTCCGCTTGTGTTGTAGTTAACCCCGATATGTCTATTTCCTTTCTTGTCCCATGTGCTGCGGTGGCCGAGGGTGCTACTGATTGGTCTTTAACATCCCACGGCCGATCCCCACCTTAATCTCCCCTTCTTTACCCCCCTGCTGTTTTGTGTCAACCGTCCCCGAGTCAACACCGGATAAATTGGCCAGAATGTCGCTGTCATTTCGCCTAGTTTTCTTGCTGAGTGTGTTCGCAATATGCACGTGATTTCTCTTGATGAAAATACCGTGTTTTGATATTGGTAAAATAAATATTGAGTTACTTCGAAAATAAAGTTAGAAAATAGATTGCAGGAAGATGTGTTTCAACTACTTATTAACTATTTTAACATGCTAGAAAAATAATGCATTCTGCCCTTGTTTCATAAATTAGGTATTATCACAGAGGTATTATTAATTTGTATTACTATTTCAGCTTTGCCTTCCAAATATTCGAATGTTAAGTATACTTGCATTATGATATCTCCGGCTCTATAGATCACATTCGCATGAAGTTTTAGTGTTCGTGCTTAGTTTAGGGATCTAAATAAAAGTTTTTTCAGTATTGCGAGTAAGATGATTATTGTCTTAATAAATTCTTCACAAGACCTAGATCGTTTCCGTTGATTTTTTTTTTCGTTTCCTATTTTTATGCCAACATTGTGTCGCCTGCAAAAAATATTAGTTTTTCAACTGTGCGAGGAAAAAATTATAAAACAAACATAAATTTTTCAACCAATCCCAAAACTAAAAATTAAGTAACCATTTCCGCAAAGTGGTGGGCAGAGAGGTTGAATCCCCAAACAACTCGTTCTTGGCATACATTCCTTGCTTCTACCACATTCATACGTCGTCTCATGCCCTTCTGTTTCATGACTGGTGAAAGTAATAAAAACCAGTATTTGGATTTATTTATTTATTAAAAAATTATGCATTACATGAAAAATATAAGCTGCACATCTTACTAGGGAATTCCTGTTTCTAAATGTGCAGTGAACACATAAGGAATTTAAAAAAAAAAAAAAATATATATATATATATATATATATATATATATATATATAGTTCAAGTATTTGATTCACTTGAGCCATGGACACTTCCTCTGGCGTCCCCGACGTCTTCTACCATTCGCATTTGCATCACGATTCTATTCATACAACAACCATATTAAAAAACATACGCATTCACGGAGTGAGTCAAAAATAAAAATAGCATTGAAATTATCAGGATATAAAAAGTAAGAATAACGTGGAATGTGTTTCCCGTGAATTTCATTCAAATGTATCCGTTAAACTATTAACTTTAATTTGATTCCACTGTTCATTCAATCATAAATAATAATACTTTCTAACAATAAGACTCGCAAAATTGATGAGTATTGTGTTCATTTACAAACACCAAAACTTTACCCGGACGTGGCAATTTTCGTAAAGGGAAAATCTTCAGAAGGGAAAAGATTTGCCATTAAATTATCGCTCCAATTATCAAAGTCCGACGAATAAAAAGCCATACTCCACATCGCGCCAAGAAAACTGTAAAAGTGTTCTTGATTCTAGTGTCGCTATCACGCCGAACCTTTTGTCGAAACGGTCCCTTTTCAAATTATTTTCGTGGTGGCGTCGAAACGGGATATTATGAACTCAACCGACAGCCGAGATTATCTCCAAACGTTGAATTACCTTTCGATAAAATCAGGTCTGCAACTACAAAGGGTGACAACCGAAAGTAGCCACCCAAAACTAAATAGCTTTTGTCAACAATTAAATAATGGCAAAATAACGAGCGAGATCCAGAAAGATAAATGACAATGATTAACTTACGCCTCCACATCCTGCTGGTTGTAATTTAAATTACTATTTCTATAATATATATTGTTTAGCTAACTTTTATTAATATTATTATTAATTTTAATGAAAAGTCTGGCTTTGCGTCCCACGCTTTGTTTGTGGGCAAATTTGAAAAGGAAACTGAACCATTATAGTAAAGTAAAGTGGATTTGTTTAATTTAGATATTAACCCTATGAATTGTACCCCGCTCTGAAACTAGAGTATATCTTCAAACTAAACAGCCCACGACGTTTGTAAAATTGTTAACGCATTTTTTTTCTTCGGCCATACTATACCTTTCTAATGATTTGTATATATTTTGATTTTGAAGACATTTATTTAAAGATGTTCTTGTATGTAATGAATGCTGCGAATGGTATGTGGGAATGAAAAGTAGAAATTTTTAAAAAAGTATTATTGAGATTTTCTCGGCCAAAAGCATTTTCATTGTTGGTTTTTGGGGTATTATGCCGTGTTGCGCTACCTCCTTCTTTAGCCGACGTTTCGGACAGCGTTGCAGTGTCCATCATCAGGGCAGATCCGGCAGATCCGACGATGATCGTATATTATGAACCTCCAACGGTAGCGCAACACGGCATAACACCCCAAAAACCAACAATGAAAAAAGTATTATAGAGCCCAAAAAAACGTCTGGTGGGAAGGCAATAAAATAGCACCATTATTCAGGAAATACAATATACACACATTTTTATATGTACATATGGTGACCATACTGCTAAAAACAATTAGGTATAGTTTTGAAAAGTATTCGAATTTCGAAACTGCTCGCGTATAGGTATATATATATCATTTCATATTAACAACCGGTGAATAATACGAAATAAAACAAGTATTTTGAAATTAATCTTTACGTGCAAAGCATTAATGAGGAATTCACGGGGTTATTGCTCTATTTGGATCGGTAATATGCATTTTTAAAAATTTAATTTATACCTAATTTTAGTATTTTATTATAGCGACATCTGTTTCAGCTTACAAGGCCATTTTCAAACTGTGGTTGTACAACATTGAGACGACTAATTGATACGATTTTAAATGTCAATTTTGAAGGTGCATCAATTGATTTATTACCAGTTAAACCAATTTGCTGAGAAAATAATTGTAACAATAGATTCTCTAGCAGATTCCAGCACATTCACTAGGGAAAAATGCACTTGGACAAAATCTAAATGTAGAACACGTTTCATTTAAAAAAAAACCAATTCAAATCGTTTTTTTGTCGATGAACACCGGTATAAATCCATTTCTGGGAACATTCAACATTTCAAGGATTATTGTTGTTGATGGAAAATATTATTTTAATTCCTTTTCGGCCTCCGATCACTTTTTTAAATCCTTCTCGTAAGCTCTTTATTAAGCGATTTTATTTTTCACACGCTTCAATTTTGGTATACCTACACAGATACAAACTACGGATTTCCGTGCTTATTGTCCAATGTTATTTAATGTGCGTAAATAAAATATACATAATTTCATGAAACAAATTACTTTGTGTAAATCACTATAATCACGTGTTATAATATCTACATTTTTCAAAACCGACGGTTTCTTCGTCAGGATAATAACATAATTTATTTTTAATTATTACATTTCATGTTATTATCCTGACGAAGAAACCATCGGTTTTGAAACGTGTAGATATTATAATATGTGGTTTTAGTGGTTTACACAAATTCATTTGTTTCGTTTAATTAAAATGATGCCACAAAGTAATTTTGCAAAGATTTAAGAAATACATAATTTCGTTTAAAAAATGTTTGAAAAATATTATATTGCAAAAGCGTGTATATTTTAATGTAATTCTTATTCTTCTCACGCCCTTTGTAATCGGGGGATTGGCTACCCACAGAAAAAAATTGATAAAATACTAATATTTTTCATTTCATATTTCATCAAATTTCTAAGAAAACATACAGTAAAATTATTTTTTTTAATGTTTACATTTACTCACCAATAATTGTCCAAGTTGCCTCTAAAAGCATAAAATATTAAAATCTTTAATAGCCTATATTTTATAATTTAAAGCATCAAATAAATAACATATAATAATATCCTGTCCGAGATAGATATTTTTATTTGACATACCTTTTGATTACAAAAATATTTTTTTCAGCTTTGTTGGGTATTTTGGCCTTAAATCCAAAACTACGTTTTGTATGAAACCGGCCGCGCAGCCGTACTTCTTAACCCTTACGTATTTAGAAACTGAAAAATTTTCTTTGCATGTAAATACTCCTCTCATAAACACGAGCTCCTAGAGCTCAACTTATGAAGTAGTAGAATAATAATGAATAATTGTATAACTTTCTTGTGAGAAAAATATTCCTGTAAAATAAATTTTAAAAAATACTAACATAATAATACTCGAGATATCATCATACACGTTGCATTTAATTTCAGTAATGTAGCTTCCCGGAATGCTTTGAAATTAATTTTCTACGAAAAACGGCCATCACACTTTTGAGCGTTTTGAGAAAAAATAAAAATATTTCACATTTTCAAAGAAATATCACGGTCATTATTTCTTTAAAAACTCCTTTGAATTGTTTTTTTTTTGTTTCAATGAAATTTGTGTAGAAATAATAAAATCAGTTTAATTTCGTATAAATATAGTTTTTTGACATTAAGAAAGTGGAGTGAGAAATATTTTGACTTATTAAAAATATGTTCATGTGGATCAAAAAATATAGATTCTAAATATATAAATATATTTCTATATTATTATTTTTATAATTAATTAAACCTTCTTAAAAAAAATTAAAACGCTTCATGATTGTGTGAAATTTTTATTAAAAATAACGGTAAATATTTACCAAACCGGGATACGGTAAATATGGACTAAAAAAATGTAGTAGTAGATATTAACTAGTACTAATCAATTCAGTTACCGAAATTTCGAAAAAATTGCATTTTAATTGTTATTATTTAAATTTAAAAACACGAAATCTCATTTTCCATTGACTGCCATGTTACGAACTATTGCAAGTTCATGGTGGTCGCACAGTATCACGATCAATGAGTTTTCGTGTTTGTTAAATCGAGCAAAATAATGATACATTATTTTTCATTTCCGGAATTTGCAATACTTACTTCTTATTATTTTCTAACTGATAAAAAGTGTATTTTCTTTTAAAAGTTCGTATTTACCGTCGTGAAAGATGACCATTCGTGTTTTTAAATTTAAAAAATAACCATTAAAATGCACTATTTTCGAAATTCCGGTAACTAAATTGATGAGTACTAGTTATATCTAACTACTACCTTTTTTTTAAATAAAACTTCTTTACGCACGCTTCACTTGGGGAGCAAGCTGGCGAATGCGTGACGAGAGCGTTACGAAAAGTGTGATCGGGCGAGGAAAATGGAAGTTAAGAAGATAAGTTAGTGAAGATAGAAAGAGAGAGAGTTACGTTTTGTATATAACTATAGGGGCAAGAGAGAGAGGTGCGAGCACAAATTTTATTTCTCGCTCTCTCTCATAGCCAGTTACGTTTCGTATATCTAAGACACGGTGCAGGACTATTGTCTGTATCACACTGTAGGAGCAAGAGAGAACAGTGCGCGCGCACAAGATTTACTTCATTCGTGTGGTCTAAAGCACACTCGTTTTTTTTATTTGTTTTTTTAGTCCATATTAAGCTTGTCCCGGTTTTGTAAATTTTTCATAAAAACTAGAGTACAGATGACGTCACACACCCACCCGCCTCCTACCGTGCGTTTTGGCGGGCTTAATAAAATTCAAACTTGTAGAATTAATTTAATTATGAAAACGAACTTAAAAAAAATATACTAGTACTTAAGTTTTAATGTGAACATTGATAAAAAAAATGGACTCAACTTCCGTATTGTTTTTCAAATGGAAGATTTATTTTTTTGTTGTTAAAGTAGGCTATTCTGGGAAAACTTCGTACGATGTTATCATGTAATTATAAGAATAATAAGAAATATTATCTAGTAAACTCTAGTAAAAAATGCTTCGTTTTTATACGGGTATTTGACCAGAAGTCATCAAGGTAATTTTGTCATCCCATACACAAGGGGTTTAATAATTAACTGAGCAATTTAAGAATAGAGGCGTTTCAGATTCTAACGTAGAAAGTATATTTTTTGTTTCAGATTGCATGAAATGCTTACCTTAGAAATACCACAATTTTGGACAAATACACAAATACTGCCTTACATTATCATGTTTGCCTTTGTGGCTTATTTGCATTAATGTTCCTCACGTTTTTTCAACAAATCATTTGCATGATCCCGATTATGAATCAGATTCCGAAAATGTTCTTAGTTAAAATATTTTTTTTAAATCTGCCTCCAACACCACAAATAATAAGATTTTTCTCCATCTCTGTTCTATCACCCTCAGTTGTATCTGGATAAAGGGGTAGAAGTTTCTATACACTATGCTGCGCCTTGGTATTGCCATCTCATTCGCATCATCGCGTCGCTCGCTGGCTGTTGAGGTTTGTGCATTACGTGATAATAGTACTTTGAGCTTAGAGTACTGGTCGTATTAAATAAACATGTACAAAAAAATACAAAAAAATAACATATATATAATAATTATTACTCTTAGTGAAAACAAATTAATGCGGGACTAATTTTAACACATTATTATAACAAAATTTGGAATTACGCAGTCTACGAATTAATGCGACGTTATGCTTATATAATATATGTAGATGTACAATGAGAATGGTAGAAGTCGGGGAAGCCCAAGGAAGACATGGCACACGATCTATCGAATCGGATACTTGCATTAGACCACGTCAAGTGTCAGAATAATAGAAGAGTATGTATGAGACGGTGAATGAATGTGAATGAGTGTTCTTCTTCTTTCGTATGCTGGGGTGTCAGAGGGAGACATCCAGGTCTGCGAGCCAGTCTAGACTCAGACGTCGCCCTGTGGACCTGGCCGGGGAATAAATGGAGCGGGCATTCGTTGACCATATGTTCGGTGGTCTGCACCGCACCGCACTCACAGATCGCCGAATAAAGGCCCAATCTATGCATCATATGGGGAAAACGGCTATGAGGGCACCTTATCCTGTTGATGGCAGACCAGAGTTTGAACCCAGCCTGTCTTTCAGTGGGGTCTTGTACAAGATGGGCATTTTCCACGTTGGCCGATTTCCACTCAAATTTCCACCTCTCTTCTGGGGTGAGAGGTGGTCGGAGGAGTCTTTCTCCTTCCGTCCAGAAGGATTTTCGGGACATCAAGCGGCATATGGGTGAGAGACGACATCATCGTGCAAAGGAATTGCGCTTTTTGCAGCGCCTTCTTGTATTCCCTCAGTGTTGCAATCTCTCGCCTGATGTTTGGCGGGGTTATATTTGCGAGTGGGGATCCAAGGGAGAAGAGTAGATTTTAAAGTTACGCTGATGGTTCGCATTGTGGCACTAAGCTGAATGCCGACCATGGAAGTGTGAACGTTTCTGAACGTAGCGGGGATGGGGGTCAAGGTAAATTTTTTTCATCAAACTGAACACAGAGTTTGGCATTTGCCTATGAATTGAAAGATGGAAAGCTGTCACAACTGTTTACGACTCATTTGGCTTTAGTCGCCAATTAAGGAAATATTGTTCCATAACCTTAAAATCAGAATTAAAGATCTATTCTGCTGCTTTAATGGGTTTTTTTCGTGGGCTGTGATGTCATCTGTCATCATCAAATATTCTGTCTTTGGTATGCGGAAAATCTCGAGTACAGATGTTAAAAAGGGATTGGGCCAGCACTGAGACTTGGACAAGGTCATTATTTAGGGGTATTTTTTTGCTTTTTAGCGTTTGTGTTTGTACATGGACTTGAAAGCGAGATGGTTCGGTAGCTGTGTGGATCCTCTGGAGGTTGATTCGGTTTGAAGATCGCAAAAAGTTTAGTTTTTTTCCAGAAATATGTGAATGAGTAAAGGAGTAATAAAAATAATAATAGTAATAAAAACTAATCCTGCTTAGAAACGCCATGACCGTTAGTTAGTTAGATTATATATATCATGTAGGTAAATATTGTGAAATGTAGAAAATTTCTGAATTGGACGACACATAAAGTTGGTTTTATTTTGTTCTGCAAAATAAACTCTTTAACCCTGAACAAAATAAAATTCAACCCCGTTGTTGAATAAAGGATTATCGCGCAGAGAGATAATGTTTTATGGATTCAAGAACATTATATTTGTCACTCCTTAGGGCTTAGGACTTCTTTTCTTACAAGATCGTTAGTCCCACGTGGTCTCATGTCGATCCCGCAAACCTATGATAGTAGTGTACGTGACACAAATGCTTTATACAACACCCCCCCTTTATTCTCTCATTGTGGGGAGGGATTCCAGCAGAAGTAAATTTCCCATTCCCCCTCTTCCCCTCCCTACCCCCCTTGCTCAATGCGCGGTTTCCCCCCTGTGGACGAAACAATCGACTCGGTGCCAGCAAAATAAAATCCAATATAACGTGTGAAACTTTTACCGTCAACTTTTGTTCATTATTTTAAAATGCAGTTCGATGCTTTTTTTCAAAGGCTCCTGCCGAATCTTTTAATTCGAGGCATCCGCATATTCTTTTCCAACAATATTTTTATGAAATTGCGGTTGGTTCAGTCTTGTAAGATGTTTTCCCTTCGTATTCGAATTGTATTATGCTCTGGCGAATGAATAACAGATTGCAAAAGCTTAATTGGGAGAGAAAGGGAGATGGAAAATAAAATTGTTTTAACTATTGTTTGAAGCCGGTTGGAAGTCAGAGTTATATAAAAATATGTAAAAAAAATACATTTTGCAGTACGTAATTTAATAATTAAAAAATAATCTTATAATAAAACATAATTTGCGTTTTTTATTTGGAAACAGAAGAAGAAATATTAATTACATAAACAATTATGATGAACACCAAATGCGGAACCACATTTTCAAATTACACAAATTCTAGTTGAAGGTGTCTGCATTGGGAAAAACCGAAATATTGTGGCGGCATTTTAAAGGTTGGTTTTTGGAAGAATGTTGTATAAAGCTATTTATCGAAATTACGGAGAATGGTTTAATTCATTGGAATAAATGGAGAAAACAAATGTATTATGGCTTAATCCAGAAAGCCTTCAAAGCCAAGAAGCTGAAGAATGCAGGAAAGTAGAATTTTTCCAGAAAAAATATTTTTGGGCCGTTGTTTAAATTATTTTAGCCGTTGATCTGGAGACAATATATTGAATGTAAATGTTTTCATTTATTCATATATTTTTTTGCTTTTTAAGCTCAAATACATCTATGACTTAATATGTAAATTGGTGTTAGAAGACCATGGTGCTTTCTTAATGGAACGAAAAGTAAAAAAAAACCATTTTTTGGAATAATCTTCGGTATGAAATATTTATATACAACATTTTTCCACAAAATCAGCACAAATTCTTGTAATAAATTTTATTTTACTAGCCTTCTTCCACGACTTTTCCTTAAAAAGTCTTAAGTATTTTAAATATAAAATGTTATAAAACATAACCGCTTTGGTTTTTTTTCCATTTTTTTGGGACAAGAATATTCTTGGGTACAACATTATTCGGGGCAAGGGCTCAATTATCAAATGGTATTTCGATTTTAATCACTCGAATGCGGACGTCGTTGAAGTTTGAAAAAATACGATGACGCTGAATAATTTAGGTCACCAAAAAAATCTCTAAAATGCATTTCCACACCGTTTTTAGTGACATAATAATTGATTACCTACACTTTTATTGAAAATTATAAATGGTGTTGGAGAAGTTTAAAACTTTTTAGCATATGATACCTAAGTTTTCCAAAGTTAATTATTTCATTTTCAGTGCCATTTTCAGAATTATTCATAAATTAGTGTCAAAAATTATATTATTTCGAATTCATTCAAAAGTGTAATGGTTTCCATTGAAGGAAGGCTTATAATGTATTGTATATAGTTACATTAAGTATTCTTCAAGCATTTTTATATTTCGTGTGAAGATTGATATGATAAATGTGATAATTGATTATCCTTCTCCTTCTCCTTTGATGTAATTATTCTATTATTATAATATATTGTTCAATTAATTGACTTCTTTGAACAAAAATCATTTAATAATTTAGATTTGCTTAAAGCGTACCGAGAAAATGATCAAGATACTTTGTTTGAATAGTGTATTTTTACTGTCTTCGTCGCGTCATTATCAAATTTATCCAATTAGTCATTATTTGCCTAATTACTTACAGCAGCTCTGATTGTGAATGTTTTACTAAGACCTAATCTTTTCTAGACAATTCTCAACCTGCGCCCGATTCTTTGCCACTTTACTTCTATGTTTGTAGGACATCCAGATTAAAATCTAAATCTTGAACATGATCCCATTATTCATTTATCCTGGGCCAAAATTTCCACGCCATAATTAGTTAATTTTTACAACTTTTTAATTTCCAATTTTGGTTATAAACCTTTTCGACATTTTAGATGCATGTCTACTTTCTTTGGCAACAATTGTTTTTTTTTTTTTTCATAATTTTTTATAAGTTATACATTTTTTTGTAATTTTTTTAACTACCACACTAGGCTATAATGCCTGTGTTGTTATGGTCACACATGAAATAATTAATATAAAAACTAAAAAATATTATTTTATAGAAACAGATAAAACATAAGAAAAAAGAAAATAATATATAAAAAAAAAATATTTACTACAATTCAATCTTTGTCCTTGCTAGGACTTACAAGTTTGAAGGTAAATAAAAAAATTATAAAAATAAAGATATATAAATATACTGCGAACATTAATTTGTATAAATTCGAATGTTATGGCCGGCTTAAAATACGACAGACCCAAAAATGTTTCAATCAAATAGGTTCTGGTGCGGCTGCAAAACACGTAAAATCATTATAATGTAGTAAGTATTACTGGTGGATCTTTATAACACACTAAATAAATAATGCTTTCTGGACTTATTGATTTTATAATTATAGATTTGAGCTTATTTTATAACTTTGAAAAGGTACAATATTAACATGTTGTTATGCCTATTTTTCTAATGTACTAGTATAGTCAGTGGACTATTTGTCCGTCAATAAAATAAAATAAATAAAAACAATAATAAAAATTCCGGCTGACATTCTGAGAGAAGTAGACAAAACCGGAATCACATACTATATGTGCAGCATAGATATTAGTCATTGACAATAGACATCTAATTAATATATATATACATATTTTCTTCGCATATTTCAAAACATGGTCGGACATGTATGACATCTCTTATATATATATAAACATATTTTTTTCACCTATTTCAAAACTTGGTCGGCAATAGTTTAATCATTATTTACACATCATATTTAGCATGTATTAAAATATACGGATTGTTACGTTTAATTATAGTTTTTACGTAACTTTAGTCCAAAAACCTGTCACTAAAGGTCTATTGTGATTTTAAATCGTTATACGCCATTAAGGGAGCACACTTGACATTCTATGAGTAAGGTCATGAAAGCTACGTTAAGCCAAAAGCGAAATAATATAAAGCAAAGGTGCTTTTCGCAGGAGAGGGGCTTAACTTAGATATATTCATTTCTTCATCGGTAAGCACACCTACACCGCCCACAAAACAATAGATTATTTTTTTAATGCCTATGCTTTCTACAAAATGAAAACCTTTCTTTTGAAAATAAGCCGCTTCGAAAATATTGCTAAATTATTTTGTGTTACGTAGAACAATTAAATTTTATTCTCCGTATGAGGAAAGAAAAATACAAGATTTTCTAAATGATAATTCAGAGTAAGATTGATTCAAGACGCAGCAATTTTTAACTAATTTTTCATGAATGTTTCAATTAAAAATACTCCGAAAAAATAAATATTATTATTCCCTTTAATTCATATTCTTTAAGACGCCAAAGCATGTTTCACCTTAATACATTTAAAAATAGTAACATCTATTTTAGCACTATTTGGCCCTAAATTTACTAAGAGAATGTGCAGTTACTTACACATACGTCAAAAACATTTCACTATTTTTTTCTAATTGATATTTTTTTAACCTAAACAACTAACTCTAATTTTATCATGTAAACACTTTCAAGCGTCATTTAAGAGAAACGTTTTATGAAAACATTTCAATACAAACATGCATACTCCGCTTCTCTATACAATCATTACTTAAAAGAAGCGTAGCATTACGATTGAATAATATAAATATTCAATATCAATAATAACTACATTTAAAAATGAAAATATGTAATCGTCTTGTCATTTTTTGTTCTATCTTATATACTCGTATCAGTTTTTCCCTCTCTTTACTTGTTTTCTCTTGTTGTTTGTTCTACTTAACCTGTCTTTATTTTTATTTTTATGCTGTACTGAATGTAAAACTTATATTATGATATCAAAATACCTTTGTAAAATTGTAACTACTACCTCCTACCAATGAATTGTAAGTTCCTCCTGTCCTAAAATGAGTTTTGTAACTCATCGGGATTGCTCTAGCAAGAAATAAAAACAATGAAAAAACTACATATTTAGCTCTCTTGTTAAAAATTGAGGCATATTAGATTTCTCAAAGAATTTGTATATTAAAATGCAAAAATTAGTCATTTTAAATACATGTAGGATTACAAAAGATTTTTTAAATATTTATATTGAGGGATCAATAGGATTTATCGGTCAAATTAGGAATTCCACCGAGCCGAACCCTCTGATATGAAAATATCTGGAGTCGGTGAATTATTTTCCTAAATTATAGTCTGGTAGGTTAACATGTTGTTCTTGTATTGTTTTGTATTCATTTTACTTATATAATACACTTGCATAGCGTGGATTTACTAGATCATCATTTTTATGGTAAAGTGTGTGAAAGGGTTTAGTTTTTCCTATGGGGAAAACCAAACCAGGACCTAAAAGTCTGGTGCGTAAATATTTATGTATATTTGCTGACCTAAAGCAATGAGCCTTAAAATTTAAACCATTCTAAATATTATTTTAAAATTACTCCTAAACCACGCATTCTTTCTACTTACAAACATACTAAATAATCTCTTTGTAAATTTATTATGGATTCTGTAAAAAATTAAAAATTGCAACGAAAATTAAATTACAGATTAAATAAATTCTTTAAAAGCCATAAAAGACTCCGTGGTCAATACGTCCATAATATCCAATCTCTGAAATTTACTACTCTATTTGTTTTACCTGTTTGTTTCTCTAAACTCTAAATCATCACATATAAAATGTATATTATATTCAAGTTAACCAATCATCATCATCACTTTTGGCTCTACAACCCCTGGTGGGTCTTGGCTTCCTCAAGAGTCTCCCTCCACTCATCTCAGTTTTGTGCCAGGTCTCTAAGCTCCAAAATAGATATATCTCTGAGGACGTTGTCGCTCCATCTTAATCTTAATAAACATATCAAAATTACTCATTAAAAAAGTGAAGGATATTGTATGTGTACGCGGTGGGCAAGTATGCGCAGTGGGTAAGTGTGTGCGGTAAGTAAGTGTGCGTAGTGGGTAAGTGTGCGCGGCGGGTAAGAGTGCACGATGGGTACGTGTGAGCGATGGGTAAGTGTGCGCGATGGGTAAGTGTGCTGTTTTTTCGAAATTAAACTTCTTTAGGCGCGGTATGACGAATAATTCAAATTTTTTTCGGACGGAAATAATGTTTTCAAACGGAAATGACATTCGGATATCGGTACAATTGCTGCCATATGAGTTTGTCTTTATTTTAAAAGGGTTCTCGCCTTCTCTAAAAAACCTTCCACAACAGTAAAAGAAGTTTTACTTCTACCGCGCGTAAAGGTTAGACGCACTCCTTCTTTTTGTCCATATTCGTATTCATGCAAAGCCTTTTATATAGTTATAGCGTTTTATGTGATTTCTATGGCACCGCCTCATAAACTTTTCATAGTCAACCTTATTTATTACAGTAATATTAAAATGAGAGTTGTTTACTCCAATTTATTTTCGATAGAACTTTAAAACAGCACTCCAAGTGAATCCTTAACAACGTAGAAAGTGAGTTCATTTAATAAACTTCAATGTTATCGTTGTTTTCCAAAAGCTTCAAATAAATATTTTAGCTTCAATAACGGAGTGCCATTTAAGAATTCAGTTCCTTGATTTAATTTTTTGAATAAATTTCGAAATTTTTTATTTAATGCATTATTATATGTTATATCGATATTATGGTGACTCGATGAAGGAATATTTAGAGGATGAGATGTAGAAGAGAAAGGTTGAGCTTGTTTCCAATGAAAAGGGTAGCTGTCGATAATATGGAAAAATAAAAACATTAGTCAAAAATTGTATTGTTAATTCTGAAATTTTAAATATGACTTTGACAATTACGGCGGTTTTACAATCGGACGCAATGGCTGAATTGGTAGAGCGCCATCCCGGTAAGACGTGAGATCTGGGTCCAAGTCCCAGTTGCGACCATTGTGTTGTATCATTTATTTATTTATTAAAAGAATTTTGTACATTGTATAGATATTGTGTTTTCGTTGTTTGTTTTTGGGGTGTTATGCCGTGTTGTGCTACCTCCTTCTTTAGCCGACATTTCGGACAGCGTTGCAGTGTCCATCATCAGGGCAGATCCGGCAGATCCGTCGACGGATAAACACCCCAAAAACAAACAACGAAAATGCTTTTGGCCGTGAAAATCTAAAAACGTACCAGATATTGTGTTATTTCATCCGTCATGCTAGGGATATCCCTGTGTTATGACGGGTTATTATTTGTCTTGTTCATTTTCATATTTTAATTTATATTACTTATTGTAATCATCTTCTTCAGTGATATATTACATTGATGGGAATAACCTAAAAAAATTAAAAAGAGAGTTTTTCTTATAAAAAAATGTATAATTATATTTTTTTCAATGTTGACACATAATATTACGTGGGTATATCCCAAAAGCAGTCCATGTTTTACAGAGGATTTTTTTCTGGAATTTTGTTTGTATTTTCGTATTTGATGAACACGAGTTAATATCAGATAAATCACATTAATCTCCCGAGGGACTGGGAATAAAAGTTTTTGCGTAATGCATATAGCTCCCATTATTATTTGATGGATCCAATTATTACCGAAAAAAAAACACATTTTATAATATTTCCAATAAAATATTTATAATATTTTATTGGAAATATTATAAATATCTACAGCAAATAAAATAAGTAACTAGCAATTAAAATAAGTAACTACTACTTGATTATATAGCTACATATAAATATATAAGGTACTAGCTTCTGCCCGCGATTTCGTCTGCGCAGGATTAGTACTTCGAGAAGCCTATTTTCTTTTCCTAGGTCCCATCTATGTTTGTACCAAAATTCTTAGCCTATTTATTGAAAATATCTATAACTCTTGATTCGATTTAGCGAGTACTTCAAATAAATTCACTAACTTAAATATTTTCTAAAATATTCATTCAACATTTTTTTTTTTGAAAAATGTCATTCTCAAATTTTGACATTTTATATTAAACAAAAATGATTATATTTGTAATATTATATGGAAAATAGCTAGCATTATAAATTATAGCCCATATGTTATTCTGATGTATGAGCAATATTATTCGTAGTAACGAACACACATACATCCATACAAACTTTCGCGTTTATAATATTATATATATAGTAAGATAGTATAGTAAGTAAGATAAGATAATATAAGATTAGAAGACAAACCTTCTTTAATAATAATCGTGATTTAGCACACAGTGAGTGAAAAATCGTGATTTAGCACGTTCTCGATCGATAAGGATTAATAGGATAACTTTTGGTAACTTCTCATCGTTCCCTAGCATGAATAAATGCAGATTGCCTACGAATAAGTGACAGTTCACAATGAAGAAGTGTATCCTTAACATATTCGACATCAACTGTTTTTTGTACGTTAGCGATCTGCAGTTGTCCTAGGGAACGATGAGAAGTTACCGAAAGTTATCCTATCAATCCTTATCGATCGAGTGTGCTGAGGTGGGCTGAGATTATTGGTATTAAAAATCTAGATAATATTTTGGTCTCTGGGATTTCTGGGATCACCGCCATGACCCGAACAAACCTCACACCATGAACCCGGGCGCCCCTGCTAAGTCACCAAACGTAGCGAACCACTTGGGGTGACCTACGGCAGAAGTGTTGGTTATCCAATAAATGGTTCCCGAGGCGGCGGTACCCATACCCGCCTACCAAATTGAGCATTGTCACGAAATAAAATTTATTAAAAATATAGGTTTGTATGATAGTCGACGAATCTACCCATAACTTCTGTCATCAATTGTCCTCGTTTAACGATCTCTATATTTGAGTTTTCAACACTTTATTTTTGAAAGGAAAAGAATACTGAGAGAAAAATTAAAAAATCAGTAGATATTTTTTTAAGTTAGGGATGGGGTGGGGGATCGGGACATTACTCGGAGTGACCAGCGACAGCGAAGAAAATAAAATTTGTCCTAAAAAACTCACGGGAGGCCAAAACCTCATAAAATTGTTTATACCCCAAATACTGTCAGGAATCACTTACTGTCGATGACGTATAATGAAGTCGGGTACGTCTCTTCATACCCTTCAGATATGAATACTATTGAATCATCTCATCATCAATTATAGATTATATTACATACACTACCTGTAAATTGTCTTTTTAATGTGTAAAAATTAAATCTATTGTATCTCGTTCATTTTCAATTCACTATCCCTGTAAAGACGTGAGTTCCCCAATTGATCTGGAAGGGAAAATCTCGGAAAGTAGAGCACCACAAAGACAAAAAGCTAGAAAGGAGGTGATAGTCATCAGCAATGAACCAGCATGCCAATGAAGAAATCCCGATTGCCAGTTGCACAACCAAAAGAAAATAGTTCAAAGGTTTTTTATTCACGATCCACAAATGTTATAACTCTAACTTGGTCGTTTTATACTTAATCTAGTCATAGAAAACGGTGCTTGACACTGCTTCCCGTGAAATTCATTGAAATCTTTTTTCATATTTTTTATTATTTTTCTTATTGGTTGTTGCTTTGATTTATGTTCACTTTTATTATGTGTCATCATCGATTAATATCAGGATAAAAAAACTTTCCAGGTTTCTTCCACCTTCTTTATTAAGGTAATTATCAAAATATCTAAATCAAATGTATTATGTCTGTTTATTATTTGTTATTATTATAGGAATGTAATGTTTGTCTATAAATATATATCTTGCTTGAATCGAACTCGATACGACCGGCTCAGAATCAAAGTAACCATCTTACAACAATGCAGCGATTGTCTATGAACGATACCAATCCAACAAAGAAAGGTATTATATCATAAAATTACTGCTTTGTTTAGTACCCTCGAGTATTATTAATTTTAATTACAACCATCTACAATACCTTTACACCTTAATGCGATTATATCTATTTAAGATTTCACGGCAGAGTTCATAGGTTTAATACCACACCATTAAGTTATTCTGGATTCTTCAATTATTTCATCCTTTATCTACACATTCAAGATTCTTGAAAATCATCGACATACCACAATGTTATCAAGAATCAAGAGAGGGAGAAACTTCTAAGGTAGTTCCTGCTGATCCGGGAAGGGAGGTACCGGGCTAATTTCTCAAGAATGTCAAAAGTTTCCGGAGTTTTGTTTTGCCTACGAGTAATCGTAATAATTCACGGAAATCTGTTATCTTTTCGTATCGTTACTTTGTATTTTGGCGCGTTATGTTTACCTCTTCCATGAACTTGGCATGTTAAAGCGTTTGAATTCAGGGGAAATACACTTTCACAATTCAGAATAATTTAAGTGATGCTCGGCTCTTTTTTCGAGACGCTCCCGGTATCTTCGGATATTATTTCTTAAGGCCTTCCCGTTTCTTGAGGATCTTTGGTACTTTGTATTAATTGTTCCGGGACTTCAATTAGCAAGAACCTGCGCGAGAGGACTAATTTCAAGCTTTTCTTTCATTCTACAACTTGTTTCGCACAGGTTGGGTTGTACCTACTTACCAAGTAGGTACATTATATTATGTCACCTTCCCAATTCTAATTTAACGATATTCAGTAAATATATTTACTTAATGGTTTGATCATTTAAATAAATATAAACTCACAGTGGAAGATGTTCCTCGGGGGCTATGAACTAATTATTTGGGAATAACGTGCAAAGAGTCTGATGGAATGAAACTGATTCTTGAAGAGTCCTGTGTTGTGGTAGAGAAGAAACGGAACAGACTGAGATATAGACTTTAAAATACTGTGGTTGATTATTGAAATGCCATTATTCGAAATTGTTATGTAACTCACTGACAAAACATTAAAATTTTTGAGATCATGAAAGCGAGATAAAATTATTTTGCACTATACATAATCTTTCTATAAAATAGTAATCATGAATTAGTTACTACAAAAGGGTAGGCAAAATAATATAGTTAATACGAGCAAAAACATAACGGAGAATTTTAAAATATTTCGCACAACGAGAAGATTATGTCTTTCAAACTGCCAGTGTGAAAAAGTTCGATTCGCGAAATGACACATTTCTTTCATGGATAAAATGAAATAATTCAAACTGCTTGTGCGGCAAAAGTTAGGTGCACGGCTTCAAAATACGTTTGTTAGTTCATTTGCATGTTTGCAAATTGCACATTGGACTTAAACGAATTGCGTCAAATATAAAATGTTATTATTTTTTACTGTCTATTCAGTCATTTACTCTTAGTCTAATATTCGTATGACAGTAGTTATAGATAGTAGTTAGTTATATATACTAACATATTTTTGAAGTAAGACTTCTTTCGGGGCATTACAACGGGTAACTGAAATCTTTTTTGGACGGAAGTAACATTTTAAAACGGAAATGATGTTCGATTTATATTTCATCGTATTAACGTCGTAGGTACGGCAACAATGAGTGCGAAGCCTAGCAACGAATAACAAAACGTCAAAGCAAACTCAAAAGTCAGACGTCACCTGTTTATTTTTGTTTACTAATGTATAAGGTAAGTGCAACAGGTTTTTATTATGTAGCTCCTCCACACTTCTAATAAGTTCTAATACCGGTACACACTCGTACATGTCGCAGCCAAGACATTGTCTCCTACCAGGCCCTCGGCGACCCTCTACCTTGCCTTTTAATATTAGTAATTTTTTTTTTTATAGAGAATACCTCACAAGAGTCCCAACTGTTCCCGTCTGGAGCCAGTGAGACTATGGCAACCCCAATTGGGGTATGTTGTGAGGCTGAAGGTAAGCGGGGAAGGGAAGGAGATGGGGAAGAGGAAGGTGGGGAATTACCTGACTATTCAGATCTAGTCACTAAACACGGCTAAAGCCATTATTAAGCAACGTTTCAATTCAATGGTGGTCTTACACCAGAGCGATACTGAGAGTATCTTCCACTCTGGTAATTTTAATAGAAATAAAATATTTTGCCCCTATAATCTTCGTATAATATTAATAATATTAAAGTATAATATTTTGATCCGAATCAACAAGACCAAGAAAACTGGATCATATTTTCATAATCCTTAATTACAGAGGTTGTCCTTATAAACTCTTTATATTAGAAAAAGCTGAGTAAAATTTGCTCTTTAAGGAAAGAGATCACCCTTTATTTTACTGAACAAAAAAAATACTTGAAAAGGGGATATCTTGTCGGGTGTAAAAATACCTAGCACAACAACATTTCTGTAAAAATGCGACAATTACGAGAAAATTCAAAGCACGCCGCGATTACCTATTTTTCTACTAAATAAACTATCTAAAGGATATTTCAGTTGCACTTTGTTTTTCGACCTTTAAGAATTGTACTTAATTCTCGACAAACTCCTTAAAATATTTTTTTTTCTTATGTTATTCCTATATGCCCCTGGTATCTATATTAATATGAACCATTTTCCATTGTAGAAATAACTCTCAGAATATTATCATTGGCGGGATGCCTAATTGTAAATAATCACTTAGTTTTGTTATATTTAGCTATGTTTAGTGACCACACATGATCAGCAAGTTTTATTAAAATTCTCACCTGGTTCCTGCTTCAGTTAAAAAGCTTGAGATGGAAAAGATTGTGAGTCTTGTGTGAAATAACATTATTTATTTATTTCAATTAATTTACTATCACAGGTTTTATCGTCGCACCCAGCAAACTATATAGATATTTATGTTGGATGAATGATGACCAGCCATAGACTATAAGCACCCAAACTATACCCAAAAATAATGGCCGGTGACGAAACAAGAATTTATTAATTTTTTCCATTTTTACTTTCATATCTGATCTCTAAATATAAAAAAAAAAACATTTTCCTAAAACTTTCTTGAATATTATTTTGCTCTGCAGATTTATATAAACAATTGTTGATATATTGTGTTGATCTGTGGTATACGGGTTGTATTTGACTAGAAAAGTACAGATACCGTATGAGTATGATGAATAAAATAATATGATTGCCTGAAAACAGGCGTTGAGAATTTCTTAGATGACCAAATCAACATAGTTGTTTCCTTAGCAACATTTGTGATCACAACAATGGTTTTTAAAATCCCTGAATAGATCATTTTTAATAAACAATGATATTGATATTCGCTGAGCCGATTAAGTTTATTCCAAAATGAAAAATAAATAAAACATTTACTTTAACATTCTCTAACTGAGATTTGCTTTTGTCTTTAAAATAGCATGCCAAGTATCTTGACATTTTTTATTAATAAATTTCCCGTCTTATTACGACATATTTATAGTAAATCAAGCACTTTCTTCGAGAATTTGTGAGTTTTGAGTGGAAAAATGTAAAAAAATAACAATGATTACAGTTTAGTAATTTGATAAAGATAACAATAATTACAGTTTAGTAATTTTATAAAGATAACAATAATCATGATTATGACGGCCGGCGTAGTCCAGTGGTGAGGCTTTGGACTCCCATTCCGAAGGTCGCGGGTTCAAACGTGCGCAAATAAATTTTATTTGATTAGTTTGTATTATTTCACAATTATCAATTAAAAATAATATATTATTTGCGGCACGTTCCAGAGTGGGAGATACTCTCGGTATCTCCCTGGTGTAATACCACCATTCAGAATTGAAATGGCTTTAGCCGTGTTTAGTGACTAGATACTTCCTAGCTTCCTATTCCCCATCTCCCTTCCCTTCCCCACTTATCTTCAGCCTCACAACTTATCCCAATTGGGAATGCCATAGTCTCACTGGCTCCAGACGGGAGCAGTTGGGATTCTTGTGAGGTATTCACAAAAAAATATATATATTACAGGTGCCAACGTAACTTTTAGATGATAGAAAAAAAAATATGTATTGCCGATGACGCTCAGGACCTCTCGAAACACCATACATCAAAACGCTATTTGACATAAAAATACAGTTAAATATGCAGATCTTTATAACCACACGGAGAAAAATGTTATTCTAAAATGCGATCATTTTATTCGTAAAAACCATTAAAAACGGGACTGAAGTTCTTACGAACAAATTAACAGTGTTTTCATGTTTATTGGCGGGATATATAATTGGTTGGTATACGTACTAAATTACTTATACCAATCATGAAATTTGTGCACCCTTTTTGTTTCTGTAATTTCTAGGCGAAGTTAAAAATATTAATTGACCTATTAAAAAATAAGAGAAGATGCCATATTGCTTTTCCCGTATTTGGTAAGAAATAAATAATCCGAAACAGGGTATCAATTACTGGATCATGTATTTATAAAGCAAAGGTTTCTGAAAGCTAACGTTTTTTTTTCAAAAAGATTTGAAATTTTATAAAGGTATCTACAATCTAATTTGAGACTGCGCACAGTTTATTTTGATTTTATGGGCAATCCATAAAAAAACATTCCCTGTAAAACGCGCTGAAAAATCTCGTAAAACTTTTATAAATAGCTTAATTATTACCGAATAACAATGAAATCTGCCTTAGCCTCGCAACACACCGCGAGTACTGGTATGTACCGATACGTGGCGCAGAGCGATCGAGTCGCAGATAACAAAGAAAGTTTAAAAGTAGTGTTTTTTTTTCTGAATGAAGTAATTACCGTCGGGACCGAATGTATATTTTGAAGCGTGTTCGTAACATAACCGTTTAAGTCCGGCGCATTATGAGAGTTACCAGTAATTTGTACACTAGGTTATGCGAAGGAGAACGTATGGGCAAGAGCCGTCAGTGCGCCCCACTTAGGTGCCGGCAGGACCGCGCCGCCGACCTCGAAATAAATATATAATATTATAAAAGCACCATAAATAATTGCCAGGGTCAAAGGCGATGCCTGGGACACCCAGACGCATGTTGGTACGTAATTTCGGTGGTGTAGTAATGATAATACATTGTTTATTCTGGGTAGTGCAACCCTACACAATTCACGGAACCCACATTTATAAATATAAAAACAAAGAATCTGCTTTATACAAGGTGTAAAAGGACGTGCTTTACTTACTATAAACCAGTGATTTCTTTCATTTTTTGGATAAAAACAGTTTTAGTGTTTTTTTTTTTTTTAAATTTAAAAATAAAAAAAAATAAAACCAAAGTTATTAGACAGATAGGATCGGGGTGTGACGTTGGGCGGGTACTCGGCTGAGTGACCGGTGATGACCTGTGAATGATTTTATTGTTTGTTAGGTTTTTAAGAAGAAAAAAAACATTGAAAAAAGTCACCGGATTCAAAAATTTCATCACATTGGTTATTCCAAATGATGTTCGGCAGCACCGGTTAAAGTTATTCAAATATGTCCTTTAACACCCTTTATAGTTATATTTTAATTGCTTAAGATATATTAGTGGTACAGTATATTATTATAGTGTATATTTATCTGAAATTGATTATGCCAGATTACTTCTTGGTGGTTGGAATTGGAAGAAGGATTTGCCGGATGATTCTTGGTTGTGTCGTTGCAATCGTTTCATTGCACTCGAAGTTTTTCTCATCATGATATTTGCAATGTAAACTCGAGGACGCTCGCATACCTGCACCTAAAAAGAATCTTTGCTCCTTTTAATATATTATGGACTTCATATCTGAAATATTCTACTTAGTACGTATTCTATCACACTTGGGACTAGCCAGTATTTACCAATAATTCTTGATAGCATCGTTACCACCCGTCATATTAAAGACGTCGTCAATTTGACATGGGATAACGTCCTATTTTAAATATTCCCTTGGTTCAACGATATTCTTAATACTAATGAGTTTTAAGATGGTTCGAATTGAGATGTTTCAGGCCAAAGGTATTATTGTTATTGATTTTTAGAATATTATGCCTTGTTGCGTTTCCTCCGTCTTCAGCTATCATCTTGGACAGCGTTACAGTGTTCGTCATTGGAGGCAGATGTACGAGAATACGCAAAACGGCATAGTAATCCAAAATTAATCACGATAATTTTAAGATGTTTTAAATATATTTGAAGTGGTGTTGTATCCGCGTAATTGTCCAATTTTATTATTATTCAACGAAGTCCTTTTTGGAAAGATTTGAGAGCTTCCTCTGCTTCGAGTGTTTTGAAGCTCATGTGTTAATCGCTTTATGATGTTTTAAATATATTTGAAGTGTTGTTGTATCCGCGTAATTGTCCAATTTTATTATTATTCAACGAAGTCCCTTTTGGAAAGATTTGAGAGCTTCCTCTGCTTCGAGTGTTTTGAAGCTCATGTGTTAATCGCTTTATAATGTTTTAAATATATTTGAAGTGTTGTTGTATCTGCGTAATTGTCCAATTTTATTATTATTCAACGAAGTCCTTTTTGGAAAGATTTGAGAGCTTCCTCTGCTTCGAGTGTTTTGAAGCTCATGTGTTAATCGCTTTATGATGTTTTAAATATATTTGAAGTGTTGTTGTATCCGCGTAATTGTCCAATTTTATTATTATTCAACGAAGTCCCTTTTGGAAAGATTTGAGAGCTTCCTCTGCTTCGAGTGTTTTGAAGCTCATGTGTTAATCGCCTTATAATGTTTTAAATATATTTGAAGTGTTGTTGTATCTGCGTAATTGTCCAATTTTATTATTATTCAACGAAGTCCTTTTTGGAAATATTTGAGAGCTTCCTCTTTTTCGAGTGTTTTGAAGCTCATGTGTTATTCGCTTCATTAAAAATAGTTTGCTTTTTTACTTTAGCTCCATAGAGAAGGTCCTGAGGACCTCAGACCTCTCTCAGGGCTATAATCTTTTGGGATGCTGTGTAGAGAAGGTTCGGGGGGATGGATAGGTCAGTGTGTCCAGGAGTGATGGACGTGTGAATCCATCCCTCCAAATACGGTGCAAGGGATGGGTAAAGAGAGTACAGCCGAAGAGGTCAAAAAATCTTCCTCAACCAGTCTAACCCTAGACAAACTAACCCTATGAGCCTGGACAACCCTTCTATAAGGGTTTAATAAGGGTGTTGGTGTTCCAATAAATGGTTCCGGGGGCACCGATACTCTTAATTGAATAATGTTTGTTTATAAATAGTAGTTTGACAGTAATTTGATCTTTCAGAGTACGTAAACTATCACCAGTTAAGAAAAGATACAGAGAGGTATGGTATATGCATCGAAAAAAGTAATATCTCAATTGAATCTTAGCCAGTTATGATAGGTAAGAATAAAAATATTACGTTAATTGAATTTATTGAAAAAGTATAAGTTTTGAACTCCAAGTGACTGAAATTAAATTTGAAGTGGTGCAGGCGGCGCAGTGGCCGACGGCAGATAGCGGCTGGGCGAGGGGAGGAGTATGGGTGGGGTATGTGGAGAAGGGGGGGCGGGGGTTGCGGCGAGGCAGATTTAAGGCCGCTATCAAGATCGGCGCTGTCCGCTTGGAAAATTACTAAGCTGCACACAAAAATGGCCGATTTAAGGGAATTACTTTCGCGGAGCGGAACATTTATAGGCCACCGACCACTTAGAAACAGAATGTATGGGAGTTTGACAGCGGCGAATTCCGCCGTGAAATATGATTACGGATATGAAACGGTACAAAGAGTCAGATGGAGTCATTAATAGATGGCGAGATACTTGAAGAACTACAGACAAAAGGAAGAATCCATTTATAAACATGTTTTTTAGAATAACTTACACGTGACTTCACAATGCGGCTACATAGTGATACAATGATGTTAGACTGAATAAGAGTATAGAGAAATTATTGAAAATGAGGAACATTGTAATGTTTTTTTTTTTTTTACATTAACTCCACACAGGAGGCGCTGAGGAAAATAATTTCCCTCAGGGCCTATGTCATCTTTCTAGATGCTGTGAGGAGGGTCTTTTTGAGGAGAGGAAGGAGTGAACGTGGGTCTTGAAGAGACCCATGTTATAGGAAGGAGGAAACACAGAGGCCGGCAAATCGTTCCACAGCCGAGCTGTTGAACACAAGAACGAGTCGTAGAAGCGTCCCGTTCTCATGTGACAAATGTCAACCGTGTACATATGTTGGGCGAGCGTTTGGCGTGTTTTCCGACTATGCACCGGAGCCGAGGGGATCAATGAGGCTAGTTCCTCGGAGCATCTTCCATTGAAATACCGGTAGAACAAGGAGAAAAATGTTATTCTAAAATACGATCTTTTATTCGTAAAAACGGTTAAAAATGGGACTGAAGTTCTTACGAACAAATTAACAGGATTTCAATGTTTGTTGGCGGGAAAATGTTAGAATAATTTGTTGGTGTACATACGAAATTACGTATACGTTAATTTGTTCGTAAGAACTTCAGTCCCGTTTTTAACCGTTTTTACGAATAATATGATCGTATTTTAGAATAACATTTATCTCCGTGTAGAGAAGAACAAAATTATTAAATTAGAATTTTAAAAATAACATATTAGAGAATAAATAACAGTTAAAGTTCCCAATTATTTGTATGTTGAAGATTGTACCGTTGTAAAAAATGAAATAAACACAACGTGTATCTGAAAAGTGTATCGGGTGGTAGATATGAATTTATAAATTAGGATTGAGCTCTGGCACTCCTTGCAGGAGCCGGGCCAAGCCTAATGACACATATCGCTAGCCATGAGATACCAGCCCTGAGTCAACCATTAAACTACACCCTGGTGATAAATGTCATATAACTCGTGCCCTAATATACGGCCCTCGCGTCCGCCTATATGACCCCGAAAAGACTACCGCAAATTTAATAAGCTAGCTGAAACAATCCACCTCGCAATAAAGAACCAAATGTTTGCTCGGCCGCCGCGAACCGATCGGAGGGTAATTGATTATTTTTTATTAAATATATTTTTACTTTTCTTTTTACTGGTTAGGTTTGGGCCGAGGTGTAGACCATAACAATCTTAGAGAATCTAATATCGTAATACTTGTGTTACTCGGGAGTTTCTCCGGATTATCTGGCTATAGTGGGCCGTCGCAGGTTCTCTACGAAAGCCTTTAATTCAAACACTGATATAATGACGTCACGTAATTGCTTTTTTCTCGGGAATGAACACATTTTGTCTGTTTCATTCTGCCGGTTGAGTTGAAGATTTTTCTTTTTTATTTTCGGTTTCAATATAAGTAACTATAATCTCGACGAACCTCGTGGTACAGTTGTAAGCTATTTTCCTCAGAAGGCAAGAGCTTGTTGGCTAAATACCTGAAATTTGTATTTTAAAGGTAAAACTTTTTTACGCACGCTTGACTTGGGGAGTAAGTTGGCGAATGCGTGACGAAAGCGTTACGAAAAGTGTGATCGGGCGAGGCGAACGTTAATAAATTTAAATAAATATTTGTAGAAAATTAATATATGTATATACATGTATATATTATACATATAAAAATTGTTTCAAATTTTAATTTAAATGTGAATTTTTATATATATATATATATATATTATAATATGGTATTTCACAACAAAGGTGATGTTATTTCAACTTTTTTCTATTTTGTACCAAGCGGGATAGCGTTTTTACACGTCTCTAAATTATAACCGATGCTTTGGACATACACCTAAAATAATCATGTCCTGAGAAAAATGTTCTGCGAATTTATTCAAAAATACGATCATTTCATTAACAAATTAACAGGTTTCAATGTTTATTTTCGGGAAAATATAAGAATAAATTATTTTATTGATTATTAGAACAAATTTCGTACATATACGTTTTTTCGTTGCATCGTTATGTTGTATTATCAGTACAGCTAGATAAAACATTTCTAAACTAATGTTTTATAAATATGGCCTGATAAATTATCGTGAGGGCCAAAATCGAATTTTCTGCGTGTGTCTATTTTAGTTCAAATTTAAGTTTGATAAAAAAATATGTTATGAACTCATTTTCTTAAAACTTGTCCTGTAAATAAATGACTAGAAGGAAAATGAAGAAAAAAATTGAAATAAGTTTTCTCAAACAAACTGAATTAGTTTGATTAAATTTCTAACCAAGTGGATTGGGTAATGGTTTTTTTTAGGTTCCACCATTCCCTGTGTATTGTCATTTGTTCAACATTAAAATATTTCACATGCGTATCTATTTAATAAGTCTCGCACGATTCGGTGTTGTCAAATTTGTCAGAGAAGTTTCTCTTTTGTGACATTTATTACTTGAATTAGTCATTTCATCAAATTCTTAAGTAATATAAAATTAATACTGAATACGCCGTAAAATTATCTCAATGTCTGTCAAAGGCGGGAGTAATGGACTTGAATTTAAACTTTTCTTAATTATTTTGTAAATATTCACTAGGCCTTTGTTTTATGCAAACAATTTACAAGAGGCTTAATAATTACAACGTGCTCGTATGAAATCTTCCTGCTGTACAAAATTTTAACATTGCAAAATTTAATTCTCATTTTATTTGATTTCCGTGCTTACAAAAACACATCTTGTATTTGAAGAAAATACACTTGTCACAATTTTTTAATATAAATTAATTTTGCCAGCTCTAACTACCCAGCCAGAGTTTCGTAACTATTTTGAGCAATTGAAAAATGTATAACAATAATAATATGGTCGATCATTTTACATTTTGACGGACAAATTCCGGTCGGTTTTTCTTGGAAAATCCGTTAGAAACAAAGTAAATGGGGCGGTAAGGATCGGCAAAACTATAGTCATTTGTCCGGTTAGTGACTGAGTTTACAATTGCGTCTGGTTCCCACTATCTATCATTGCAAAAGCAGCATCTTCCGTTTATAATATTGGTAGTAACAGTCAACATATTCGTAACCCAGGAATGATTGTCTTCTTGACAACAATATATATATTTTTTTTTTAAAGACGGTGTTTATATCCAATGTTGAACGCCAGAAAATCTCGGAAGAAAAATATCTGAAATATTTAATTATTCCATAAAGTATGTTGAACATGACGTTACGAGAATAAAATAGTATCGTTCGCCTAGAATTTTTATACAGAAGAAAAGATGTAGCAAATTGAGAGCATTTTTAAACCTTTTTTTTCCTTCTTTTTAACAATTTATTGTACGTACCTAATCACCGTTAAATTTATACAGATACACATTAATTCTCTTTTCCTGGAGGTAGGTTCTTAATTAAACTTATTGAACCGTGAGAAATAAAAAAAATACTTCATAGTAATCTTTATCAAAAGCTTATTTTCTTTTTTTATTTTAACGCACCAGACTTTTAGGTCCGGGTTTAGTTTTCCCCATAGGAAAAACTAAACCCTTTCACCCACTTTTCCATAAAAATGATCATCTAGTAAATCCAAGCTATGCAAGTGTATTATATAAGTATAAGGAATACAAAACAATACAAGAACAACACGTTAACCTATCATACTATTAAATGGGAAATTAATTCACCGACTCCAGATATTTTCATATCAGAGGGTTCGGTTCGGTGGAATTGCTAATTTGACCGATAAATCCTACTGATCCCTCAATATAAATATTTTAAAAATCTTTTGTAATCCTACATGTATGTTAAATGACTGATTTTTGCATTTTTATATACAAATTCTTTGACAAATCTAATATGACTAAATTTTTAATGAGAGAGCTTGGTTTAATGCCAGTAGCCGAAATAACAAATGGTAATATTTTTATAGTCTGAGAATGCCAATTTTTTTAAATTTCATTTCCTAAATCAGTATATTTTCTTATTTTTTCAGAAACAGATTTTTCAGTATTACAGGAATTTGGAATAGCTACATCAATGATAATTTTTTTTTTAATTTTGTCATGTAAAACCATATCGGTTATATTATGACTAATTGGTCTGTCTGTTAGTATATTTTTATCATAGTATATTTTAAAGAAATTATTTTCTTAAAATGAATTTGGTATGTATTCATAATATGGTACACTATGACAGCCAATCATGTTATGTTTAATTACCAAACTTTGGTGAATTATTTTTAAAACCTGATTGTGCTTAAATGTATACTCGGACGGCGCTAATATAGATCAACCCGATATAATATGTTCTATAGTTTCCTTAAAAGCAATACATTTTCAACATAAATCATCAATTTGATTTGTATCTTTGATTATATGCTTCCTATAATTTTTAGTTTTAAAATCCTTCTATTTCTGCGCTCAACTCTCTAATATTTTATTTTTTTGACGAAAGTTAGTCAACATATGTTTGGTTGAGATAATTGAAGTGTTTTGCGTGAATAATTTTATTTGACCAGGAATCTAATAATTCCTGGTTGGTATTTATAAAAATGTTGGCTTTCTCGTCGTATAAAATATATAAATATACACTTATTACTAACAAGTTTTCTTTTATTGTAAAAAAAAAACAAATAAATATCGTGGTTTATTTCTTGGTTTAAAAGAAGCTCACAATAATTTCACATACTACGAGTATAAGGCTCTTTGGTAGGACGTAGTGAAATGACAATACCGTTTAAGTCTGACGGCGGCTTTTGTGTGGCGATTCGGGTCGGTACTAATAACTAAATGGCAGTAGCGTGCCATTTGATTATAATTTTCCGAAAATAGGTTTTCATTGGCTTTCTTCCATTTAGGATGAAGCATAAAATTTTAAAATTCTTTGATTTTTATGTTCTTCAGATTCTTTAGGAAGACATTTTTATTAAAAATTACAACATTGCTAGAAAAGATTTAATACAATTTATGTTGTGTGGATCTATGGCAATCCCCATTAGGGGACAGTTGTGAGGATGGGAATGATACCTACCTTGTGCTTCCCCAAGTTCATTTTCACATTCCCCTATTTGGGATGTCCACTGGCTCCGGGCCTTTAGTTATGTGGGTAGTTGACATTTTTTTATTAAATTGGTTAACATGTTTAAATTGAACAAACATTTCTTCAATCTTTGCAAAATTACTTTGTGGCATCATTTTAATTAAATTAAACTATAATCACATGAATTGTTAATAAGTATTTTGGATTCAATTGGACTATAATCACATGTATTGTTAATAAGTACTATTATAATATTAATCTATTGTTCTTTTTGTCTATACTTCTTTGTTTCTTTTGTTATTTTTATTCATGTTATTATCCTGACAAAGAAACCATCGGTATTGAAACATGTATTATAACATGTGATTATAGTGGTTTACCCAAAGTAACTTGTTTCATTTAAATATGTAATAATTTTGAGGCAGTTACGTGTAATATAACCCCGAATCAATGAAAAGATTAACATTTCAGAATACTCAAACATGAAACCCCATTACCCCACCGGGCAGGCCGCTCTGTGAGGGACGACACACTTACTCTATATTGACGTCTCGGCTACGCAGACAATCCTTCGTCGGTCGCCGTCAGCTGAACCAAGTTTGCCGAGCTCCGAGTCACTCTGCATACTGGATCTAGAACGTGCTAACACTGTCCTCTGAGTCTTACAGGGGCGAACTGCACACCGCGTGTATTAGTCTAAATTTTGTATAATAAATGTGTGTAGAATCAAATAGAGCAATCTCCACTTTTTTGAAAAGTGAACTATTAAAGCAATTTTGTTAATGATTCACTCATTTGCCTACAGAGCAATTATTTGGCTCTGTGTGCCAGTTTCCTTTTGTGAATAAAATTATTAACTTATAATTGCATGATAATTACTGAAATGAAAGGTTTCTCTTGGTTTTCTCAAAATAAATAATTTTGGAGATTGCTGCATTTGATTCTACACACTTCTATTTAGGGATTTCTACAGTCACCTTATGTATTTTTTTTACTCTTTGGGTACTTTACCTTTAAAAATTGTAGAATGTTTATAGCTGTTTCTTTTAACGGCATCCGGTATTTAATTGAGCATTTCGAAAAAGTTTTTTTTTTCATATTAGCTTCGCACAGAAGGCCTTGAGAACAATTTTTTCCCTTAGGGACTATATCATCTTTGGG
Source organism: Limnephilus auricula (assembly GCA_951813805.1). Taxonomy (NCBI): domain Eukaryota; kingdom Metazoa; phylum Arthropoda; class Insecta; order Trichoptera; family Limnephilidae; genus Limnephilus; species Limnephilus auricula. The sequence continues at coordinate 15,024,689 of OX638391.1, read as the reverse complement.
AATGCTGTGGGAAGGGTCTTTTAAGCAAATGAAAGAGATGAAGTTCTAGAAAGCAAAAATTGTGTATGATTAATTTGTGTTAGTTCACAATTTATGCATTTAAAATAATACAATATGTTTGTGGCACGTTTCATGGTGGAAAATCCTCGAATGCAACTATCGCCCTGCTTGTGTAAGACTACCATTCAGAATTGAAACGTTATTTTTAATGTATTTTTTATTTTATATTTATATATATATATATCACACAGGAGGCCCTGAGGAAAAAAAATTATAGCATATTTGAAGATGCTAGGTGGAGGGTTTTTTTGAGGAGAGGAAGGAGTGAACGTGGGTCTTGAAGTGTCCCATGTTGTAGGAAGGAGGAAACAGAGGTTACCAAATAGCTCGTTCCGCAGCCGAGCTGTGACCAGATCTGAACAGATAGGTAATTTACCACCTTCCTCTTCCCCAACTCGCTCCCCTATCTACAATCCACAGCCTCACAAAATACTCTATTTGGGAATGCCATAGTATCACTTGATCCCGACGGTTTGGTACAGTTGCGGTAATCTCATAAAAATAATATGATAATAAAAATCTCTGGAAGTACACAATTATCCTGAAAGCGGTTAACTAAATTCCAAGCAAATATATAATTGAAAGAATATCGGATTAACTGCTCCATGCACCAAAAACTCGAGCCAAACTGGCTCTTACACTGCTGGTTGATGTGGCACGATTTTACATTTTGACATTTCCAACTGCACGAACGAAAAGTTTGACGACTATCTTTTGACCCCGCTCGAAAATAGCTACTAAACTCTCTCTGACTTGTTATTTGTTTGCTTTACTTGTTATTTGTAAACATCTTTTAAAAGATTTTTTAAATTTTTCTACCTTGCACATTGAAATAATAAATTAACGAAGAAACTCTTCGGTAACCGTGATCAATATAAGACTTGTAAGAAAATGAACCATTCTCATCTGTTTCCAATACGCTTCGTAATAGCATGGAAACATTGATATTAGCGTAACACATTTAGAGTTATTAACCAATTCTTCATCGAAATCCCAAAAATTCTTAAAATGTCGGTACCTACCTACCGGATATACAGATATTCATTCGTTGGTCACATTATGACAATTATTTCCATAGTTTTTATTATCTGTTTCTATTTTTATTTTCATAGTTTTTATTATCTTTCGGAAATAAATAATTAAAAATAAGAAATAAGAAAGCAAAAAAGAAAAAAAACATATTTAAGTTTAAATAAAACTAACTACAAATATAAAAATAATAGTGAGCTGAAAAATAAATAGAGATAAATATTTAAGTATAGAAATAAAAATTAAAAATATTAATCATTAAGATTATAATAAAATTATATACTATATTGTTTTGAACTCACGTTAAATTATGTAAGATATTATCTACAAGAGTGATAATGTTTTTTTTTTATTTATTAGACTGGTGTTTGCTATTCAAACCTTCAAAATAAAAAAGATAATTCGAATTTTCAGGAAATATGTGGCTCTATAATATCCTCCTGTAAATAAGAATGTTTTTAAGGTCATGTGTCAAAACGAGCGCCTGTCAAAAATAGTGAAGTTGATGTAACTAACTTCTGACTCGTTATCATGATGAATAGTAAAACTTAAATCTCACTGGCGAAACAATTCGAGAATTAAAATATTACGACACGATTTCGAGAGCGAGATGAAAGAAGTAATTCATTCCTCATTATGCACAGATTAAAAAAATGTTAAGACGGAAAACGGTTGAAGTAAAGTTATCCTGCAAAGTTTTCTTCGGAATTTTTTTTTGAACCTGCTCACTAATACTCCACTTGCCTTGTGATTTGGAAAAGTTTTGTTTTTTTTTTTGGGCTCATAAATCAATTTTATAATGCCTGTATATCTATAGTGCCAATCAAAATCTATAGTGCCAAAAAAATCAACGTAATTTGTTACTATTATGTTCAATTGTCAACTATCAATACTTCACCCAGGCGCGACGAACAACCTTGTCTAGCGTAAAAAATTTTTAAGTTCTGCAAGTATTTTTGTTTATTGAAGTTAAACTTCTCTATTGATTTTCGAACGGAAATAACGTTTTCAAACGGAAATGACGTTCAGATATCGGTACAGGTAATCATAACTGTGTTTGTCTTTATCTTTAAATGGTTCTCGCCTTCGCTAGAATAGTAATAACTGACACAACAGTTAAATAAGTTTTACTGCAACCGGGCGTAAAGGTAAGACGAACTCATTTTTTTGTTATACTTATTTACGCACGCTTGACTTGGGGGGTGAGTTAGCGAATGTGTAACGGAAATTGAAATGTGTTTGAAAGAGAGAGCAGTGCGCGTGCACATTTTCTTTCTCTCTTCCTCTCATAGCCAGTGCATGAAATATTTCAGTCTGTATTTTGAAATACTTATCAGTCAAACGCGGAGGGGAGCGGACATCGATGCGCACGGCTTGAACGGGCTAGGCAAATGTATATACATGTATATATTTTATACATATAAACATATATATAGACATACATATAGATGGAGCTAAAGAAGTATTTACTTCAGTCGTGTGGTCTAAAGCACACGTTTTTTATATTATTGTGACATATATTATCCTGTTTTAGCTTACAAGACAATTTTCTAACTGTGGTTAGACCATTTTGAGACAACTTATTTATGTGATTCTAAATTTCATTATTGAAGTTTCCTTTATTGATTTATTCCCGGTTAAATCGATTTATTGATAAAATATTAATGACAATAGATTCTCTATTTTGTGGCATAATTTAAATTTGCTTTTCTCCACATTAAATCTTAATGCATACTTAATTTTTTTTTTAATGATTTGACTGCTATTGAATTTTTTTGATGTGTTTTATTGTTTTGGTTTTGTAAATATACTAAGAAGTGCGAAACAAATAATTTCCTTCACTTTATTAATTAATGTTATATTAAGGTCATTCGTTCTTTTATTTATTTCTAATTGGTCTGATAAATTCAATCTAAGACCTTTTTTTCTATATGTAGTTAAAAAAGGTAAACAAGTATCAAGCAATAGTAAAAAAGTCCTAAAATATTATTAAAAACAAAAATGAGACACTTTATTTTTCCCTTTTGACGACTTCATTAATTACTATTTGCTAGTTGATAATGTGTGTTTTGCGTTGTTTTGACGGTAGGGAAATATTGAATTTAATATTGAAAATAATATAAATCGTCTCGTGAGCACCAATAAATTTTGTCAAACACTGACACGGACGAGAATCAAGCAACGGGGGACATTGTTTGTAAGTGGAAAAATGTTTCAAAAAATGCAAAATGGCACTGAATATGTTTCTTTGCAAATAACTCAAATTTGAGGGGATTTTAAACCTCTCAGCCTAAGTATAGCTAAGCTATATCATACAATGATCTAATTCCAATGGTAGTCGCTTACTAAAGGGATAATTCTGAGAGTATCTTCCAAATTGAAAAATATTTTATTTTTTTAGACTTTATTCTTTGAGTTTAAGAAAAAAAAGTATTTTTTGTCAAAATATTGCACTGATATTTTTATAATGTTTTTTTTCAATCATTTTACCGGTAAACGTAAAACGACGAATTTTAAATAATACTCACCATTGAAATATTCGTTGAAAGGGCTAATGACTATCTCTGAATAGCCAGGTAGGCACTTCCCAACATTCATCTTGCCTATTCTTCTTTCCCTCTTCCTTCGCACAACAATCCAGAGGGGTGAGGGGTGAGGGGTGCGGGGCCCACTGACTCCGGCCGCGCGGCTCCGCTGTTGTTTACACAAAAAAGTTATAAATAATGACCAGACAGCGCAGCGGTGACATTTTCCTGTAAAGAGGGAGTGCTCCAAGGGAAAACGCCGAATATTTACTTTATTCATGTTTAATAAACAAAACATGAAAAAGAAATATACTCCTTTTTCCTCCTCTTACCATTTTTTGAGGTTTTTGTCATATTTTGGTATAGGTATACCTAGTAGTCCTAGAGAGAGTATTCCAATACCTAATAGTCATACGTGACGTCATCATTGGTGACATAAAAATGAGGACTTCTGCCTATCAGAACGCGCCAATAAACAGAGCGACTCAACTGCTTAACGATTCTGCATTGACCATCGACATTTTCAATGTCACTTACAGACAGTTCAGCAACTATCTTTTAGCACATGTCACTAAGTAGTAAAACTGCCCTCGTGCACTTTGTAAGTTATAAGTTATAATCTTCTCCATGATTTATTGGTGTGTAACTGTTTTATGGAGAACATGAAAAAATAAATAAATAAATAAATAATAAATAAATAATTGAAATCCAACTGTTCCCAATAATCTGGAACCGGTGAGACGATGGCATCCCCAATTGATATATAGTGAGGCTATCTATAAGACCATCGATCTATTGACCACCACTACATGGGCATGTGCCTGGCATGGTGGTTGTAAAATCCTCAAAACATGTAACCAGCAGTTTAATGTATAAAGAGAAAAAAAAATAAAAAAAGGGAAAGGATCTGAGGAGAGGTAGGACGGTATATTACCCGGATATTAGAATCTGGTCACCAAACGCGGCTAAAGTCATTTTAAGCAACTTTTCTGTTCTGTTCTGTCTTTTACCAAAGCGGTACTGACGCAATCAACCACTCGGGAACGTGCCGCAAATATATACGTATATTTCTTTTGGATGAATAAATTGTGAAATTAGACAAAATAACCAAAAAATATATATTTGTGCACGCCACAATATTGAACCCGCCACCTCCAGATTCGTATGCAAGGGAGACCATGTAAAAAAAATCATTTTAACCGATGTTAAAATTGCTCTGCGAATATTATCTTATTTTATTAATTTATTCGAGTGTTATTTCATTTCGCAACTGTTACTAAAAATACACAGGATCCATTAATGTTAATAAAATAACACCTGATTATAACACAGTTCCGAGTTTAAAGTAAAACTCACAGCATGCCTGCAGCACGACTGTCACAAAATGAGACTGACAAAATCACTTGAAAGTCACTTTTACTATTTTATAGACAAAATAAACCTGTGGAGAGAACTGACCAATTGAGTATTTCATGTAGCAGAACATCTCGAACTGACTTGGACAACATGCAATTAGCGATTTTGTGGGAATATTTTGAGATTGAAGAGATACGAACCATCACTTGTTCAAATATCTCAAAATCTTAAAATTTGACTTGGCCTCTTTTCCTTGAATGTTCACGATTGCAGTTTTCTCAATAATATATTATCATGTAGGTAGTAGTTTGTCTACACTCACAACCTGTAACAGGCTTCACATTCGGCGAAACTTGGAAAACAAGCTAGAAATGATCTTGTACATAAAAGTCTAACATCTAAGATAACATGTCTAGAACAGCATCAGCTACATGTTTATGTTTATAAATAAAGTGCCTTTATTCCGAAACACGATATTATTTGCATTCCACTTTCGGAGTCAGTAGGTAACTAGAATTTTGTGTACTTTGATTTCAATTAATTTTGCCAAGCTATATTTCCTTCGACGGAGTTTCAAAGCTTTATCTATATATGTAAAAGATAAACCAGCAATACTAAGTGTCTGTTTTTTCACATTTTATGTATCTCTTTATGATGCTGCAACTATTGTTTCATTTACATATTTGATTTAGTCAACTTTCGAAAGCCTTGTTTTCTCAATCAATCATACCCAACTTCTTAAAAAGTCACAAAGATCTTAAAATTAATTACCAAACCATTACTATAAGTACATTGCTTTGGAATAGTTTATATACCACATGGTACAAATGGGTTTTCTGAACCATGAGACATGTTCATGTACATGAGAAATAAATAAATAAAATAAAAATTACTTCTTCAATCTTCGCAAAATCACTTTGCGGCGTCATTTTTAATTAAATGAAACAAATAACTTTATGTACACATCTATGTAGTTACAATTTTCGAAATGTTTCGAAACCGATAGTTTCTTTGTCAGGATAATTATTAAAAATGAGTGTGCTTTATTTAGACAGCGCCCTTGAGGTGATTTTCTCACGAAAACGGCGCTATATAAATTATCCGACCATTATTAGACCACACGACTGAAGTAAAACTTCTTTAGCTCCATCTATATGTATGTATAAATATATATGTTTATATGTATTATATATAAATGTACATGCATATACATATATTAATTTTCTACAAATATTTATTTAAATATACTACTAAAATACTTATAATTATCCCGACGAGGAAACTACTGATTATATGGTGGTGTACACAAAGTTATTTTTTTCATTTAATTAAAATTAAAATTGTTAAGAAGTGATTTGAAGAAGAAGTAATTGACAAAACCATCAATGTTGAGTTATTGAAGGAATAATGTTGTATCCAACAAAACTATCAATGTTGAGTTATTGAAGTAATAATGTTGTATTTAACAAAACTATCAATGTTGAGGGTTTGAAGGAATAATGTTGTATTTTACAAAAATATCAATGTTGAGGGTTTGAAGGAAAAATGTTGTGTTTAATAAAACCATCAATGTTAAGTTATTGAAGGAATAATTTAAAAATGTCGCTGTAGGGCAAAAAGGCCATTTAAAAGTTTTACTCAAATTTAAATAAGCCTAGAAATCGTTGGATAAAGTATATTAGATAAAATATGGATCTTGTTACACTCAATATACAAGCATATGTGGTATTTAATGGGTAAAAACATATTCTTTAATATTAAATTAAAATTGATATATCAAACCTGAAAGGAAATTTATTTCACAATACATTGTTATCAATCAATTTAGTTGAAAGGGAATAATTCCCTCAGGGGAAAATCTGTCACGTGTGTTCATTACAATTATATTTTAAAACCAACCCTTCCATTGTTAAAATCTTAATAATACCTACATTATTGTGTGAATCTCTGTCTGCTTAAACATACCTTCTCTCTAATCCTGGTCCCAGCTACTCTAACACCAACCAGTTTTCGTACCCTGCACGAAAAGGAATAAACCATTCATTTAATGTCAGACAATTTACTGAAACCACCATTTTGTAACTTTCGGTTATGTGGTGTATTTTGTATGGAGATTTTCTACGTATTTGTAATGGCTCGATTCGTTTTGTTCGTCAAAGTTTGTTTAGAACCACTAACATTTTCTCAGGTGACATCGCGTCACGCCATCTATCCATTGCTCTGACTTGATTTCCTTATTTCACGTTATTCAGGGCTGTGCATTGAGGAACTCCAGTCAACCTTTTTTACAATATTCACCGTAGGACTCAATAGCATATTTTTTTTATGAAGCTATTTTTATAGTTGAGTAGTTTTTTTAGCTTGATTTTTGTAGCCGCATGTAAAATGACCCGATATGAAGTAGTGATGTACACGATTGTGAATCAGAAAGTAATGTTTAATCTTAGTCAATATCTCCACATAGCTTCGTAATGTTACTTCAAACGGTATAATATAGAATGACATCAAAGGTCAATACTAATTGTCGATTATCAATAACTGGTCACCGCCACCTCTGAAAACTGTGTAATATTTTGTAGATATACGTCATCACCAAACATACTAATTTGGTTGTCTGTGTTGTTTGTCCTTGTGAAATCTGGTTCGATGAACTCAGTTTATCTTTGATTTTCAAATTGGATCTGATTGTGCGAAGGATACAGACAAGCGATAACTTAAGTATCAGTACTTCCCTATAATAAATCATGCTTACCTATGGAAATCTGGTTCAATAAACTCAATTTTCTTTTAAGTTAAAGGTCAATATCAAAATTGGAACTGATTGTGTGAAAGAACCTTTATAATAAATTTGATAATTTATTGTAAAAATATATTTATGTCTTTTTCAAAATTGAAATTAGAGTATCAATATAATCAATATACATTATAAAATAAAGTCCAAAAAAACGAGAGGCCCGCAAAAACTCAGAAACGAGTCCCTGTACAATCAAAAAGTTAGATTTTAACGTTTAGAATGTGAGAAACAACAACACAACTATTGTCAGCATAAATGCCAGCACCCATTTCAAACGTCATTACTATGGATTTTAGCACTGTTGTTACGATTAGATTGTGAGGAATGAACCTCAAAATTAATTTTAATGTATTATCGTTCGCCTCCGTAACGTTCGTAACGCCCGATATTACGCCTCTCGTAACGCTGTAATTTCCGTAACGCATTCGCCGGTTTACCCCTCAAGTCAAGCGTGCGTAAAGAAGTATTTACTTCAAAAATAAAAATAAACATTTCCACACATTTCCATCCATTTATTGGCACACATTCATTTCTTCACAATCACAAAGCATCACATATTAATATTTTTATGCACTTGAAATTTGAAAAAGAATTAATTTTCAAATTGAAACCATCGGTCTTTAATCTTTTTACGAAAATAACCGATTTTGATCCAAAATTCAAATATCCATGTCATTTCCAATTTATAAAATGAGTTTTGAAATGGGGAAACAGGGTAATATATAACCTATAAAATAATAATAGCACTCCTATCGAAGGAGTATAAACTACATTTAATTCATCGCATCAATACTTAATATAATAATAATTTCGCATGGTAACGGTGGTCCAGATAAAGATTTAAGAAGCCTTGGATGTTAAAAAAAATCATTGAAAGCTGTCTTATTTGCATGAAAATCAGCATTAGCATTACATTAAAAAGTTAGTGAGGGCTAAACAAAGTCTGTACGTACTTCCATTTTTGTTATATTTTCGTAATTCTTTGCTATATTATTTTGTCTATCTCGCTAAGAGCAAGCGAACCGAACACTTTAGCGATATAACATTTTTACATAACGTTCTGCTGAGGTGAAAGTAAATATATTCTGCTCAGAACATTGTTCTCATCCCGATATGGGATCCTTTGATGTTTCCGTAGAAAACAACAACTTCGTGTGCCTATTCGTTCATTCAATAAAAATAGAAATGCAGAATTGATTTATATTGTAATTCAGGTACTCGTAATACCAAAAAATTCCACAAATGGAAAGTTTATATTAGGATGTTATTCAAATAAATACGTCAAGTATAAAAAAAATCGAAATTTTAACATCATGAAATCAATGGAACCTAAACCTTAAATCATTTGTGAAAATATTTTAAAAATATGTATGCTGTTTGCAATTAATGGAGTTTTGGAGGCGGGATTTGGTATTGGTTCGGTAGGTTTGGTGAATTAGCTGGGGTGCCCGGGTTCATGGGTTGAGGTTTGGCTATATCATAGCAGCAGATACGTTTGTCCATCTACTATGTGGCGGGCTGGATCGGGAAAGACTGGTAGAGGGAGACCTTTTGATCTCTCCAGCTGGACTCTCGCGACACATCGCTTTACACTGCAGTGGGAAGAATGTATTCATACTTCGATCCCCAGCTTCCTGAATACACCTTATACACCTTTTTTCTCAGAACGTTCTCTCCTTCCTTTCGCTAAAAAGACCCTCCACACAGTTTCCCCAAATATGACAATTGCCCTAAGGGATTTGTTTTCCCTCAGAGCCTCCTATGTGGAGCTATTATTAAAATTGACATACAGCAAACATGTACAGAGCGACTAGATAAAATTTGAATCTAAAACTTCTACCCGTAAAACTACAGATTGGTTTATTTTAATTGACAAGAGCATAATAATAAACCCACTCAAATAATATCATCGGTCGTAGGCGATCCGCTCACTGAGGCAACTGAAAACTCTCAACTGGCCACTGTCTTTGTATGACAATGTGATGGCCCGCACACTACAAAATCTCTCAAAAGCCCGTTGTCAATGGTAACGCAAGCGGTGACTCGCGACTAGCACTGCTGATTGCCGTGGTTGGCCGTTGCTAGTTGCCAGCTGTCAGCTGATTGTTCTTCGTCTATGGTTAAACGAGCTTTTTGATCAATCAAGACTAAGGCGCTCCGCCCACTGAGGCAACTGAAAACCAACTAAAACCGGCTGTTTTCTCTGTCTTGATTGGTCAAAAAGCTTGTTTAACCATAGATGAAGAACAATCAGCTGACAGCTCGCAACCTAGCAACGGCCGCCCAGGGTAATCAGCCGTGACAGTCGCAAGATGGTCGCAAGATGGTCGCAAGTCACCGCTTGCGTTACCATTGACAACGGGGTTTTGTGTGATTGTGTAGTATGCGGGCCATCACATTGTCATACAAAGACAGTTGGCAGTTGAGAGTTTTCAGTTGCCTGAGTGGGCGGAGGCGCTTAGAAACCGGTCGGTTTTAGTTTGGTTTCAGTTGCCTCGTCAGCGGAGTGTAAAAAAAGATGATTGCGATGATTCGAAAAATATTTGAAAAAACTTAATAACTTTTTTCCTTTTTCATAAAAATCAGGTTTTTTGGGAAACGTAATAATGAACTTAAAATTTGACATTAGCGAAAAAATTCCAGAGGAGTGTTTTATATTTTTTAGAGTTATGAAATAAATGATTCATTTGTTTTCAAAAAATTAAAGATCTAATTACTCTACGGTAAAAACGAATTCAAACACAGAAAAACATATTATACTAGCGCGTAGACCCGTGAAAAATCACAGGATAGTCTGAATTCTTGACAAATCATTGCAAATTTTGAAAACGCCAATTAAAACATTTTTTTGTAAAAACAGTCGCCATATTAAAGGTGGGTACGAACTCGTTTTGGCGCTTGTCTGAATTTTTTACACAATCAGTTCCACTTTTAAAAAAAGCAAATTTGAATTCCTTGAACAGGATTAGCGCTCAGCACAGACACCGAAGTTAGTATATTTTGCTAATTAAATATTCTCAAAAGCTTAAGCCTTTTTCTGCAATAATCTGCAGTCCAAAAGTTAATCCAATCAATTTTGTAGGCGATATAATGTTGTAGTTCTATCACTAGATGCATTTAAACGAAAAAATTTTGGAAAACGGATTCATTCAACAACACAACTTTATGCAAACAACCTCACTGTATGCAAACAACACTGCCGATAAATAGTCAGCCATCGTGGATTCAACTCCACAGTCATACATTAAAGTGAAAGAACTCATATTAAATGACAATAAAATAGTTATGGGACACTCGCGCGCTAAGACGGACGAATAAAAGCGTTTTGTTGGCATGGCTGTGCGGCGGAAGGGCATGTGCCCCCCTCTTTCCCGTCCTGTGTATCTTATTTATATTCCATTCATAAAATTCCCAGTACATCTGTCTTCCATTCGTACTTCTCCCATTCCCATCCGTTGCCATCGACATGTTTTATTGGGCTTAGTGCGCCCCGAATCCAATTTCCATAGACGTAGGTATATGAATGTGAGACAAAAGACGGCGCCCTTATTTTGCACGCCAAATCGAACGCGCTACGAGAATGAGTCCAATGAAAGCAAATTTTATTCTAATTTCCTCGTGACGTTTCCCAATTGCGTAGCTCTCGCCGTATTTTGAACATTTATTTTTTCGGGCTATAAATAAATGATTTTTAATTGGTATCTATTCAACGACGAACATTTAAATGGGTATTTTTTAAAAGGGATCGAGAAGAAAGCATTCCGAAAATCTATTTAACATTGTAATAAAAGTCTTGCAACTGTGGCGATTTATATGTCACCTACTCATGTAGCTGCGCCTATATCGCACTGCATACGCTATCTACTTAGGTAGCCACTCGCAATGTTTAGTACTGCGCGAATTATTATACTGACCACCTTCTGGAAAGAGCTCGGAACTGCAATACGCGACACACAGCGCTGCGCGGAAATTTCGGGAATGTTCCAGCGTGGGCACATTTCACCTGCCGTTCTCGTACCGGCCAGGCTCGGCCTATATAAGGGCTCGAGCAAGCCAAATCAGGCAGTCGATCTTAATCAGTCTTCACGGCAACAGGCCAGCTGCATAGTAACACAGCTTCGCAATCTGCGTTTCGTGTCGGAATATTACTACGATTGTAAATACTCTTCATTTGTATATAGTGCATAATGTAAATACTGTAAATACATATCATCATCATCATCATCCTCCTGTGTTTATTATTCCGACCTACAGCACGCGGAGATATCTCGACTCACCGATATTCAAATACAACATCGAAACATCGAAATTTCTGTTTTGTAACAAGGAGTTATCAAATATGTGCATAATTTAATCAAATTATAACATGCTCAGAAATTTTTCATCTGGATATATATTTATTTTTTGCACATTAGATCAGATAGTATGAACTTCTCAAGTGGCCAAAATACTCGAGCAAGCTGTTTTTTGAAGTAAAACTTCTTTACGCACGATTGACTTGGGGGGTAAGCTGGCGAATAAGGGCGAGGCGGACGGGCTGTATCACACTGTAGAAGCAAGAGAGAGCAGTGCGCTTGCACATTTTCTTTCTCTCTTCCTCTCATAGCCAGTGCATGAAGATTATTCGTAATTTCATTTCGTTCTTGAACAATTGTATAAATACTGTAGGAGCAAGAGAGAGAAGTGCGCGTGCACATTTTATTTATCTCTAGAAGTTTTAGTTTAGTCGTGTGGTCTAAAGCACACTCAATTTTTAAATATCTAGTACGGATGTGAGCTATTTAATTTATAAAATATACGCAAACGTCATTAAAGAAATCCACTTTACATGACTTCGGATAAAACTTAAGAATTTTTTGTGTAATTTATATGTTTGTAATTTATACTTTGTTATTTATATGTTTTCAATTAATTAAAAATGGCGCCACAAAGTGAATTTGTGAAGATTGAAGAAGTAATAGTAAATTCAATAGAATCTGTAGAAGTTTTTGGTAAACGTATTGTCGTCAACAACATTTTGATTATTTATATATTTTTTTAAATACCTACCTTTTTTTATTAAAATACTCTGTGCAGTAGAACATCCACTGCTGAGTTAGGAACTCCTTACGCTTTTCCCTTTTTTGAGTTATGCAATAAACAAATTCAAGTTCTCTATATTCAACTCCTAACATGTCTGTTATAAATAAATTATAAATCATTGTATAATACATATTATATATGGATTTATATATATATATATATATTTTTTTTTTTTTTTTTTTTTTTTTTTTTTTTTTTTTATTTTTTTTTTTTTTACAAATACAGTTATTATACATTGTATATATATTTTTTTAATACATTTTTTTTAATATCGTGATTCACCTTTTTTTTGAGCAATGCTCGTGTAAAAAAGGTGGAGCAGCGAAAAACAATTCAAATATATTTTTAAAATGTGGAATGAATAATGAAAATTATAATATTTAATTTTTTTATATATGTATATCATACATTATACGTGAAACAGAATTGAGTAAAGAAAAGATATAAAAGAAGAAGAAGAGAGAAAATAAAAAAGAGTATAAAAGTAAAGGGATTTCCAAAGTCACAGTCACAATGATTGTAATATGTTATTGATGTATTGTTTTAATTAACCTTTTGAATTTTTTATAGTTTGTTTCCAATCTTAAGTTAAGGGGTAATTGGTTAAACCATTTGACTCCAAAATATTTATAAAATTGTTGGGCTGTGGTGGTATTACAACGCGGGATAGTTATAGAGCCAAGAATATTTGGTCTTTTGCTGTTTGAAATAGATATTGAGGTATCGTTGTTGAAACAATCTTTGTGTATTTGTAAAAGTGAATTTTTTTTATAAATAATGTGTAGTGAAGGGACTTTAAATTCTTAAAAAAATGTATTACCATATTGAACCCAGAATAACGATACAATGCTACACCTCACGAATTCGCCTTCATCCAACAATTACTTACCTATTACCGATGCTTGAATTTTGATAATATCCTTCGGAAGACGAAACAGCTCTTACGCAAAAAAATAATTACACAGCAGAACTTATCCAGAAATAATTATTGTAACGAATAAACCCTATTTTTAAATTAATAGTAATATATCATTGAAAAAGAAGATAGCACTAATAATCAAATAGAAAATATGACAAAGAACAAGACACAGAAAAATGAATGATAACAATAAAAGCATTCATAAGGAACTAATGATTCGTGTCCCAGTTGCGACCGTTAACTTTTTTTTCTGTCTTGTTATTTTCCATATTTTCGTTTATATTATCTTCTTCTTCAATGATATATTACATTGATGGGAATAACCTTCAAAAGTTATATAAATAGAGTGTTTGTAATAAAAATATGAGTGTGCTTTAGACCACACGACTGAAGTAAATACTTCTTTAGCTCCATCTGTATGTATGTCCATATATATGTTTAGATTTTATACATATAAATTAAATTATTATTTATACATTAAATGTGTTGTCATTCGCCTCGCCTGATCAAGCTATGCACATCGACGTCCACTCCCCGCCGTGTTTAGCGCATCACTGGTATTTCAAAATACTGGCTGAAATATTTCATGCACTGGCTATGAGAGGAAGAGAGAAAGAAAATGTGGGCGCGCACTGCTCTCTCTTGCTTCTACAGCGCATTTCAATTTCCGTTACACATTCGCCAGCTCACCCCCCAAGTCAAGCGTGCGTAAAGAAGTATTTAATTTAAAAAAATAATAGTAATATTTTTGAATGCATAACAAAAATCCTTAAAATATATATAAACTTATTATGCTGCTAGGGTTTCCAGCATGAATTTCATGGATTTTTTTTTTGACATTTCTCGCATTAAGATCTTGGCATTCTTTTCGTAAACATTTATTTAAGAACGTGTCGACAATTATTTATTTTCGTCTGTGGACATTCTATTTCATCTACATTGATTACCCTGAAGTTCGATTAGGGAATTCTCAGCAAACCACTATATGCTCCAAGTGTCATTACCATCCTTGAGACTTATCCCGTAATTACTAAGTGACGTGTAGTGACATCTTCGTTTGCCGTCGTTATCCTTGTTTGTAAATAAGTATTTGAATGAAATACGCTACAACCATTTTATTTCAAACGCCTCCTTTTAAAAAGGGTCAGACAATACCGGAAATTTGTCATTTTTAAATCAAATTCTAGACGTATTGACTCTTTTCCACAAAAAAACATATATTGATTTTGAAAGATTGTTAATTTATCTGGTAAACGGACTTTTAAAATTTTGAAAAACTAAGTTTATTTTTAATATATTAAGGTATACTGCCCTTGCTCCCTGGCAGATTTGTCCAATTTTCGAACGAAATATTGTATTATACAACACAAATTTCAAATGAAATAATCATATAGAAAAATAAATCAATACCTAATCTACCAGTAAAGGCACTTTTCACAATTTTAAGATCATTTCAATTAAAATCAAAATAAATCCGAGAACGTGTTTTGTGACGAAAATATCTCAGTTTTTCTACTTATTATCTTACAAACTAAAATATTTCATATTTTTTTGTACAAACTTATTTTTTTTAGACATTATTGAAAAATCATAAATACTTATCGTCAAAAAATACTTACAGAAAGTACACGATATTTAATAATTTATCATCGTGAGTTTTGAGCATTTTCATTGCTTACTTGAATGTATAATATATTAAAGCAAGTTTTGAATGAAAAAAATCGATATTAAATTTTTTAGTTTAATAAATTTGAAATCGATCTTTCTCATCGATACCTCCCTGTACAGTTGCAAGCATTTTAGAACTTTAATTCTCAGCCACTGGTCAATGGGTATTAAATGATAAAGTTATAAAAATCAGCAAACCTTCAATAGAATTAGGAAAAAAAAAATCTCAACAACCCATGTTTTTATTTTTATATTTTAATAGAAAATCCGAAAAGCTTTCGGTTTTATTGTGTGATATCCATTTAACAATTATATATTTTTTACCTGCGAAGAAGAATTTATCTGAGATTCAAAATAAACACCAACGATAAACTTGTGTGTATATATACAGGGTGTTAAGGTACATACTTGAGTTGCTTTAACCAGTGATTCCTGACATTATTTGAATTAAAAAAAGTAAATGAAATTTTGGTCTCCGGTGACATTTTTGATGTTTTTTTTTTTTTTTTTTTTTCTACAAAAACATAAATAATAGTAGGTGTTGGGTAGTTGCGGGCGGGGTAAGTGGTGGGGCGGTAACTCGGCTGAGTGACCAATAAGGTCATGTGAAAGAATTTTTTTTTTGTTTGATTTTGAAGAAAAAATATTTTGAAAAAAAAAAAATTGACATAAAAAAAGTCATCGGAGACCAAAATTTAATTTACGTTTTTTACTCCAAATAACGTCAGGAATCACTGGTTAAAGTAACTCAAGTACGTACCTTAACACCCTGTATATATAAATATCGCATTCATAGGAGAGAAGTAAAACCTCTTTGACTGTTGTGGCAGGTATTACTATTTTAGCGAAGGCGATAACGCTTTAAAAATAAAAACAAACATCGATGGCAGTACTTATACCGATAACGAAAACGTTATTTCCGTCCGATAAATATCTGAATCACTACTTGTTATATCGCGCCTAAAGAAGTTTTACTTCAAAAACATAAGAAAAAAACCGCTCCATTGCTGAAGCAGGGGTGTTTGTATATCGCAGGTTGTTTCGTCAGAATTGGTGTTTGCGAAAGGGGTGGTGGTGGTGGGGGGGAGGGGGGGTTAAGAATAGGCTGGGGAGGACGCTTCTTAGTGAAAGGAATTATTTCATCGCATTAGGTCAACGGAGCGGCATGTTGACCTTATATCAGATTAGCAATTATGTTATATTATTACCTCGGCATTGTGGGGGTAATTGAAGCTAGTAATCTGTTTCAGCATTCTAGTGAGGGGTATATTGTTGAAATGTTATATAATATATTATTACTTTCGTTATTGTTACAAATA
Organism: Limnephilus auricula; assembly: GCA_951813805.1. Taxonomy (NCBI): domain Eukaryota; kingdom Metazoa; phylum Arthropoda; class Insecta; order Trichoptera; family Limnephilidae; genus Limnephilus; species Limnephilus auricula. Next base: position 15,007,937 of record OX638391.1, on the reverse strand, counting down.
TTTTTTCCTCCTACCGACTGTGATCAAGAAGATAAAATAAGTACTTTACTTCTTATTCTTATGATTCTTCAAGAATTATCTTTTTTCACATTAAGGGGATACCCGGCGGTGATTTTTCCATACAAATGTATTCCCTATTTATCTCTCTGGATTATATAACCCTAGAGAAAATATTGTTTTTACATAAATTAGATATCAACTACTAGCGTGTCGGTACTTTTTGTTTTTTTTATAAGTTACTTTTTATAGAAGTTATGACCTTCCAAAAATCAATAAAATTGACTGGTTTAAACGCCGTCAAAACACGTTCAGTATACAAACTAGACAATGTTTTTTTTAAAGCAAAACGTACAGACATAGAATAGTTTTTTCTTATGTAGTTGGTAAAAAAAAAAGCAAAACGTACAGACATAAAATAGTTTTTTCTTATGTAGTTGGTAAAAAAAAATTTAAAATCAGTCCACTTTTGGAGGAGAAAAGTGGGGAATACAAAACCTCGATTTTAGTAAGGTATTAGTAGCCCGAGGTGCATTGTCCCTTTCGCTCAATATCCGGTGGAGTAGGAGCAACAGTGACAGCAACGATTTAGTAAAATATATTTTTCAAATTTCTCCACCACCGGGTATCATCTCAACACATTTCTCGTAGATTAACACACTTTTCGTCGAAAATCTTATTTATAACTTCAGGAATATACTTATCTTCTCATTTCTGTTGTGCTTTTTATCAAATACGTATTTTTCATTTGCTGATTAATATATTAATTATTTCCTGTTTGGTTGTGTGATTATTCAAAAAAATCATTGGACAGCATAAATCATTAGTTATTCAATAAATCACAACCAAAATATCCTCCGAAATCATAAGATTTGTAAGTAGGTACCTAAATACCCACCGACTTAATTATAAACCATATGTATGTAATTAAATTAAAACAAATAACTTTGTATTAAACCACTATTATATAATCACATTTTTATTTAATTGTGATTATATAATAGTGGTTTAATACAAAGTTATTTTTATTTTAATATAATTCAAAATGACGCCACAAAGTGATTTTGCGAAGTTTGAAAAAAAAAAATTTAAAAAAAATAAAAACATATGTATATATATATTTATTTTTTATTTTTATTATTTCAAATAAGGAATTATACAATTTATTCAAAGAAATATCACCATCTCAATGATTATTACGATTTGACAGCTCGTAGTAGGATTCACAATCATGCGAACTCTTGAGGAACAAAAGGGCAGTATCTAATACGGCCACCATCTTGAATCGGATTTGAAATGTAGCAGACAAATTTTAAGACAGATAACGTTATTATACAGGTTGAGGCAGAATGGAGTCCGTAGTTTAAAAAAATCGATCTTGGAGAACCTTCTGCGTCCCAAAACGGAAGAGTATGGCGAGGAACACAGAAGCCTTCTGGTTTCAACAAGATGGATCCATGGCCCATACCTCCAGTCGTTTACGCGAAAATTTGCAAGAGCTCTTTCCCGGTCGCCTGATCTCTTTGCGGGGGAAATTTATGACCCCCTCGATCCCCCGATTTGACCCCGTGTGACTGCATTCTATGGGGATACGTCAAAACTGACGTATACAAACTTTGACCTCGGACCCTTGAAGCTCTGAAGGAGGTGATTGAGGACGTCATCGCTGGAATTCCGCAAGATATGCTGGGAATAGTGGCCGAATACTATACTTCTCTGAAAGGCTCAATATGTGTTGTATTGCTCGCTAAGACCACTTAGACGATATCATTTGAATATTTGAAAACATCACGTAAAAAACGGTATTAAGGGTACATTTGTGCAATAAAAACCTTTTTTATGTACTTTGAAGCTTTTTTTAATACACTTTTCAAATCAGGGACTGCTTTCTGTCCCATCCTGTACGAGTTGAAAAAAAGTTTTTCGCAAAATTATTTAATTATCTACCTAAAAATTTACATTAAGATCTCTCGGATCAGAGGCCCTAGCACGCTTGCTCTATATCGATCGGTAGGATAACTATCGGTAACTTCTCATCGTTCCCTAGCATGACTAAGGATCGCCAACGAATAAGTGACAGTTCACAATGACTAAGTGTCCTTAACATATTCGACATCAATTGTTGTTTGTAGGTTAGCGATGTGCAGTTGTCGTAGGGAACGATGAGAAGTTACCGATAGTTATCCTACCGATCGATATAGAGCAAGCGTGCTAGGGCCTTTTTCAGAAAGGTTTTGATGTCATAATATCGACACCGTCGAAATCCCTCAGGGGGCGCTTTGTTAGTTTAATGATTTTGTCCGCTGATTGAAGTCGGCCATAAATTTTGATGAACTTTGCGGAATGATGTAGAAAAGCATCCGCATTGTAAATTGAGGCAGTGGCCTGATTGATGCCCGCTGGTCAGATGAGGGATTTGCACCGAATGGAGGGACGGCCGGTAGAGAGTGGACTGGGTAACGTCGGAGAGCCAGATTTGTCATGAAAATATTAACATGTTGGTTAGAACTGTTCATACCTGTGAGCTAACTCACATATTCAATTTTGTAGAAGAGTGAAATAAAACATTAAAGAAAAATAAAATTCACGGTTTGAACCTAATAATGTAGAAAGATAATAATTGAGAAATGTGAAAGTTTTTTATTGCGGTGGTCGGTGCAGAAATGGCGTAACGCATAAAAAGTCAAACTGAGATAGGCGCGTTAAGAGCCATTGATCATAGGGCTGAGAATACAAGTTTAAAAAGCTTGCAACTGTACAGGGAGGATCCGATGAGAAAGATCGATTATTCCCCGCATCAAATTTTGTAAATTAATAATTTAATATCGATTTATATATATACCTACTTTCAAGTAAGCAATAAAAATGCTCAAACCACACGATGATAAATTATTAAATATCGTGCACTTCTTGTAAGTATTTTTGATCGTAAGTATTTATGATTTTTCAATAAAGTCTAAACAATATAAGTATGCAAAAAAAATCAGAAATATTTTAGTTTGTAAGACCTTAAATAAATAGAAAAAAATACGAGTGTGCTTTATACCACACGACTGAAGTAAATACTTATTTAGCTCCATCAATATATATGTCCACATATATGTTTATATGTATAAAATATATGCGTGTATATACATAATATATTAATTTTCTACAAATCAATAAAGTCTAAACAATATAAGTATGCAAAAAAAATCAGAAATATTTTAGTTTGTAGGACCTTAAATAAATAGAAAAAAATACGAGTGTGCTTTAGACCACACGACTGAAGTAAATACTTCTTTAGCTCCATCTATATTAATTACTATTTTCCACCACCGCTATTTTTGAATGCTGACGCAATACAGTCGCATTTCATCGCTTATTACGACTTAAAACAATACACAATATATACTCATCAAAGAGATTACTGCTGACTTAAGCAACAATACCGATACTTAAGTAATAATGTTCAAATAATATTATTTCGTAGTGTCATTAGATTCATTTTCAGAAGTTACTGTCGAACCTAGAATATTCAGACTAAGAAATATTTTTGTTTTGTATAATATTTTATTAAATTTTATTTTAGCTTTTTGCGTTTACATCAAGTGTCATCTACAATTATCAAAAAGTGTTTTCTCCGACAGCATTTCAACCCATTTAGATTATATTCGTGATGATCACAACAATGTTGGTCTTAATCCCTTGTTGATAACATGTTTAGGCCTCTGACAAATCCATGCTGACTAAATATAAAAATGTATTTTAATATTATATAAAAAAAATTATCCATACATTATTAATGTGTGCTAATATCTTGGCATTCGAATACTTTCTCACTCACTCTCTTTCTCACATTTCTATGCTGTAGAAGTTTTTTATAAAAATTGTGAGCACTCCTCCCCAAAGACAAATGATTCGATAAAGTAACAATAATTCTAGCAATAAGTAGACAGATTAATAACGGTTAGTTAAGTTCTATAAGTGTTTCATCATTGGCCAATTGTTTCGCACAATTGAATTATTATTGCTAGAATTATTAATTTTTAACATGTCCTAAGAAAACTGCCTCACAAAAAAGTTAGTTTCTTTCTATGTACCTGTGTGCTTACATACATCAAAAATAATAATGTTATTATAAAAACGGCTGGAAATAAGTTCGTTCTTTATTTATAAGTGAGTTCTTCGTCCCACCCTTATCACGAAAATCTAATTTGATGATTAACGAGGGAGTGTGTTCAAGGTTCAAAAGCAGCTGAAATGAGATTATTGGGAGGAGCCACCTTATGGGATTGAATTAGAAGGTTCACTATTCCAGAAATCACGAGAATCAATCCACTGCTACTTTTTAAAAGAAATTTTAATGTGATTAGTTGTATCCGTACTGATGTACACCAATTAATCTTTGCATTTCCAAAGGAAGGTCGATGATAACAAACACAGTAGAAAAACGAATTCTATAAAACCTACGTAAAAAACCATGAATGGCAACATAACGAATAAAAAGATATTGAAATAAATGTAAAAGCCGATATTACGCAAAAGTTTAAAAATCGTATGTAATACAAGCAAGTTGAAAGCAGAAAAAGACGATTAATAACATTAATTTGTACAGGATATTAACATTTTTTTTAAATGTCATTTAAAAATTGTTTTTTGAAGTAAATACTTCTTTACGCCCGCTTGACTTGAGGGGTAAACTGGCAAATGTGTAATGAAAAGTGAAATGCGTTGCGAGGCGAACGGACTCACTGTAGAAGCAAGAGAGAGCAGTTCGCGCGCACATTTTCTTTCTCTCTTCCTCTCATAGCCAGTGCATGAAATATTTCAGTCAGTATTTTGAAATACCAGTGATGCGCCAAACGCGGGGGGGAACGGACGTCGATGCCCACGGCTTGATCGGGCGAGGCGAATGATAAAAATTTTTAATAATTATTTGTAGAAAATTAATATAGGTATGTGCATGTATATATTTTGTACATATAAATATATATTGGACATACATATAGATGGAGCTAAATAAGTATTTACTTCAGTCGTGTGGTCTAAAGCACACTAGTTTTTTTGTTTTTGTTATATTTTTTTTTACATTACATAATATTTCAGATATATTCTTATTAAGCAGATGCTTGTTAATGCTTACCGACAAGTTCATAAAATACGTAATACAAGTCAAGTAGTAAGAATTGTTCGCACCTGACAAGTAGTAAGTCAAGTGGCGAGTAACTCACTACTTGACTCACCAAAAAGTGTTGTCAAGTATAGTTCATTAGTAAGCGGCGCGTCGCGACTGACGGGCTGCAACGCAATAAAGTAAATACGCTAATTAAGCTGATTGTAATGCTTATTTTAAATGAGGTGGAAGAATAAATTAGTGAGATGAAAATAAATAAACTACGGACCCGTAAATAGATTAATAACCGCAAAAATAAAGAATTTTAGAGTAGCATTTTCGCTCCAACAGGACGACATATCGTGAGTGTCTTCGTCTACGAATGAACTGCAGCATGTCAGTGCGCAGAGACGCATGGAGGGGGACTCTTTCGCCGAAAAAATAGAACCAAATGGATTCAATCTACTAAAGAGCTGACTAGCCTACTCTACTAAAATTGTGGTATTTAGACACGTTTAGTTACTAATATACTCGCTACTCGACTAAAATACTCGCCCAGACAGAACAGATCATTCGAGATAAAGGTTTCTTTGTACGTTTATATACCTAAAAAATAGGAATTCCACGAGGATAAAATCTCGGACAGCTATGCATTATGAATTATGATGTATATATAACAAACATATGTGTAGATATTTTTAAAACTCTTTAAACATAATTATCAAAAAATTTTAACAAAAGTTAATAATAATAATGATTAAAATGCCTCAATGTTGTATTACGTCTTTATGCTCCTCCAGGCATAGTTTTCTAAGTGCAAAAAAATGATTGTGCTTCAAAATACGTAAATATAAACCAATATAAAATTTTCGTTGTTTGTTTTGGGGTGTTATGCCGTGTTATGCTACCTCCTTCTTTAGCCGACGTTTCGGACAGCGTTGCAGTGTCCATCATCAGGGCAGATCCGACGATGTGAAATTGTTAGGTTAAGAGTGTGCTTATTTACTTGGAAGCGATACCGTGTCGTCAGCTTCAATCCACTGAATCCATCCGAAAATGATTTTGGCCGTGAAAATCTAAAAACGTTTCCAATATAAAATTCCTATATTTACAAAAAACATTTTGTTTTATCAAACTATGAGATGCGTCAGCAATCTTTTATAATGGTAAGTACAATCTAAATTGATCCAAGCCGCCAATAGGAAAAACAGGATAACTTATTTCTCATTATAATATTCTGTTAAAAGTATGTGTAGATACATAATTTATAAGAAAACAATCTGAAATTGGTAAAGGTTACAAACAAACCAAGTTTCCTTATTCCCAAATACAACTTAATGCATTTTTAAATAACAGATTGGCACTCTATTCATTATATTTTTATTAAATGCCTTTGAATCCTTAAAACAATATCTTTTAAATCGTTCCACATAGCTGTCATATCATGCAAATGATATCCATCCACACCAGCGCCATCTGGTTCGGGCTTTCCAGATTACCTGCCATTTACAAAATAAAAGAAACGAGAATCAGCCGGTAGCAAAAGTGGATAAAGGCTAATTTTTAACATTTTGTACGATTAATGCTATTTTCATCAACAAGGCGCTTGCATCGTTTTGGGTGTCGGTGCCCAATTTGTTAACTGCTCTGCACTGACCACGTTTGTACATAAACACTTCGAACAAAGGCCGCCCGGGCCTAACTAGCTGGATCAAAATGTTGTTCCAGAACCGCATCAATGTATCAACAGCTGTAAGTTACAATAAATTGGTTTTAGGTGACGATAAACATATTTTAGTGCGTTGATTAGATCTGAATGCACATGCACAACCATTCATACTCGTAATGCAGAACGCGCTTGCTATTTCACCATGTCGACGAACCAGCTCAGATTCCATTCAAGTGATAATTTAATTTGACTGTTTCTGTCCAAATTCAAGCGTTTTAAGGTATAATTTATATTAAAATTGTTGTTATCATTTATGTGGAGCAAAATGTGAAAATGGTGTAATTCCAGCAAAAAATCATGTAAAGTTCAGTGGCATGCATTGTTATTTGGAGGAGGGGTTGCTCTAGCTTATAATTAAGGAATTTCTTACTTAAAATACCAATTTATTTTTTAAATTGTCGATTTCATAGGTGAAATAATTTTCAAATTTTGTATTTTTCAAAGCTCACTGTAAGTTCTGTCAGAACCTGCCGATTAATCAGAGAGCGCTTAAGTCGATAATGTTTGTAATCTTTTTAAATGACGACTTACAAATTCTACATAAATAAATATAAAACTAACAAATTCGGAATCAGCGTTTGTTGATCTATGTGAATACGTTTTTTAATGTATTTTTCATTGGAATTCCTCACCAGCAATGACTTTTTGATGGCAAACAGCCATTTAGCTTACATGTTCGTAATAAGCATTAACTTTGTGGCTCGCTATAATTTACAATAAAATATATAAATTTGTTTTAGATCACTTTAAATTTTAATCACACTCTACCGGTTTCGGAAGAATCCTTCCTTCGTCAGGAGACTATTAAAACTGAGTCTCAGTTTTAATATTCTCCTGACGAAGGAAGGGTTCTTCCGAAACCGGCAGACTGTAATTAAAATTTAAAATGGTCTAAAACAAATTTATATATTTTATTGTAAGCCATTTAGCTGCATAAATTATCATTTTTCTTCTAAAGTAAGTGAAAATGCTTTACTGTTTTTAGATGTATTTCAAAAATACGACAGTTTTCTTATTATGAGCTAGATCGAAGATTCTTCTTAGGATGGATACCAGTAATGGAGCTATCTTTAAAAAGTGTGAAGACATATTTCATGAAATATTTATTATAATTATTCCATCTAGTTCATTTTTACAAATAACTATAGGATACGGTGGGATAGAGCCGCGTACAGTGGCCATAGTCCTTATGTAGATAAATCTCAAAATTTCTTCTGAATTCTCTCTAACATAAGAGAACACTTTACCTGGTGTGAACTCTCAATTACGGACCCATTTTAAGTCTATCTTTTATTCAGGAATTTAAGTTTACAAGAAATAACTTTTAAATGAATAACAACTTAATTTCATTACCACTTTCTTAATGGGTTCAGCAATAATATCGCAGACTTTTTAATGAAAATACTGACAAAAGACAGTAAATTGTCATATTTTACTGACTAAATCTTTGATAAAATAAACCACAGAATATTTTTTACTTAAATGAATAAAAACAAAAAAATACACTTTCACCTCTCTCTATAATATTTTTGTCCATAGTTCTTTTTATTCTGTTCTTTTTAGTCTATACTTGTTTGTTTCTTTTGTTATTTAATGTCATTACTACCCTGACGAAGAAACCATCGGTTTCGAAACATGTAGGTAATTGTGATTATATACTAGTGGTTTAATACAAAGTTATTTGTTTATTTTAATTGAATACACTTTCGTTTAGTTATTAGTAATTTATACAGATGTTCAGCGTTGCACGCCAATGGCGAAAGTTTCAAGTGTTTATCAATGCTGTTCCTTAAAGGATAATCCGCGGGAGTATACTTTAGACTTTTGTTCAGGAAAGCTATTTTTGTGTTTGTGAACTGAATGTTTGAAGGTCTATAACTTCTGTATTTATTGCAATAATTAAGATATACGTACAGAGTGTGGTCAGAGTTAAGACAAATATGTCAATTTATGAATACATTTTGGTTTATCCTCTAAAGTAAATTGTACTCGAGTGGTTTCGTAATTAGTTAAATCAACTGATATACTGTTTATGGATTTCATTGTTTCATCCAATAGTCCAATGAAAGACAGATTTTTTTCTGTTTTCAAATCAAAACACTCTGAAACAGGGGACTTTCGTGGTTTATCCTTTAAGGTACAGAATGGTGAAAATTATTAATTGGAAAGTTAAAGTAAGCAGAAATAAAGTAAATTATGAGCATAGGTATATTAATGGACGCTTTTAAAAAACCCAAACAAATTCGTTTCGTAATAGTATTTTTCAATGAATAATAAAAAAAGTTTGTTTCGAACAAATTCGTATTCCAAACAATGAAACATTTAGAAACATAAATAATAAATGGCACTCGAAATTACATTTCCGAATATATTATAAACGCTCACCGCGCCTGAGTTCCAATTCCGTCCTAAGTATACACGGAGCATATTAACATTTAACAATCTACAAAAGTCCAATAAATTAATGTGTGCCTCTAATCGGCCGTAATGGCGATGATTTCGAAACTCGGAAGGTTTTCCGTTTTTTTTCGTTTCCGAAGCGGAAAATAAAAAAAAATTTGGGCAAATGAGACCAAACATTAAGTTACGAATGGCGAAATGAAAATGAGATATATCCACGCGACACAAAAATTACATTAGCCGTGATACTGGATTTTCCAGGTTTTTGTTCATTTTCCCCTCTTTTCGTTTCATAATGAATACGCGGGTAGGACGCAGTGTTTGCTTTGGCGTTTAATGTTTTATCTTGCGCGCTCCTTATACCTACGTATGGTGGTGTTGAGTAATACGTAAATTAACTTGGGGCTTATTTTATAACAGCCTTTTGACATATATTAACTGAAATCCAATCAACGTTTTAACGTTACATTGAAGCTTTAATTTCGAATTATCTATATATATAAAAACGAATCCACGTTTCCCTTGGTCACTCCATAACTTTAGAACGACTTTATCTATTTCGTTCATTTTTTTAAAAGTTTTCTAATACTTTGTAGAAGGTTCTTACGCAAAGAAAAATTAAGAAAATTACTATTTCATAGACTATTTCAACTTCGTACGTTTGACAGTTCGCGCGTTTGATTTATTTAGAGATATTTCCTGAACTATTCATCCGATTGCGATAAAAAATTGGTGAATTGTTGCGGACATGCTTGTGAAGGTTTCTATATAGCAATATTTCTATATTGGTTAGTTCTGGAGTTATGAAATTTGCATTAAAAAACTGCAATAGGGTACACGCGAGTTGTTTGAAAAATGAGTGTACTTTATAAAATTTAGCGACAGGGAATAAAGGCGGGAGGAGGAGGATGAGGAGGGGTGGTTAGTGGGAGGGGGTACGAGGGTGATGGGAGGTTCCCGAGAAGGCGGACAGTGAGAGTGGGGAGGGGGTACGCAGGAGAGGGGAAGGGTATGAGAAAGGGGAAGAGGTGGCGAAGGGGAACCGGGACGAATGAGAAAGGACACGCAGGGAGAAACAATTTATTTATTTAAGTGGCAGTATCAGCTAGTTTTAATAATAAACAAACAAAAAACAATGTTCCGAAGACCCAATAACTATTTTCCACACCGTGCTATGATATTTGAAGGGAAGGGGTTGGTTAGGGTTCACCGAATAATATTTTTCTTTTGCTTTGCTACATGAGTCTAAATCAATTATTTTGTCAAATTTACCCGTTTAACCTTACCTTATCTATCTACTTTTGTTTTCTGTGCACACTTTTGTCAATACTCATCGAGCAAACGAATATTCAAGTGATTGATATGACAATGGAACCACTAGAGTATTTTATTATTTTTAAGGGAATTTTTTTTTAAATTGCTCAATTATTTATTTATTATTTTTATATCACCCTTGGGTTTCATTGGGTTTCAAATTGTGTCTTTCAAAGTAGTAGCTTCTGTATATTATATAATTAGAGAAACTAGTCGTATAATGATTTGGCATGGGCATGATTAGGGATAATGTTACGTACATCACACTTTCGAAGGGTCCTAACTCAATAATGGCTAATTTGCAGATCTATTTTCTAAGTAATATTTCAACCCAAACTCCCCATCCGACACCTTGAATATCTACATCAATTGGAGTGTAGCGACGTGGGTACAGTGTACATAGTGGTTCGGATTAAATTAAGTTATAAAATTATGCTTCAGATTACCTCCTCCAACCAGAGAATATTAAATTGTATGATTCGAAGTATTGCCCCATATATTTGCATACCATTGACAACTAGGCAAAACGCTGATAATGATAGTTCACGAACATGATCAGGAATAACATTACATATCCCATTAAGAATTCAGTGTGGGAACACAGAAGCTGGGGGAAATTTTGCAGTTCCTTCGGGAAATCACCGTAGGACACATTGGCAGATACATTAGTGCCCGCGGATCATTCACGTATACACTGCGGCCCCGTCTCCGAGCATACGACCAGATAAATTCTCGTAGCCCGCTGTTGGCACACTGTAATGTTATATGTACAGTTAAGATATGGACGTCACAACATGCCAGCGGTGGGCATAATCGGGTATCTAAATATGTCGATAATCGAAACATCTTAATTATCTGTGCTTCCCTCACCCACCCCTCGGAGAGATCTTCTCATTCTAGTGAACGGGGAGAGACGTCGACAATCTTAACTAAATCTGTCGGAACATTTCGTCTACTACCTAATTCGTTCGAAGGATTATTAACGTACGTTTATGTAAGTTTCCAAGAAGTAACTTTTAAATTAATAATAACTTAATTTCATTACCACTTTCTTAATGGCGTTCAGCAATTATATCGCAGATTTTTTTTAGTAAAAATACTGAGAAAAGACAGGTCTGGACGTCCGTTTTAGTCCCTGATTTGTGAATCGGGCTTACCTTAAGTAAGTTTTTAGGATTGCGCAAAAGTGGAAGTAAAAATACTGAGGTTGAAGATAAAATATGTAAAGTTTTGTACAAATGTTTTAACCTTTGAAGAAGAAGATAATACTGCTAAATATAATTGAAACATGAAACAGAACGAGACAAAGAAAATAAAAAAAAGGTTACGGTCGCAACTGGGAATCGAACCAAGCATTTCTGTCTTACCGGGAAAAACGTCTCAATTCGTTCGGCCACTAGGAACAAATTTTTTTTTTCGTCATATTAGTCGGTCTCATTTTTCAGATTCAGAATTAACAATACTTTCTCCCACAAATTTACCAGATGCTGTTTTATTTTATGTTATTACAAAGTTTGTGTGTAATTTTATGTGTAACATACCTAGATAATGTCCCGGATAATCATATCCGATTTTTACTTAATAGTTTTTACATTATTTGGTTTTACATTCGCTCTACGCAGGAGAGGTCCTGAGGAAAATAATTTCTATCAGGGTCCCTGTGTCATCTTTGGGAACGCTGTCATATAAGGAAAGGAATGAGAGGAAGTTCTGGGAAGAAAAAGGGTATAAGGGGTCGGTAGGAATCTGGCGTTCATTGGGTCCAGATCATCCGCCGCCAAGACCTAGACATACCTCACCCCGGAATCCCATCCGGGGGTCCCTACTAAGTCACCAAACATGGCGAACTACTTGGGGTGTCCCATTATTATTCAATAAATAACCGGCGGTAACCCATTCCGCCTTCCAAATTTGTGTTTCAGTTACGTTTAGCTTATTCTTCTATGATTAATATTACTTTGGTGGGTTTAACCTTCAAAAGTCATTATAACTTATTCCAATAAAATTGAATAATAATTACGTTTGATTCATTTATATGTAAATAGAAGTATTTATGCACAAATCATTATTCGAATTCGTCCACAAGAAATTCTTTCGGAATGGTTCACGACTCAAATACCAAATTTTAACACGGGATTTCTAATGGTATTTTTTTTAAATGATAATTTGTATAATCTGACAAAACATCTATATTCGGTTTACGCCACAATTTCACAGCTTTGGTCAAGTGAAATCATAACAAAAATCGATGTGCAGTTGAAACGATTTATTAAGAGGCTAGACTTTGAACGACACGCGGAACACCCGCGTCTGTCATTCTGTCCCGCTCACAATTAGCTCACGCACACTTACAATACATGCGAATGCGAAATGTGCGAATGAGACAACGCTCAAGTTTACCTACAAAAATCGCTCGAAAAGGGGTTTATGGAGAATGCACTTTTCTACACCGAAACTTTCACGAAATTGAAATTTAAAAAAATATATATTTTTTAGATAGAAGGAGCTACGTCGGTAGCTTTTTATAATTTTATAATTCTTTACGAGAGTCGAGTTAGCAGCACTTTTTCCTTAAATAATATTTTTTGATAAATCGTACATGTTTGACAGTGAATGTTTACGTTAATACGAAACGCATCGAAAATTCGAAAACATACCGACATAGTTTCCACCCTCTAAAAGGCAGTATAAAAAAAAAATATTCATTTTGTGCAATTTTCGATGTAGAAAAGTATTTTTTCCCGGGCGTCCTTTTTGTATGGGCCGAAAAGCGAAGTCTATCATCTTAATACTAATTTGACAAATTAGTCTCTGTGTATATCAGCCAATCAATAAAATTTACTGAAAACTAAAAAACTTATTTAAAAACCTTTTAGAAAGTAAAAAATACTAATTTTAGTTGTCGGCGCATGGGTGCACGAGCTAAGTCAGTGTAAATGCGTAAAATTATTGATTAAAGTTCAATGAACTTTTATTTATTGTTTTTGTGTTTAATTCGTAGAACTACATTTAATTTACCCCGTTACAGGCGAACTCTAATAAATAACTGTGTTTAAGCGTGGGTTTAATAAATAACTAATGATATATATACAATGTATTGTAATTGTAAAGAAATAATAAATAAATAAATAAAAAAATTAAATAATTTTAATTAAATTTTATAATGTTTTTATTAAGTTATGAAAGTATTTTAGTTTTTTTATTATTTTTTTATTTGACAGCTGTTATGGCTTACAATAATAAAATACAAACTAAAATACTTGCAGAGATTTATAATAACGTTATTAAATTTAATTTAAATAAATTTTAAAAAATAATAATAATTAAGTATTAATTTTCAAAGTTGGAACTGATTGGTATAAAGCAAGAAAATTAGGTATCTACCAAAAAAAAAATGTTTTAGAAATGCCATAATTTTTCAAGTTCACTAACATTCTAAAGGTAAATTTCTTCTTTCGAAGGTCAAATATTTTTTGCTTTACAAATCCAAGATTTATAATATCCCGTGATTATTGATGGGTCTGCGCTAGTTAAACTAACTTAACCTAACTAAAAACAAACTCGTAGGTAAATCAAAACAAAGACAAATTCATCAAAAATGACAACTAATCAAATATGGAAATCACGTTTCAAAAAGCGCCAGATATACATTTAATAATACATGGGTAGTCAGTTTTAAACGCTACCAATTTATCAAGATTTAAGTTTTCTTGAGAATTCACGAAATGTAGCGCGGGTAAATAGTTAAACTGGTGTATATATTTAAGCTTATCTCCTGATATCAAATTTTCTACGAGAGAATTAAATTATAATCCATCCCATTTGTAAAATGTTTCTTTCTGTGGTAGATAACGATATGATAATAACATTTGAAATTTACATAGTTTTATACAGATTTAGAATCTTTAAATATTCAATAAATATGAAAAGTATTACCTATTCAGGTTTTTTAATTCGATTTGGTTTGCAGTGAAGGAATACAAGAGTGTGTTCCTGTGAAGTCCGTTCTACAGTGGTTGGGTTTGAAGAATTCGCTTTGCTCTCGTGAATTGGTCTTTATTGGAAAATACAAGTCCCCTTGGAACTACCACAAGGCTGTTCGTCTTCAGATTTTACCATTTGTTAGTGAAAAACATAATACATAATCATTTTGTTGGTAAATTTACTTAAATTTAAATTTTACAACTTTGTCTACAATCATTGTTGAGTCTTTTCTTCTTCTGATTGCCCTCCACGGGGAAAATGTAAGAATAATTTGTTGGTATACATATGAAATTACGTATACTAACAAATTATTCTTACACTGAAACCCTTTAATTTGCTCGTAAGAAATTCAGTCCCGTTTTAACCGTTTTTACGAATAAAATGATCGTATTTTAGAATAACATATTTCTCCGTGTAGTGTTAATGAAGAGCTACTTCCTTTTTTATGTGCCCACTATTCCTCTCTTAGATTGTCATTTGGTTAAATTTTGTAGATACCTCAAATTATTATTTCTACCTCTAAATCTCGAACAAGAGAAGGGATGAGTGGTTGCCCACCGGTTTGTAAAATGTTACTATGGTACTTGATGGAAGGAAATTTTGACACATCTAAACTTATGAAAGAAATATTTGTTCATCAACTCGAGCATATTATATGTACAAAGTTTCCATGGACTAGTTCCTAATCGATAGTTTTAAAGTTTAAATCAGTTAGGTACCAAATATCAAAGTGATAATCGTGGACACCAGAGTAAATAATTTAAAGGGAAGAAGGAGGTTAATTTTGACATTTATTTGCTGACAGGGTTATCGTTGAAATTGGTATGAGCCTGGATTTTGTGTCATCTCCGTGAGGAATACCGTGGCAGTGCGCAAGATCGATATTCGTAATTATTATTTCATTATCTCCTGCTGTTCCTCATTTCACCGTAACGTGGTGTAAAATTAACCGCGAGTTTCTAGACTCTAGGTCACCGGCACGTCATTATACATATGTAGAAGAGCAATGCTTGTAAATGAAAGGGCTAAAGGCGTCTAGTATAAATCTCTAAATCGCACGATTTACAACACCCACTAAAATCTTAAACTGTTTTGGTTAAGAACAAGTGGCATAATCTCAGTCCCTTCACAAAATTAAATCATCGGATATCACACAATTCCGGCTCACACCGTATTTCTGAATAGATATTATCTCACGGAGTATGAACACACATGTATTGTATGTTCTTATTCCTACGGGGTGGTGGAGGGAAGGTTGAGAGGGGAGGGTGTTCTATAATAGCTATACTACGGTAGAGTACATCGGGTACGCTCCTTCGTGCAGGATTCTAAGCCAATAGCGCACATGCTCGTAGACTATTGCGGAGACAATTTGGCACAGCTGAAAGTAATGGCTCATGTTTTCCCGCCAATGCTAGATACTTTACCGCGAGAAAACTCCATGGGCGGAGGCACCTACGACATAAAGAGAACTGGAGCTTTTTCAAATGACAAATCACTCTAGGCCGTATGTCCTATTATTTTGCATTACCTTTACATGAGAAATAAGAAGTCATAGCTTGAATAACGCACTAAAAACATTCTTAAATGTGACTTTTGAAAAAGGTTGTGGAAATGAGAATATAGCGCCTGAATCTCCACACAATGTAGCCAAGGCCACCTTCTACAATGCGTAAAAAAAATCTGTAAAATTTAATCAAGTTTTTTCCGCTGTTTTATATTCGTGGTCACCTTGACTAGTCAGGATTTTCTGAATTTAAATTTGAAATTCTTTGACAATAGGCAAAATAACAAATATTTTAATATTTTCGCCAGTTTCTGAGATAATTTGGTTTATTTTACGTTTGCACCAAGTAGAAACAGTCCTTGAAAATTTATTATCGGAATGTGATTAATAATTAGGTACTTTGTCTACTTAGTAACTGTAGGCTGTGAGATGATCTGTAATTACATCACTTTGACTTGGAAAATATAATTCATTACGCCCGACGTGGGCGTATTATGTTAATTTTAATTGAAAATAGTATAACATGGTTATTTAACTTTCCACGGTGGGTACGGGAGATCTGGTACGGTTTTCACTTGTCACGGGTACGGGTGTGTCAAAAAGCTAATTATTGCGTTATTCTGATTTTGTCCGAATGCAACTCCGTGTTGTGAACTGCATTTGGATTCAGTATTCTGAGAATAACGTGAAATCATGCAGTTTTGCTTAAAAATATATATTTATACATAAGTATTATTTATATGCAGATATGAAAAAAGTTTAATCCTTATTATGCGCCTTAAAGAAGTTTTGTGTTTGTCTGTGTTTCTTGTTTTGTATGAAAACCATTCCCGACCTTGCCCGAGCGCTCAAGAATATTGTATCTTATTATTAATCAAAAGAAATATATTTTGCTCTAGAATCTTGTCCTATTTCATAACATCTAAAAATGTGTGAACATGTTTTTTTAAGTTAATTAATTTGATGGTAAATTTACAATTCTCTTTGATTGAGTTGCCCGAGAAATAACAAAAGAGACAGTTGATAAATTTAATTGTTATTGTTTAGATTTCTTTACAAAATGTCAGCATTTGTGTATGGTAGATAAAATAATATTAAACTTTCAATTACTTAACTATTAAATGACGCGATCTTTAATTTGATAAACTATTTCCAACCTTGAGTAATTCGTGCGTATTATGTACATTGGTATTTTTCAGAGTATTTTCTTCGAGAAAAAGAAAACAAAACGCAGCAAAAAATCAATGTCGTGTTGTTGTCTGGAAAAGTCAAATTGAATGGAGAACTTTGAATTATTCATTATTCGTCATATTTTGACACGGTATCGCCAAAAACTGTTGGGATGACAGGATTTGTGAAAATGCCCAGACGCCAAAATATTATGTAGATATTTTCAGGTGTTTATCATAATGACCAATATTTTTTTCTTAAAAATGTGTTTTTTTCAATAATTTCGTTAAACAAAAATATTCCAATTAACTAGTGGAATTAACGATAAACAAATATTTTGTAGAAACGAATAAAACGTAAGAAAGAAAAAAAAAAACATAAACCAGGAAAAATAAAACAAAGTAGGTATATATATAAGAATATACCACACACTTAAAATATATAAATATGTATACATATTTTTTTATAATTTTTTTTATAAATAAACCGTTTAAAATAATCACTAATTTAAAAAATAAATAAATAAGAAACTTTCTACTACAACACATAAATACTTGTCACACTTAAACATAACCACGTAAACACCTCAGCACAGATTCTCCTAGTGAGGTGTTCACGAAACATACAACATTACCCAACCACAGTTTCACATTCACTAACCTACCTTACACACAACACAACAAAAAGTTCATAAATTATGTTATTAGCTATTATGTATAAATATTAATAACTTTATGTGAACACTGTAATATTATATAGAAATAAAAATAAAAATAAAAAAAATATTTATACAACACTAGAGTTAGTGCAAAATTATACCAACTTACATAAGATAAAAAAAACTTACAATTTCAGTAATCATGTTAGGTACTCACATAGAGAGTACACGTGTACAGTCACAATGTAAATTTTGAATTTAGTAATATGAAAAAAATTATATTTAGTCAAAATAATTGACTTCTTGTACTTTATTTAGCTATATTATGTGCTTAATCATTTATTTGCTTATTGAGAGCGCCTTAGTTCGCAGTGGAGCGTCGTGTAGACGTAACCAACAGACGTAACCAATAGACACAATAGAGGTAATTTGTTTATTTTTTTACAATAATTCTTATACGCAGGAGACCCTTAGGAAAACAATGATGCTGTGTGGAGGGAGGAAATACAGAGGTCGGAAAATCAGTCCATAGCCGAGCTATGCCCTTAAGAACGAGTTGTAGAAACGACCCGTTCTCGTGTGACAAATTTCACCTGTGTAGAAATTTCGTGTTTGGCGTATTTTAGGTGTTTGTCATGTTTCCCGAATGCTACTATCGTTATAATATAAGCCTCATGGGTGTTTAAAAGTGTAAATAAATAAATTAATAAATCATTAAACTGCCATTTAAATGAATAAATATCTTAATATATAAAACAAAGTAGGGTTAGTTACACCATTTATAACTCAAGAACGGCTGAACTGATTTTTATTATCTTTGATTTGTTGGATTTGTCTCCGTCCCGATTAACAGAATAACTATTAAAACATCGGAAAAAATCACGGGAAAAATAATTATGAAGAAAATTATTTTTTTCATATATTTTGTATGGAACGGCCTTTCAAATAATGTGCGTTGGTCAACATAATTTGAAACGATTCGAACTGGCAATGGTGTAGTGTGTCGAAGATTTCGTGCTTAGTCAACAACTCAATTTCATTTTTTGAACTTAGAGTAGGTACCTATTTATTTTAACTTAATAAAAACTTAATTTATTTTAGCTAATAAATTAAACACAACATTTATTGATTCTGAGGCGATACGAAGTTTGCCGGGTCAGCTAGTTTACAATAATTTAGAGAACAAAATAGATCGCGTTCCATTTTTTAATTATTTTTTAACTATTGTAATGAATATTTCATTATTTCTTGAAATTCCTGTTAAAAAATTATAAATCAAATTTATAGTTTAAATAATTTTCTTTAAAAAAAGACAGCTAATCTATTCCTTTGGGTTTTCTTTACATGAGATATTATAGCGCGGTTTCATTTCGTCTATCAAAAATCTAATATGAATATAATTAATATTTGCACTTTTGCGGTATCTCTAGTAAATAACCCAAGTTTCTAATACAAATATGAAGTTGATTGATATGGTTTTAAATTAGGTTTGTTAGAATTAAATTTAGAATGGACTGTTTAATCTATAATTAAGATCGGGTCGTTTATTCACTAAAGTTTCCTTCAACATCTAAACTTTTCGTTTTATTCTAAAATCGTAATTATGGACCTAGTACCTAAACAAGTACCTTGGGTCTCCCTCAGAAACCGACCAATTCAATTTCGCGCCAATCTAAATTCAACTTACGAAAAAGGAGTACGTTTTTAATTTGACCTGTTTTTATCGACAGTCAAACACTAAAATCCTTTAGAAGGAAAACTTCTTTAGGCGCGATACGACGAGTAATTCAGATATTTTTCAGACGGAAGAAACATTTTCGCACGGAAATAACGTTCGGATATCGGTACAATTGCTGCCATATATATTTGTTATTTAAGTAAAACTTCTTTAAACGCGACACGACTAGTAATTCAATAACGTTTTCAAACGGAAATGACATTCGGATATAGATACAATTACTTCCATCTGTAATTGTATTTTATTTTTAAAGGGTTCTCGCCTTTGCAAGAATAGTAATACCTTAGACGCACTTTTTTTTAGTTATTTCATAATATGAAGCACATACTTTGTGATGTTACATTATAATCTTTATATTTATTTATTTATTTATTTATTTCCACATATACGGCACAACATGTGCCATTAACATAATTGACATAACATATAAATAGTACAACAACATGAAGAATAATTTATATATAAAAATCTCGCGGCACGATGTTCGTCCAGGATAAACTCCAAAACTACTTAACCGATTTTGATGAATTTCGGCTTACTGTGTGTAATTTGGTCCAACTTAAAAGATAGGATAGTTTTATCTCGATAGTTGACCTCAATATTTATTATTGCGAATTAAATGTTTTATATTATTTTATTCTTCTATTATTTAATCTATTATGTATTATAATTACACGTGATTTTTTCAATGCCACTCTCACTAGGGTAAACCTGTGTCAAGACAGACGTAGAGGTACATAAATTGTTAACAAACATGGTTAATTGAATATAAATGTTAATTACGTTTTATGTTCCATGCAATAAAAGGAAGGTAATTGGAAGTGTGAATTATATCTCTAAAGAGTGTGATCTTCCATATCACAGAAAAAAGTACTATACATATAGGGTGTTAAGCATCGCACTTGATTTACTTTTAACCAGTGATTCCTGACATTTTTTTTTGTAAAAAATGTAAATAAAATTTTGGTCTCCGGGGACATTTTTGAAGCTTTTTTTTCTACAAAAACATAAAAATTAGTAGTTATTGGGAAGTTGGGGGTGGGGTGAGGGGTTGGTTAGTTACTTTGCTTAGAGACTAGTGATGACATGTGGAAGCATTTTTTTTCTTTGATTTTGAAGAAAAAGTTTTTGAAAAAATAAAATAAGACATATAAAAAGTCACTGGAGACCAAAAATTCATTTACATTTTTACTCCAAATAATGTCAGGAATCACTGGTTAAAGTAAGTCAAGTACGATGCTTAACACTCTGTATATTGAAATGATATTATATTAAATTGAATTGAAAATGGAAAAATGGATAGAAATATATATTAAAATGATAATTATGTTAGTGTATATGACAGGATTCTATTTTTTTTTATTGGGTTAGGTCGTATGTAAATTTTGTCTAAGTGCAATTTGTTTTACATATGTTTGCTATAGTGAGACGTCCTATACTTGCATGCCATTTTGTTATTTCGGTTTTGAATTTGGTCATTGTTTCTGTTTGTCTAATCGTAGGTGGTAGTATATTCTATAGTTTGTAAGATATATATTTAAAATGTTTTTGTCCAAATGTGGTTTTAGTAAAAGGAATTGGAGAAGTTCTTTGTTTTTGGTTCGGGTATTGTGTACCGCTTGTGTTGTTTTGTGTAGTCTTTTGTCGTTTTTTTGTAAATTAACCAAGATGAATGTTGCAAAAATGTTTTATATCCATAATGTTGAAAGCATTGAAGATCGTATCAGTGCTGGTAGTGAGAGGAAGTTTAAAAATTATTTTAATGTCTAATCGAACTATAAGTAAATATAAAGTAATAAGTAAAGTATTTTGTTACGTTCTGGTTCCGGTAAAAGATTGGGGTGGTTTTAACCTGACGTGAGTCGCATTAGCCAATATAAGCACCATCAAAAAATCATTTCTCTTCTTTTATAAACAAAATAATTAAACACATTATAGTTGTAAGAGGGTTCAATTCATAAAAACATTATTTTGGAAAAAAAAGTAAGTTATTACGAGAATAGAATCAGCTAACGCACGGCCTAACTAGCTAACCTCACAGCATAATCCGTGGATTATGTTGTGAGGCTGAAGCTAGCGGGAAGGAGAAGGAGATGAAACATAACCAGATCTGATAGATAGTTGGACCACTCAAGACCACTTAACAACAAATGTAATAAAATCCATAATTGAATAAAATCACTGTAGACCACCCCTCCCTCACCCCGCCCCCTCCTACCCCCCTCCCTAATATGTTTTGTATAAAATCCCTAGGTTAAGAATATTTTTCACCAGTCTGAAGATGGCTTTGACAAGCTGAAACCGGTTACGGTCAATAAATTAAAAGTGGAAAAAGTTTTAAATTTGTTTTATTATACTATTATGAAGTAAACGATTTTACCTAACCTTCATCTGCCCTTGTTTACTTCATTTATGCTAAAAATTTAAACATTGTTCTACTCTTAAAGCAATTTACTATGTAAAACGGGTTTTGAAGAAATTAAATAAGTTAAGCACTTTGTAAATTTAGACTTGATTTAAGCGTGGTTAGGATAAGCTTCCGTAACTTGGTGATACGTGGCTCTTGGCTTGAATTAGCACGAGGCCGCTCCATCTAAATCCTTAAAGCTGACCAAAAAGTCAACAACCACGTTCCATCTCATAAGCACTTGTGTTCCTTAGATAATCTTCCGAGACATGAAATTATGATTGTGGCAGATTATGTCAGTGGGTACACGTGCTCAAGTTCGACCCGACGAGTTCTGGAATATTTACCGCAGGAATAACGTCTTCACTTCACTACGATTCTGCGGTGTATTCTGTGATTGTTATATAGTGCTTTCACGATAAATCACCTACCATCAGACTATTTTCTCATGGGGATACGATAGTATGGATGATGGAATGCTGCACGTCTCTGCATTGATTCTTTATACACACACTCCCTGCATAAATACCACTAGTTTTTTTGTTTTTTTTTTGTTTTCTTTATTCATAAAATATTTTTGTGTACAGTTTTTTTTTTACTTGCTTTTCTATTACCATACTAGACACATGCCCGTATTATGGTAGTCTAAATTATAATATCTATACGCTTGTTTTTGCCATTATTTCCTGAAGCGTCACCGATCTTCTTATGTATTTATTTATTTATTATACCCTTAGGGCTTTTACAACAATCATGATACAAAAATAATAGAAAAAGAAACATTAATTTGCAAATTATCTTATTTCATTGTTTCTCTTCCTTTACATTAGTAAACGGGAAACAGAATTTTTGAAATTTCAGAAATTTATTTTGGTAATGAGATGATTTTTGTTATGCCTCTCAATTGTGACATATCAATTAAACTCTAGACCAGAGGTGGCTGCCAAATTCAACCGTGCGGGGCAATTGCGTATAGGCTTAGCAATTGTGTACTATTAAAGTGTCTGTCGGCCACGTATATAGTACACGTAGCTTCTAGTTAGGTCGACTAACGAGATCTATATTGTAATACCCGAAGTATATAATAAGCGCAGATAATAACATAAAGTATCTATTATTTCAAGAAGTAATCTCCATCCAAAGTATTGGAGAATCTATTAGTATCTGTACTAAATAACAGAACGCTACAGCTGGCTTCTGAGAGGTTAACTTGACTTCGATGGAGCCCCCGTATCTGAGCTGGTCACTTAGAGGTACGACAAGCGTATCAATGGAAGGCCTGATCGGAAGACTGCTTCCATTGAAAGAGATTAGATTTACATTTCGATTCCTTTTAGACGTACTCAGCCATGATTGAGTTTTTGAAACATTATATTCGACGAGGTTATTCTTACCCCAAGAGAACCACTCGTGGTAACCGTCCATTCTCTGCTTCAAAGCCCTCCGAGCCGTTAGAGTGTCCTTTCGGGGCTTGTTAAACAAAAAGCTATCTTGAAATGTACTGTCATCCGCGTAACTATACATTGGTGCACATGTCAAAAGGTCATTGATGTATAAAATACATAATTGCACAGAAATATTTTTAAGTTTTTTACCCCTTTGCACGAACTCCTGACTGATGTTTCGAACTTGTCACATTTGAAAACTCTCAAGACTTTTTTAACGATTCCCTGTTAAACGTCAACTATTATTTATAATGATACATTGGCAGTTTTTTTTTATAAAACTTTATTTGGTAATGTAAGTCTCACTGGGTGTTACCCGTGCTGAGGCCCAAAATCTAATTACTCTCTCGGTGCTTGTCAAGCATAACAGTAATGTTATGTTTGTCTTCTGAACGGACCGAGAATCGACGTGAGGGGCCATTATAATGTCAAACATTCAAAATGGTGATGATGGCGATGACGATTACGATTTGACAGTCAATGTGGCAAAGTCAAAAAATATGTTTAACTAATTATATTGTGTCAATTGTCTCTCTTTGCATGCCTCTCGCGATTCTTATGTCTCTTTCCTCTCATTGTAATATGTGTTACTTGAGGAGCTTGTATAAAATTTTGTATTTTATATTTATTTTTATTACTTATTTTAATTTTTTTAGTTTGTGATGTTTCTGTTTTTTTAATTGTATGTATCTGTATTTAATTGTAGATTTTTTGTAATTGTATGTCTCTATTTGTACAATAACTGAGTTTGTATAACTGAATGTTCTCACGTAAGTGCAAACATCTGTAAAAACCCAGTATAAATAAATAAATGTGATGATAGTTTTAAACATACCAAAATTTTCCATTTTTTTTTGCTAATTTCACTAGTCCAGAGTTTTTTTTTAAATCAGATGTAAACAACAATTATCCTCTTATTTTGGACGTCAAGTGGGCAAAATTTCATCATAAGTTATCAAAATTTTGCGTTTAGGCATGAGAAAATATCATGCAGTCAGAGACCTTCTTCTTGTTTTGAAGATCAAGTTCGCAAATGTTATGGTTTCACCTTAAACTTTATATAAATAGACAAGTGAAAAAAAAAACAGAAAAAAAACATCAAAATTAACACTTTTTAATTAAAGGTAAACATTTTAAAATATATACATATATATATTTTTTAATGACACGGCCGAGAATCTAACTGTGTGGAAGGCAACTTTTCTGACCAATCACCAACTCTTTGAACGGTGGCATAAAATCATTTTATATAGGTACTGAAAAGAAAAATAATTATGTATTTTAGAATGAGAATTATCTATTATGGAAAAATAATTATGTACTTTGAAATTAGTTTTATGTATATTTAAATAAGAATTATGTAATTTTGAATAAGAATAATATGTATGTTTTAAATTACTTTTTTTAAATTTTGTATGCACAACCGAAATGTAATGTGTATACAACTGAAATTATGTTTTCATGAATAATGAACCAAACATATATATATATGTGTACTATTACCTATGTATAGTAAATTCCCCAGTCCCTACAATATGTGATTGCTCTAAATGCGGCAGTGGTTCGGTAAGTAGTGTTGCGGTGAGGACGTGTGACATTGAGTCAATGAGGGGGCGAGCCTGCTGCGAATAGATCGACCACAATAATTTGGGTACCGTCAATGCGGATTACTTTAGCTCTGTAGGGTAACATTGACCCAAATCGGAAAAAGTTTTAACATATTGGATAACTTTGACCCAATGGGCGAATTTTCTGGAATTAGAAGCATTCTTTCATTGCATAATAATTTTTTTTTTGTGAGAAATACTAATATTAACATGATCCATATTTTGTTTTGTTTCGTCATTTGCAAATGTACTTTTTTGTCTTTTGGCTAATGACGATTGTGTCATGTTTCTTTCATTTTATTGGTTCTTCAACAATTTTATCATTTCTCGTTATTTTATCCTACGATTTTGATTCCATATTTAATTTAGGATGTTCTTTTGGTTTGTGGTGTGATCAAATAAATTATATCAAATGTAGGTATTGACAATAATTTTAGATTTATTTCACAAGATCTTTTGCGTTTTTCGGCCTTTCCTCTGTTGATAGGGAAGGTGTTTTTTTAATTATAAAATTTTATTTATTTGTTAAAAAAGTATATTTTGTGTTTATGGAAACTATTACCCACCGTTGAGCAATAGTTGTATTTTCTTCTAGAATTTATGAATTATATATTATACTAGCTGACCCACCCACGCGTTGCTGTGGCTAACGAAACACAATGCCATCTACTGGATGGTTATCTAACCTAGATAACCAAGTGTTGTGTCAATAAATTAGCTCACACCGCCATCTGTCAGAAACTTACGGAACATTCAAATAATTGTCCCATAAGAAAAACATTTAATTCGCAATAATAAATATTGAGGACAATAATCGAGATAAAAAACTATCCTTTCTTTAAGTTGGACCAAATTACACACAGTAAGCCAGATTTCATAAAAATCGGTTAAGTAGTTTCGGAGTTTACCTCGGACGAACATTGTGACATGAGATTTTTATATATAAACCCGCCCACGCGTGGCTGTGGCTAATGAAACACAACCCTGTCTACTGGATGGTTACCTAACCTAAATAACCAAGTGTTATGTCAACAAATTAACTCACATCGCCACCTGTTAGAAACTTAAGGAACTTACAAATAATTTAAAATAAATATGTCATAAAAAACATTTAATTCGTAATAATAAACATTGAGGTCAATAATTGAAAAAAAACTATCCTATCTCTTAAGTTGGACCAAATTACACACAGTAAACCAAATTTCATCAAAATCGGTTTAGTAAGTTCGGAGTTTACCTTGGACGAACATTGTGACGCGAGATTTTTATATATAAAGATAATAAAGCATAAAGATAATAAATAAGGTAAAGCATTTTTTTTTTACTCACGGTTTTTTTAAATCAGTTTCTCGTATTAATACAGTTTAGTACATATATAATATTCGCTTCAGGGTTACCGTAACACCGTGATGCTACTGTTACAAAAATTTATACTGATTAAAGAGACCTTTTTGCACTTTATTCCACCATTTTATAAGGGGAAAAATATACTTGAAAACTGCCATTGACAATATTATTACATCTTTGTTTATCAATAAAATTAGTAGTAAGGGAAAATTAGGTAACTTCGGGCACATAGAGACGCCTACAAAACATTTCAAACAGTGTTGAATGCGTTATATTTTCTTACTTGAATTAAAAGCATTCTATTAAAATAAAGGAGAGGACGGGAGCTGTAAAATTGAGGTAACTCGAATTACGCCATAACGATTAAGTAATGAATAAGGCACATTTCTTTTTGCAACACTCTAATTAAGAAAGAGTAAGTAAATCCTTTTGGGATAATGGAAACTGTCATCATTAAACACATACCTAAGGGAAAACCTTCGATTAACAACGTTTTAAATATTAAATGAGATAGCTATTACGCAGTCTGTAATAATTCTCGGCGAGGTTTTTTTTTTTAGTTTCCAAGGTGGCCAACTTTGTATTTTCGGGAATAATTTATGTTTGTTTCGGGTAGACCAGTAAATTTATAAACTCCGCTGACATAAGAAGTGGCGTGAAACAACTTTTTTTTATTTACTGGAGGGGGATAGCATGTTCAATAACTTAAACATCACGTCATATATCGTTTCCTTGTTGAAGAAGGTCGCTTTTTAAGTGTTTTCCCTCCTTGTTTTCAAGGATTTTGAAAGCAAAATACCGCCAACGTTTTATTATGTAATAGGAAAACACACAGAAATGAAAATAGTTTTAGGTGCCATCGAGATTCGAACTCTGAGTTCCGTTTACAGGCGTCGATGTCTATGGTACCAATTTGACCAAGAAACAATATTAAATATTTCAATATTTCTCAACAGAATATTACCTGAAAACTTCAATCGAAATAATTTGATTTGTGTTTGCACTGTTACTCTCAATGTAACTGTTACAATTACATTATGAATAAAAATTATAGTCGATTATTATTTTTCCCTATCGACGAATTAATGGGTAGGAATTAAAATATTAACTTTAATTAGAATTTAAGTTAATATTTTTATTTAATTATTTCATTTTAATTGTAATTAAAATATACTGTGATAAAACTATACTAACAGACAGACCAATTAGTCATAATAGACCCGAAATATAAATAAGAAAGTATACAGATTTAAGAAATGAAATTAAAAGAATTTGGCATTCTGAGACTATAAAAATATTACCATTTGTTATTTCGGCTACTGGTATTATACCTAGCTCTCTCATTAAAAATTTAGCAATATTAGATTTGTCAAAGAATTTGTATTTAAAAATGCAAAAATCAGTCATTTTAAATACATGTAGGATTACGAACGATATTTTAAATATTTATATTGAGGGATCAGTAGGATTTATAGGTCAAATTAGGAACCCAGCCGAACCCTCTGATATGAAAATATATGGAGTCGGTGAATTATTTTCCCATTTAATAGTAGGTTAACATGTTGTTATTGTATTGTTTTGTATTAATTATACTTACATAATACACCTGCATAGCGTGGATTTACTATATGATCATTTTTTTGGAAAAGTGTGTGACAAAGTTTAGTTTTTCCTATGGGGAAAACTAAACCCGGACCTAAAAGTCTGGTGCGTAAATATATTATTTTGAAACATAACGGGTTTTTGCCTTTAGAAAAATTATTTCAGAAGCTTTTTTGCATAGATTTACTAATTTTAACTTTCAAAGCTAATCTTCCTTAAAAAATATTAACAATGCTTATTTAATAAACATAGGCAAAACGTAATTTTCTGGTTATATCGTTCTTTCTTTGTTTTATTTGAAACGCTAATAATATTAAATTAATTTACTGCTTATCTTATTGATATAATATATACTTCTATTAAAATAAAGAAGAGTATCTGTGTTTTTGTGGCAGGCAGTGTTGATTTGATTTGTCTTCTCAGGCTGATGGGACCTTCAGATGGTTTGGGCATGTAGAGCGAATGAACGAAGAAAAGAGTGTAAGGAGAATATGAAGAAAATGTGAATGGAAGAAGAAGTTGTGGATGCCCGAGGAAGGCATGGCACGATCAAATGAACCAGATACTTGAGTCAGGCCATGTCAGGAGTCGGAATAATAGAAGAGCATTTATGAGAAGATGTATGAATGTGAATGAGGCAAGGAGCGTGTGCCAACACCGAGTTGTTTGGCGGTCCGTCTAATTAGTTAGATATATTTTGAACATTTGACGTTTAAACGAAGAGGAAAATTATTACATTTACATTACATTTGATTTTGAAAATCTACATTTATATCTACATTTATATTTTCGAGTATGTATATATAAAGAAGTGTCATGACCCCCTAACACACTCGATCGATACGGATTGATAGACTAACAATCGGTAACTTCTCATTGTTCCCTAGCATGACTGCAGATCGCAAAAGAATAAGTGGCTGTTCACAATGACTTAGTGTCCTTAAAATATTCGGCATCAACTGTTGTTCGTACGTTAGCAATATGCAGTTGTCCTAGTAAAATTATTGATACAATCCTTATCGATCGAGTGTGCTACTGGCCTTAGTGTGGCTTTGATTACAAACCTACAATTTTATACTGAAATCGGTGAAATTTTAAATTTTATTTTCGAAGCAAGAAGAAGATTACCATCTATTTAAGTTTTAAAAAACTACCCCCATCCCCTAATCTCATCCCTTAAACATTCTATGTTTTGATAATCTGGACATAATCCCATTCCGAAGGCCGCGGGTTCAAACCCGGCGTGCGCAAATAAATTTTATTTAATTGATTTGTGTTATTTCACCATTAATTATTTTAAAATAATATATAGTATATTTGCGGCACGTTCCAGAGTGGAAGATAGTCTTAGTATCGCCCTGGTGTAAGACCACCATTCAGAATTGAAACGTTGCTTGAAATGGCTTTAGCCGTGTTTAGTGACTAGATCTGAATAGCCAGGTACTTCCCCACATACCTTCAGCCTCATAACATACCCCAATTAGGGATGCCATAGTCTCACTGGCTCTAGCCGGGAGCAGTTGGGACTCTTGTCTTGTATTCCCTATTAAAAAAAAAATATATTTATATATATTGGCGTTCTAAATTAGAGAAAAATTACTGTGTATATCTGAATTTCAAAAAACATTGCTTAAAACACGAGTAACGCTGAGGACTGGGACCTCAGCTGTACATACCTACTACCTAATTACATTTATAATGAGATGTCCCGGTGTAGCTTTGACTTTTATTCAAATCTACAGTGCTTATAAGATTGATGAATTTTGTTAATAAAATTTCGACATGGAAGTGAATGGTATCGAGGTCCCACAAGGAAAACATGGCATGATTAAGTGAACCTAATACTTCTCTTCGGTAAAATGAGTTGTGTACAGGGCTGATGTAGGCCAAATGGATAAGACGCTTTGATTATTTGGACATAAAGAGCTGTTGAACGAATAAAGAAATGTAATCGGATTATTTGAAGTGGAAGTGAATGATAGAAGAACTCGGTGACACCGAGGAAGACATGACATGACCAAGTGAATCGAATACATTGAAAAAAACTCTCTTTTTTTATAACTTTTGAAGGTTATTCCCATCAAGGTAATATATCATTTAAGAAGAATGTAACGCTAATAATCTAAATTAAAATATGAAAATGAACAAGACACAGAAAAATAATAAAAGATAACGGTCGCAACTGAGACTCGAACCCAGAACCTTTCGTCTTACCGGGACGTGTGCTTTTTCCAATTCAGCCATTGCCACATATTATTAACATTCAACCATATTATTTACGATCATCACTCACTTCTTATATTTTGTATCCTTTTTATTTAACCTTCCGTTGAATACAGCCTATATTTAGATTTTTTTTCTTCTTTTCTTTATACCTAGTTATCTTTTTGATATTGTTTATTATCGTATGTTTCATTTTGATGTCGATTATATAATACGTCGAATAATCGACGTATTCTTTATCCACAACATAACACCATTCCCCCACTCCACTCTCATTCCCCCCCTCTCTCCTAAAATGCTCCTCGTACTTGCTGCTCTCATTTCTATTTCACTATTTTACCAGTATAATATAATATCTCGCATGTCGTTCAAAAGTATTTACACTTATAGAAAAACTTATATAATTCATGATGATAACTATTATGTATCAAAACTGTAGAGGACTACGGACTAAAACAGAAATATTTCACAATAATATTTTATTGAATGACGATTGTCACATATTCGGTATTACTGAAACTTGGCTTATTAATTCTATTTTAGATCCAGAACTAGCACCAACAGAATTTGACAGCGTTTTCAGACGGGATAGATCTAGTAACATTACAATTAATAGTATAAACAACCAAGAAGATTCTCGTCGAGGCGGAGGAGTGATGATCATAACACGTAACAATCTTAACGCGTACCCTCGCGAAGACTTAATCTGCAATGCTGAATGCATCTGGGTAACTATTCCTCCCTCTAACTATACCTCCAAACGTACTATCCATGTAGCCTGTGTTTATCTGCCACAGAGTCAAGGATATGAAACTGCGCTCAGTTCATTTCTTTGCTTACTTGCTAACGTAAAAGATCAATATCCCGATGACATCTTACTTGTAATTGGAGACTTTAATATGCCCACCGTAACATGGAATGTACAAAACAATGATTCACACTTGACACCTGAAAACTTGAACACAATTAGTTCCTCACTTGCTGACACAATCCATTATTCTGAATTAAACCAGTATAATTACATAAAAAATGCAAATAACCGAATCCTCGATTTAGTTATCTGTAATGTGGAATGCAAAGTATCTCGCGCACACGATCCTCTTGTCAGCGAAGACTCGCACCACCCATCACTTAAAATTATGCTACAAATCGATACACTTCCTATTATTCACGCCCCACCCAAAGAAATTTATCAATTTAAAAATGCCAATTACGATTTAATTAACCAACATCTGTCAATGACAGACTGGTCATTTACTCGGGAGAATGCAGATGTCGACGTGGTAGTCGATTCTTTTTACAACATTTTAAACAAAACCATTAACCAGTTTGTCCCTAAACGTATCATAAAAAAGAAAAAATTTCCAAACTGGTATTCAGCTCATCTAATTAAAATCATTAAAGACAAACAAAAACTTCATAAAAAATGGAAATCCTATAATAATCCAGTTGACTACATAGAGTTCTCAATCAAACGTACGCAACAAAAATACTTGCAGAAACATTGTTATAATCAATACATAAGTTCAGTTGAATATAATATTCTTATAAATAATAAACAACTTTGGAACTACGCTAAAAACAAAAGTAAAACAAATGGCATTCCACAAATCATGCACCTTGAAGACGAGTCAGGCACTGGCGCTCATCAAGTGTGCCAATTATTCGCGAAACATTTTCAGTCCACCTACGTAAACGATAATGACACGAATGATCCGAGTATAAACAATAGTTTTACCTATATGAATAATCATAACCCGATTGGGAGCATAGAAATAAACAATTTATTGATCAATAAATACCTGAAGAATTTAGACATTAATAAGGGTGCTGGCAGTGATGGTATACCGCCATACTTTGTCTCAAAATGTGCCAAAAATCTTTCATACCCACTAACTAACATATTTAGAATGTCACTAGAAGCAGGAAAATTTCCTACAAAATTCAAAGAAGCAACTATAATCCCTATTCATAAAACAGGTTCAAAAAGCAACATTGTAAACTATCGCCCAATCTCAATTCTAACAGTATTTAGTAAACTCTTTGAGAAAATTGTCTACGATCAAATTTATACAACAATTGTTCGCAACATACAAAACCAACAACACGGATTTCTACAAAAAAGATCGGTACTAACAAATTTGGTAAATTTTACTGAATATTTAACGAGCAATATGGACAATAGAAACCAAGTAGATGTAATCTACACTGATTACTCTAAGGCCTTCGATAAGGTAAACCATTTCATTCTAATTAAAAAATTAAATCAATTAGGCATCCATGGTGACTTACTTCGGTGGCTCACTTCATACCTTCGGAGTAGACTTCAATGTGTATCAGTTGAGGGAACTAAGTCCAGCTTCTTTTTCGTGCCCTCCGGTGTTCCTCAAGGTTCTCATTTAGGGCCATTATTATTTCATGTTTATATTTACGATATTCACAAATGTTTTTTACACGCCAATTACCTAGCATATGCAGACGATAAAAAAATATACCTAGTTATAAAATCAATCGAAGATTGCATTAAACTTCAAGAGGACCTAAATCGTCTTTTTGACTACTGTGAATCAAACAAACTTGTAGTTAATACCTCAAAATGCAATAAAATAACATTTACACGTAACAAAAATAAAATTCCCTTTATGTATACATTAAACGGGACATATATCAAAGAAGTAGAATCTATCAGGGACCTTGGGGTAGTACTAGATGTTAAATTAAACTTTATACAACACACTGATGAAATCATTAACAAAGCCAACAAAATGCTAGGATTTATCATTCGAATAACGAAACCTTTCCGCAACCTTAAGACTCTATATTCCCTTTACACAGCGTTCATCCGTCCCCACTTAGAACACTGCACACCGATTTGGACTCCTTTTTACCAAGCTCACATTGAAAGAATCGAAAAAATTCAAAAAAAGTTTTTTAAATACATAAATTATAAAAAAAAAATAAACTTCTCAAATTACACCGAATCTATTAATTACCATAACTTCGACTCCCTTCATACACGACGTTTAATTTTTGACCAAATCTTATTATTTAAAATTCTTAATAATGTCCTGGACTCGCCAGAACTAACCAACTTAATAAATATTCATATTCCGACAAGATCAACACGGCAATCCCATTTATTTCATTTGCCTACACATAGAACTAACTTTAGAAAAAATTCACCAATTCCCCGTATATGTGCACAATATAAAACAAAATTTCAAAATATTGACATATTTAACAATACACTTCACAAATATCGATTAGAAGTAACACGTACGATCGAAAATTAATACAAGAGTGTGGAATGTATTCGGAGCATCTCCTATCCTCATCCTATATTCCTCTTCCTCTCCTTCTCACCCAAAACTAATTGTATGTAATAAAACTCCATCTCCATTCAACTTTAACATAGGAGACTTTTTTGGCTTGACTTCATTTAACAATGTATATATTTATCTTTATATTTTATGTATAAGCTGTCTGTCTCTTACCAATAAATAAATAAATAAATAAATAAATAAATAAATAAATAAATTATAAAAACGTCATATTTGTCAAACTCATATATATGTGGAAAAAAATTGTCGGAGATAATAATTATTAATTCTAAAATTTGAAATATGAGTTGGTTAAAGCGCCGTCCCGGTATGACGAGAGGTTCTGGGTTCGAGTCCCAGATGCGACCGTTATCTTTTATTATTGTTCATTTTCGTATTTTAATTCAGATTATTAGTGTCTTCTTCTACAATAATAATTGTTAACAATATTATTAATTCCATCATAACCCGAATAACGCCGAATTCTAGTTAATAAAAATATTATGTTAGTTCTCGAAGTCTCTATGTCAACATAGCAAACGTCGAGAAGCTTACATTAATTTATCTTTGAAACAAATCGTGTAATCGGAGTGTAACTATCGTTGATTCAGTGGGTGAAAATTCCGGCATTCACAAATTAACGTGGAATAACAAGAATAATTATGGTGGTTTCATAATTGGATAACACAATTTCCTATGTTCAAGAGGCCGATTCATTACCTTACTCCAGTTAAATCACTGGCGTTAATTACAAGGCGAGTTTTCGAAGGAGTGTTCAAATTATGTCGGTTGTTCATTAAATCTGTACCCGGGAGGAGCACTCCGGTACCTAAACAGTAATCCGGTGTAAAAAGGAGAATTACATCAACATCTAATTTATCTACATAGGCCATAGACATATTATGTATAGACCTGCCCTAAGTGATAAAAGCGTATTATTTCCCCCTCTTTAATTCTGGGTTCCATGGAACCGGCCGGGCTGGCGTATAGGTTCGCGTGAATCTAGAAAATGTGACGTCATCATTCTTGTGCGGACTAGCGTCAAGCTCTCATCGGTACATTTTACGAAATAACACGGCAAAAATTGTAACTTGTGCTATTAAAACGTCTAAAAATAGAAGTGAAAAGAGTATAAACCCAATTGTCGTATTACCTTCCATAGGTAGGCATGATTTGTCTTTATTTTAAGCTTATTCACATCATATAATATGATCAGTTTTATCACACCGAGATACAGTGAAGCGTTGGCAACCGAAATTCCCGGTCCCGTCGTGTGCACGTTGCTGTTTACTGGGATAAGTAAATTATGAAACATTTGTAAAAGTGTCTTAACTAAACACGGTAAAAAAATATTCGACTCTCAAAACAAGCTAACCTTTTTTCGTTTTATATGGATTACACAAGTTTGTTCAAACCGGGCGAACAATTCGCGCTCCCATGAAAAATGTTCTATTCATTCAAAAGCAGATTTTACTTTTAAGAACTAAATGGTGATATTATAATGCGAGATGCCTATATACTGTCATATTGAAGTATTAACGAATCACATATCGTTACAGTCAACTCATCCCTCTGCGCACGCTATAGTTGGTTTTTACCCCTCTCCCTGATTCTCTGGTCTATGAATATTCATATGTCTGTGACATAGGCTAATATTTCATTATTGTTGTCCTTAAAACTTGTTAAAATAATTTTTTTTCGGAAATTAATAAATGTATTGTTAATAAACCTCTCTTAAACTAAACTACTTGTTTTCATCACTAGAATCACTTCTGACTTCGAAAATATTAATACCCGAAAAATTTCTGATTGGCACGTATCCATGGAAACCGCGTGTAAAAAATAACAGTTTGACAATCACAATTACGGTACGATAAAATTCAAAAACTTTACTACACTAAAAAATAAAATGAAGTCACACTTATAAGAATAAAATTAATAAACACTTTTAACCAACGTTGCTTTTGACTAATTTAAGACATTTTCAAAATGTCCACCTACTGTTTGTAGTCACAGTTAGTACAGGAAGGTTGTTCATCAAGAAATGCAGGAAATGTGATCCTATTAACTCTTTTATTCCTACTATCATGTAGAATCACCTCCCGAAGTTAATGCATTTTACCCCCGGACACCCTGTATATTAAAGCAAGTTTTGAATGAAATAAATCTATATTAAATTTTTATTTAAAAAAAATTTATACGGGGAATAATCGATCTTTCTCATTGGAACCTCCTTGTACAGTTGCAAGCATTTTTAAACTTTTATTCTCAGCCGCTCGTCAATCGCTCTTAAAAGAGATTGATAGGAGGCTAGGATTAAAACGAGGCAATTAGTCTTACGATGAAATTAATTAACGGAACTCTAAACCTTTCTCCTTTAAAAGACCGTCGGAAAACATTTGATCTCAATTGTTTCTTTAAAATTATCAACTCTATTATTGATTCACCTTACCGTAGATTCAGAAATAATGAACCGCTGTTCCTTAATCAACACTCGCTTAATTATGGATATAATAACCACTGTCCAGAATGTGTAGAATGGTCAACTCAAGACAAGGCCTTAATTTTTTTGGTATAAGCTTAATTGATTAATGTCGGTCACAAAACAATTGAAGATATTTCATAACAAGTTTGAATTCTAGCTAAGTCTTGACTTAGCTATCATATACAATCCTTTATTCTTATAATGTGCATTTTACCAAATTTCACGTTATTTTATTGTAAATTGGACGTAAGTCCGTTAATAAATAAATAATTTCCACAAATCATAATTCATAATGCTTTTCATTAAAATAAGATTTATGTTCCTTTCAAAAAATAAATTATATCTAAGCAAATTCTAATATTATGTTGGAGTTTGACTGCCATTTTGTAAATGTATGTTAATCATACGCTACTAAAATATAAGTAAATAGAAACTCAATAACTCAACAAATACAAAGTGAGTTCAAAAGGAGTATAAAACGGATATTACAGAAGTCTGCAAATAGTAGTCAGAATAGAATGACCAAGATTTGCCAGTAATTCTCTATCCATTCCCCTTTCTCTTTTATTAGACTCGCAAACTTGCTATAGTCACAGGTGGCATATATTTTATAGTAGAAATCGTCGGTTTCTATCTTAAACCATTAAAAATCGACTTTTTCAGTCATAGTAATTTGAAAGTAGAAATCAGTTTAGTTCTCGGCCCCAATAGTATTGGTTCCTTTAATTGATGATTTTAGCATCTACTTC
The DNA here is from genome assembly GCA_951813805.1 of Limnephilus auricula. Lineage (NCBI taxonomy): Eukaryota > Metazoa > Arthropoda > Insecta > Trichoptera > Limnephilidae > Limnephilus > Limnephilus auricula. The sequence continues at coordinate 14,971,160 of OX638391.1, read as the reverse complement.
TTCCGCTTTTTTGAATGAAACGCCTTATATGATAATGCTATCCGAGGGGTTCTTTTATAGGATACTCAAACAAAAGTAGCAATTAACCTTCAACTTGAAGAGAGGGGTTGTTGATAAGAGGAAACTGAAGTCACTAAAAGTATAATAACTAGGGTTCAAAATGAAAGAAGTAACAAAAACCAATTGATTTTAAATATACTTTTTCTTGCGATTGTACCAGAATTCCTCATCATTCTACAGGGAATTTGTATAAGTACTAGTTGCCTACCCAGAATATCATTTGATAAATACATTTGTTGGAAAACATCAAGGGGAGAATTTAATTTAGGCATTAGATTGCTAAAATAGTCAATATCGTTGCTTCCTCCGTTCCTTTTCATTTGCCAGAGTAAAAAATGCTTAACCACCAAAAATTTCTTATGCAAATGAGCCCCGGCCAATATTGGCCATTCCCCTTTGCCGAGCAGCGCAGTCGCCCTGACATTAAAAAGGGGCGAGTAATAATTCCGCTGGTCTTTATGCCACAAGGATAATAACGCTTTTTTACACTTAACACAGTCATAAAATATGATGAGATATCTTAATCTATTCTGGGGGGGACGGCCTGGATATTATTTTATATCTCGCCAGTGGTATTTCTCACATTGTTCCGCGTGTATTCGGGAGAGGAAGAGGAAGAAGAAGTGGGAGATGGAGGAGCGCCGAGATCGGGCTAATAATCTTACCGGCTGAGTTGTTTGGATTGTAGATTGGGTCCTTTATATTTTCACTCATAATTAATGCCCGCAAATTGCCTTTCCAAAAATGTGTTTTGGGAATCACTTTACTATTGTAAATCTTTTTTTATGACATTCGGGATCTTCGCTTGTGTCTAATATAGGTACGAGGCCATATTTTTTATCTGCTCGAATTATTGAGTTGAAAACTATGTTATAATTTATAAGCCGCATTGTTTGACGACTTGTCCATATGCTATGAAAATGTATATGTATATGCAGTTGCACTATGACAAATTGGGCATGCCAAAAAACAACTATCAAAATAACCAGATTGAATGACAATGTTTGATCCCGAAATCTATTACTTATCACTTACTTAAAGATCCTCTTACTATTATGTCACGACATTTGTCTTGAAGTTACCCATAATACCAAATTCGATCCGAATCCAATAGGTAGTGCTAATATTCTACACCTTTACTGTACACTAATAAGAATAGGTAATTAGTTATTCAACAGCTCAAATATCTAATATTTATTATCTACTTAAGAATTTAGTTTTAGACCAAACTTTATTTCATACTAACCTCATCTCAATACCTACATTTATGAACTCACCGGCGAACTTAGGTTGAATGTGATATTTTGCTATGGTTATTAAATTTATCGACCAATAGATTTTGATGTTCGATACCAAGAGAAAATTTATCCATGCTTAAGGAAATTTTGTATAACAGATTTGTCTAGAAAATGGTAAACCTGTTCGACTTTTCGAAAATACTTCACATTGTTGGACTAAATACATAAAAAAACTCTACCGAACGGCTCCGGGTTTCCTCTCCGTGGGACTGTAGACACTAGTTGGTTACGAGCCAAATCAAGGTCGCGAAAAGTTTTGTAATATCAAGAACCAACTTTCACAGATATTTTCATTGAATTTGTTATTTGGGAACGGATTCGTACATAACAAAAACAACATTACAATGTAAAAACATATTTTACAACCTCAAATATTTTAACTATTAAATCGTCTACTATTATTTCTACTATTATATCTACTATTTTAACTTTTAAATTGTCAGGAGAAGAAAATCGAGTAAGTGAATGCGAAATCATTTCACGGTAACATAATGAACAATCAATGTGTCTGAAGCTACGTAACCGGAGATAACTTAAGAACTAACTTTTCGGTTAGCTAACTTCTCCTTTCTGAAACACTTAACCGAATTATTTGGTAGAGCGATGTCTAAATATTTGTACATGAAAAACATGTACATTATGATAAAAACATAATACGATATTATTTAAAGTAAAACCACACACTTTTTTAATGCTTATCAAATTCATAAAATAAGGGTTTTTATGTTTCTGTTATACATGTATGTATTATACTTGAGATGTGACACGAAGCGAACAAATTGATACCACTTAAATTAGTAGGTGACACGAAGCGAACAAATTGATACCACTTAAATTAGTAGGCGGGGCCCCGGGATAATCAACACCCCTGCCATAGGTCGCCCCAAGTGGTTTGCTACGTTTGTTGGCTTATCAGAGATGCCCGGTTTGATGGGATGAGGTTTGTCTAGGTCTTGACGGCGAATGCGATTGCCCGATTGGGTACCGCCGCCCCGAAATGATTTATTGGATAACTAACACCCCTGCCATAGGTCATGTCGTTCGGTGACTTAGCAGGGGTGTCTGGGTTCATGGGATGAGGTTTGGCGGCAAATGGGATTGCCTGCATTCGAATGCGATTGCAACGACATGGATGGGTCGATAGTCTGGCTGGAAAGGTCTAGGTTAGGTCTCCCTCAAACAGTATCTCTCGATCCTGCCTACCAACAGCATGGCGGGTAGAAACGGGAGATACTGGTTGATGAGACCTAACCTAGACCTCTCCAGCTGGACTCTCTCGACCCATCGCCTATGGCCGCAGTGGGAGGGATGGATTGAAACGTCCGTCACTCCTGGACACAATGACACCCAGATTCCTGCCCACCCCCCACACCTGTTCCTTTCCAGAACTTACTCTCGTTCCTTTCCGCAAAAATATCATCCACATAGCATCTCCATCCTCAAATGAGTGATTTTTTTCCTCAGGGCTTCCTCTGTGTGTAGCTAACGTAAAAAAAACTTAATTTGAGGTAAATAAACCCCACGCTTGAATGTAAAAAGACCGGCAAACAACGGAAATTGTCGAACCCGGACTACGCGCACTGTTTTTCGTTTGTTCATACGACAAGATATTATATAAGCAATGGCGCATCTAATTATTGTATCTGTTATAGCTATTTTATTCCCATTGGAGATATGTTACCAGTGATGAACTGAGATTAAATTTCCCTTTGGAACAGGGTAATTTGCACCGTACTAAAATTGTGTGAAAACATATAATTAGTTCTATGGATTTTAACGAAGAATATTACCGCTCTGCCGTAGACATTGATTGGTTGGTTCATCTTAAAATGGAAAGATTAAACGTTCTAAATTCTCATTGTATATCACGATCTACACCTAACTTATGGCTCACAATAACACGGATCATTAGTATGTAAAAAAATCTTAAAAGAATACCGATTAGCAGATTTCCCTGTATATTTGGAATGCGTCAGATATAAATATTTGAAAGTATACTCTTAAACCTAATAACATGAAAGAAAGATTTACCATCGCATTGTTTTATTTATGAGATCTTTCGAACTTACGGAACCATACGCTATCGAAATAATGCGAAATATTCCAGTAAATTTCAAGAAGACAAGATCAATTTGGACAAAGACTCGGGCGTAATGACAAAAGTTTTGCAGAATCTATCAATGAGTGCTCAAGCCAAACTTTGACGAACAAACAAAATAAGAACTGGGCGGATTTTGAAATATTTCAAAATAAGAGAACTTTCGTCTCGAGTTTGTTTAAGTTGACCAAATATTTCGGTAATGAAGAATTATCCAAGGCTAACATTTTTAGTTTCCTTTAAAATGTAATAAAAACAGGCCAAAAAGTATTTCTTTTATTCAAAACTATCCTTACAACACCCCTTTATTTGATCGGAAACAAATAATATGCCCTCTTCATATGGCAGTTTGACAATACCTAATAAGATTTCTTTTCTAAAAATAGTCATTTCGTATTGTTTTATTAACATTTTTTAAAATTGTTAACATTTTTTTAAAAGGGAAATATTTATTTTTATTTATTTTATTGTATAGTTATACTAGCCTGAAGTCGTAAACGTTGTGATTGAAAATTAATCATAATAGTGCTGAAAGGTTTTTTCGTAAAATTCTTATCTATATACTAAATTATGTTCACAATATACATGTATATCTGTTGAAACCAACTTTTTTACAACACCCCTTTATTTGATCGGAAACAAATCATGTGCCATCTTCATGGCAGTTTGACAACACTTAATAAGATTATTTTTTATAAAAATGGTCATTTCGTATTGTTTTATTAACATTTTCAAACTGTTAACATTATTTTAAAAGGGAAATATTTATTTTATTTTATAGTTGTACTAGTCTGAAGCAGTAAACGTTGTGATTGAAAATTAATCATAATAGTGCTAAAAGGTTTTTTCGTAAAATTCTTATCGATATACTAAATTATGTTCGCATAATGATTACAATATACATGTATATCTGTATAAACCAACTCCTCAAAATTTTACAAACTGTTGTAAATGGTGTTGAAAATTTTTTAACACTAAAATAGTTAATTCTCAAACTCAATAGAAAATATGAAACATAAAAATCAAACATCTGGGTCTCAAACCCACGACCTTCGGCTTTCCGAGCCGCAACTCTATTCTAATTCTCAGATGTGACCGTAACTTTTTCTGATTTTTCCATTTTTGATTTTTTTTATTTCAGAGTTTCGCTAATATTGTCATTAATTAAAATATTTCAAATTGAGGCTTAACTTTAAGTTAAAAATTTAAATATATAGTTAATTGCTACTTATATTATTATTGTACCTACATTGAGAAAATTCAGAGTTGTCGTATAAATAAATACCTGTTCCAAGCAGTCCAACGTTTAAAACGGAATCCTATTAAATATTTGGCATCGAACTCAGTTTAGGTATTTCTAACTCTCTGCTTGTTTTAATGTTGCTGCCTGTTTTAATCAAACCTTCATGGAAACAGATAGATGATAAAATTTTCTAGAGCTAGAGTTTTTACAGAATCGACATGATTTGTAAATACGAGCAATCGTTTGCCGCTTGCAGTCATGAATATGTTTTTAAAAATATGTAAAAAGTATAATAAAAATCATTAGGTGAATCAGTTTATTACAGATTGCAAATTTCATTATTTATATTCTCGTAAAAATCCAAAACTATATTGTGAAATTTCAAACGAAATATGTACAGGAACTTAAGGGACTTGTTGATATAATTATTTTTCAGAGGCCGCGGTATCAAATCCCGGCGTACGCAAGTAAATTTTTTTTATTAGTTTGTGTTGTTTCACAAAAATAATTATAAATTCATCGAAGAAGTAGATGATACTAATAAATGTAAGCGATGTATGAAAATAACAAGACAAAAAAAAAAGGTTACCGGTAAGACCAAGGGATCCTGGGTTCGAATCCAAGTTTGTTGTTTTTTAATTTGTCTTTATCTTGTTATTTTTCGGAAAAACCATTAAAAAAATTAATTTCTAATTTAATACACTTTCTTTCATTTGGCTGGTTTTAACTTTCGCTATGTTGCGGTAAAATTACTTCTTAGAGCGGCGAGTAGCAAAAGATGCGGAATAGGAATGCGGATGTTTACAGGTTGATGGTAGATTATTGACTGACTTGGGGTAATGGAAAGAATGACAGGTTTACGAGGAGGGTAGGAATAAAAATGTGACAATACTAACTACAAGTACAGCAGTTTATGTATGTGAATATGTATGTAGGTAAGTGTAGGTAAGTATTGTGTAAATGCCCAACCAGTAGGCAAGACTTTAACCAAACACCCAATTTAACGTTACGGGGGCGGTTGTTACAACCTATAAATATGCTAGTAAAAATATCTTTTCAAGATCTGTGAATGAATCATATAATATACATACACAATAATGGCTGGTATTATTTTATTCCAAAAATGAATTAGGAATTCGTAATATGTATTTAATCATTGTATTGCACTTACTACTTGCTACCAATAGGTATACCAATATAATATACCGACCGGTCAGTGGTTCAGTGGGCATCGCGTTTGGGTCCCTCCCAGGCGTTCCGTGTTCGATTCCTCGGCTGGCTAAGTCCTCCACCACAACACAAGCAACATCTTCCGCTTAGTGTGGTGGTAGTAGGAGATTTTCAAATGTTGTTGAGTTATTCGTAACCCGGAAATGTTTGTCTTTCTTTTTAAAAAAAAAAAATAATAATTTAATAATTGTATTACACCAATATACTTTTAATTTAACAATTATTAAATTAATTTGTGTTATTTCACAATAAATTCACTAAAAATAATATTTATTATATTGATGATTTAAACTACAGAAGACATTATATCGGGATGTTCTATATTAGCGCCGTCTGAGTATACATTTAGGCAAAATCAGGTTTTAAAAATAATTCACCAAAATTTGGTAATTAAACATAACTTGATTCGCTGTCATAATATAGTACCATATTATGAATACGAACCAAATTCATTTTTAGAAAATAATTTCTTTAAAATTTACTATGATAAAACTAAACTAACAGACAGACCAATTAGTCATAATAGACCCGATATAGTTTTACATGACAAAATTAAAAAAATAACTTATATCATTGATGTAGCTATTCCAAATTCCTGTGATATTGAAAAATCTGTTTCTGAAAAAATAAGAAAGAATACAGATTTAGGTATATAAAAATGCAAAAATCAGTCATTTTAAATACATGTAGGATTACGAAAGATTTTTTAAATATTCATATTGAGGGATCAGTAGGATTTATCGATCAAATTAGGAATTCCACCGAGCCGAACCCTCTGATATGAAAATATCTGGAGTCGGTGAATTATTTTCCCATTTAATAGTCTGGTAGGTTAACGTGTTGTTCTTGTATTGTTTTGTATTAATTATACTTATATATTACACTTGCATAGCGTGGATTTACTAGATGATCACTTATATGGAAAAGTAAGTGAAAGGGTTTAGTTTTTCGCATGGGAAAAACTAAACCCAGACCTAAAAGTCTGGTGCGTAAAAATTATAGTATAATATAAAATAATGTTTTTATTAATAGTATAATAAAACCAATTTAAAACTTTTTCCACTTTTAATTTATTGACCGTAACCGGTTTCAGCTTGTCAAAGCCATCTTCATGAAACTGATGGATTACGAAAGATTTTTTTAAATTTATAACTGTTTAAAACTTAACCACACCATTAAGGCTCCGTCAAACTCGAGGCGTACTTACGCGCATCAAGGCGTTAAAACGTCCCGTGCGTATAACGCTGCATTGTGTTGTACTGAACACGTCGAAGCCGTTCAAACAGAAAGTACGCGACGTTACGGCGCTTTGGTGCCTGTTTGAAGGAGCCTTTACGCTGACGCTTTGACGCGCGGTAAGTACGCCTTCTGTTTGACGGAGCCTAAGTTGTGTGGGAAAAGGAAAAAATCGCTTTTATTTTATTTTAGTTTAATTTCTGAAATTTTCAGGATTTATTTACGCGATGGTCATGTGGCTAAAACGACCAATTTTTCCCAAAATTTTTACCCACTATTTTCTTGTACGAATCTTATTATTGTGTTTGATCAATAAAGTCAACGCAAATCCGATCCGTTGAAATTTTGAAAGTGACATGAAAGCCATGACACGACAGCTCTACGCATATGTGTTCACAGCGCAAAGTTAATCACCACCTTGCGAATCGGATGATGTGTAGGCATCCTCTAATTTCTCCCGCACTTCCCGACATATAGGGGTTCTGCAAATCGGATGGTGCGGCGGACTGACATAACAGTTGGGTATAGCAAAACTTTTTACTTTTATTCTACATGTTTTACTCCAAATATTCTCAGAAATCTCGGCTAAAATCCGTCGGGTACGTGCTGTAATACCCTGAATGTATAAATATATTATTATATCACATATAGGTAAGGTGAGTCAGCGAGCCAGCGACAAGAAGCGGATAGATTCCCTCTAAATGTGGTGCTGGAGAAAAATGCTCAGGAATCATGGACAAGCGGGAAACCGGCAAATCTAAATATGTAGTCGATTTTGTGGTGTAATTTTTTTTATTTTACTTTTGTTTTCGATTAAATCGAATATGAAGTTGGAATTTTTAGCGGGTGATACCTGCTTATTTAAAGTGCGTCGAAACGTAAACCCTGCTCCCTTTAATTGCCGAAAAAATCTAAATGCTTACAAAATGTTTTTTTTGGTACTCTATGTGGTTTGGATTCACCAGATTCCCGCCTGTGGGTACTACGAGTTTCCGGTCTCCGTTTATAGAAAAGGGTCGTAAGTCAAAATTTTCTGTTTCAGAAAAAATATTATCTTTGAATAGTAAAGTGATTTGATTAAATTAAATGCCCCACGAAAACCGTATTTAAGTTAGATCACTCCTTCTCCGCGAGATGTCGCTAGTTTCTCTGTTCGACGGGTCCGCTTGTTTCATCAATAATCATTTGTTTTCACTCTCCTGTAAAAGTTACTTTTTGACTTACGACTTTACTTTTCAATGGGATGTGCGATATAATTTTTTGATATTTTAACACCTTACACGGCTGGCGTGGTCGAGAGGTAAGACTCTTGACTCCCAATGAGAAGGTAGCCGGTTCGAGCCCGCGATTAAATTTTATTTGATTAATTTGTGTTATTTTACAATTAACTAATTAAAAATAATATATAATATATTTGCGGCACGATCCAGAGTGGAAGATACTCTCAGTATCGCCCTGGTGTAAGACCACCATTCAGAATTGAAACGTTGCTTGAAATGTGTGACTAGATAGAATAGCCAGGTACTTCCCCGCTTCCTCTTTCCCATCTCCTCCCCTTCCACAATACCTTCAACCTCACAACATACCCCAAGTGGATGCCATAGTCTCACTGGCTCCAGACGGGAGCAGTTGGACTCATATAAAATAAAAACCTTCAGAGGCAAGTGTAGAACAATTTTGTGAAATAAATATCTAGCATAAAAATAGTTAAATGCCACAAAATTATTAACAATAATATAATAAAGTATAATGCTAACCAACCGTTTTCCATCAACCAAAATGTCAAAAGCACCTAAACATTAAAATTAATAGACTTTCATTCATTCTTTCCTTCAACGTGAACGTATAACACATAACACACGCGATCTTCACACATAACCATAAGAGAACAAATTATACTCCTTCGTTTTTATTTTTTATAGCCAGATAGTTTTTTTATGTTGGTAAGAAATGTGAGACTAACAATTTATTGTTAAAGGCGTAAAAACGAGCGGGCATGCAAGCGGGCCCTAAATTAACGCCTGCCCTATCGGCTAACTTAAAGTGAAAAATGTTGCTTTTCAACAATGATTGCATTCTTATCTTGTAATTTCCATCCCCTCGAATATAAAACATTTTATTTGGGTTCAATAAACCAAAATTGCCTTTATTGCGTTGCCTCGCGTCTTTTTGCTTATCGAGGATCTACGAATCAACTATTGCTCCTTTCCTGGAAATATGGGGATGAGCTGCCACGCCACAAATGTGCGTATCTTGTTGTCAGTGGCGTGTTTCTATATATTTTTTGGTTTTCTTGAATTACCAGGATAAGAGTTTTTTTTATTTTATACCCGAAAATGTTTTTTATATTTATGGAAAATGCGGTTTTGTTACTCTTTCGCGAAGGAATATACTTTTATTCTAAAAAAAATACGAGTGTGCTTTAGACCACACGACTGAATTAAATCCCTCTTTAGCTCCATATATATATATAAGTTTTCTACAAATATTTATTTAAATTTATTATCATTCGCCTCGCTTGATCAAGCCATGCGCATCGATGTCGCGTTTGGCGCGTCACTGGTATTTCAAAATACTGACTGAAATTTTTCATGCACTGGCTATGAGAGGAAGAGAGAAATAAAATGTGCATGCACACTGCTCTCTCTTGCTTCTACAGTGAGCCCGTTCGCCTCGCAACGCATTTCACTTTTCGTTACACATTCGCCAGTTTACCCCTCAAGTCAAGCGGGCGTAAAGAAGTATTTACTTCAATATATATACAAAGGTCTCACGGCGGCCAATGTATTATATTTTTACAAATTACACCAAAAAATTGTTTCATAATAATATTATTGACTGCCAGTAAAATATTTATTTCTTCAATAATCGCAAATTAACCTTGTGGCATCATTTTAATTAAATTATTTTTTTTATTTTATCCTGTCAAAGATGAGTTTCAAAACATGGGAAGGTGTATATAAAAAGTTTGGTTATCATTATAATAATTTTTCCATAGATTATTGACTATTCGGGCCCGACTCTATTACCAACTTCTATAATTTGAATCGTTTCAGTCCTAAGCGAACTCCACCTTTCTAGATTTTTGCTGTACTATCCCAATTACTTAAATCCGTTTAGTTTTAAACATTTTCATCCTCTCTTTGTATGCTTCATTAAATATGTCAACGCTCAATTTATAACGGAACTTAACTACACAAAATACAGTTCACGGTTTCCTTTATGCCCATCAAAATGCATCTTACCGGTACGAGTTAAAAATGAGACTAATCCGTTCCTCATTATTTATTCTCTCTAAAAAAAATCTTCCCCACGAGAGGGTGAGGCAGGTAAAGGTTTCGAGTCAAAGTAGTATAGTAATGGCCCACTAGCGGAACTATAAAACTAGTACTTTTCCCCCGCGGCCCAGTTTACCCGTCTCGTATAAAACATTATTCGGATAGTGGCGCCTGATCTTAGAGGTATTCGCCTTGAGCGCGGCCCTCCGGTATTCCCATTTAAGCAAATTTACATAATGTTCACAAGCCGTTTCGCTTACGGTCTACAAACTGGCAATCAAGGCATAAATCACGCTTTGTACACCTGAAAAAAATCAACAGAGACTTTTAGACAAAGATCTTCGGCGTTTATTTTGAAATCAAAATAAGCCGACGAAAATAATGGCGGCTCTCCCGTGCTTCCTAAATGGGTAGAAAGGGAATAGGTAGTTTTAAATATTGCATTCAGCAATAAAAAATATCCATGTATCATTTTCCAATGCTATTAATTCGTGGGAAAAAATCATTGCAACAAAATGTTTTACAAAAGGTCACAACTTGGTTCGACCTATTTATCCTGTTGAACCGGAATCACCTCGTTTATATGTGCCATAATTTAATTGGGTTTTAACTGATAACTGGTAATAACGAACGTATTAGTTGGATGGTAATTTTCATATCACCTATTTACAAGTCTGAAGATCATTCAGCGGAAAATACTTGAGTAACATGGTTTTAAAAAAATTAAAAATGCATGTCTGTGAAATAACACATAATAGTGTCTCTTTGATTTTTTTAATATGTTTTAGACAATATCTTTTAAGAAGTACCTGGGGAAAAAATACGATGTTAAGAAATACGATTAATTTAATCATGTTTGAAATATTTTCATGTTGTTTTTTTTATATTTTTAATTTGGGAAACAGGTATAGGTACCGCCAAACCAATTATTGGATTACCAACACCTATGTCATAGGTCATCCAAAGTTGTTTGCTACGTTTGGCGACTTAGCAGGGGTTCCCGGGTTGATGGGGTGAGATTTATCAGGATCTTGGCGGCGGGTGCGTCTGCCCCCAAACTGCATGGCAGACCGGATCAAGAGGGACTGGTTGAGGGAAAACTTTTGACCTCTCCAGCAGGATTTTCTCGGAACGCATCGCCTTACACCGCAGTGGGAGGGTTAGATTCATACGTCCTTCACTCTCGAACACACTTACCGTTATTTTTTATTAACTGTCTGGGTCTTGTTTATTTTCATATTTTAATTTAGATTATTATTGTTATCTTCTTTTTCAATGATATATTACATTGATGGGAATAACCTTCAAAAGTTAAAAGAGAGTTTTTCTTATAAAAAATATAAAAATATATTTATAATTTTATGTGCTTTAGAAATCTGTTTAGTAAATAAAATTTGCCAAACGCATTTATTTGTATAATGAGGAGATTGACAATCATTCCTGGTAACTAACGACATCATTATAAACGGAAAATATTGATAAAACAATGATAGGTTGAAAACATGTTACTCAGTCAGCCTGCCTTAGGGGGGGGGGGGGGGCGTACATGGGATTATTTCAATTACCTACCAATATTTATCATCTAAATGCATTACGTATATATGGTTCCCTCAAATTGGTCATTCTAATCTATGAAAACTTTAAAGGGAGTATTTTTTTCAGTTGGTAAATCTTACTAATATTATAAACGCGAAAGTTTGTATGGATATATGTATGTTTGTTACTCTTTCACGCAAACACTACTGAATGGATTTTAATGAAACTTTACCATAATATAGCTCATACGTCAGAATAACATATAGGCTTTATAAAGCTAACTATTTTCAATACATTATAAACAATAATTATTGTTTATTAGAAAATGTCAAAATTTGAGAATGACATTTTGCAAAACACAAATTTCTATTAAATTAAAGTTCTATTTTAGAAAATTAGTGAATTTATTTGAAGTACTCGCCTAATACTTTGAATCGAATCAAGAATTGTAGATATTTTAAGAATTTTGGTAAATACGATAATAATAATAATAAATGGGACCTGCGCAGACCAAGTCGCGGGCAGAAGCTTGCATATTATATTTTAAGAATATTTTAATTTTTAATAATTTAATTTTTTTATTCTCAACGTCGACCTTATAATATTTAGAGACTAGACTTTCACATAATTTGAACCATTCATCAATTTTCAAAGCTAATTTTCAAGTTCTGTGTTAAAAGTTTTTGAAGCTATTTTTTTAAATAATTTCTTGTATAGAACTTGTATAGAGCTTTCACAGAATTTGAATTTAACTTTTAATTTTAATGAATTGTTCAAATTCCTTCAGCAAATTTTCATCAGCTCAGAATAGAGAATAATACAAATCAAACCAACGCACAGTGGTCCCAAATCCCAATCTAGCTAGACAAAAATATTTTTCCATGGTATATGATGCAAAAGGGTCACAATATAATTAAAAAAATACTTTAAAAAATTTACATTTATTTTAACCGTTGTTAGAGAATTTTCAAATAAAATAAAATACTAATAAAAAGTTTATGGTACAATGGTTCAAAAAAGTTACGACAATGTGCTTATTTTAAGCAATAACTTAAAAAAACATTTTATAACCTACATAAGATTACTTTTTTATGAACTACTCGAGTCACTATCATCAGTATCGTCACTATTGTCACTACTATTAAACGATAATTCACCTATAGTGGCACTGTTGACAGACTTCTGAAGTTCCTTCGCTGGCACTGTATATATATATATATATATATAGATATCGATAATAATTTTAATACATCACTCGGTAAGACATCGGGATGTTTCTTTGGTATTGTAGATATTCTAGATATTATAGGATCTTAACTTATAATTAGCATATGAAACAAATATTCATTCGTGTGAACTTGCGATGATTTTCGAGTATGAAACTCCCTGATTTTTTAAGTCTTTATTTCGTGATTCTTGAGCTTCTTCTGACATTTGTCCAATCGGAAGAATACAGGAACTAATATGGTCTCCCCCGTGGACCAAAATTTTATGGACACTTGCTGACACTACTTAAAATATTGCTGCTTGGTGAATTTATTGTTAATTATGAAAGCTAAAGCTTCCTGGGGTGAATACGGGATTGGTTTTAAATTGTTATTCTTCATATCATATTATCATTCATTCATGTGTTTAATCTTTGTAGCTCATTTGGGTGAAAAGTTTGTTGCCTGATGAATAATTTTGGCATGCATTTCCATGTAACCTCAAGCTGATTTGAGCAGCATGAGAGAGCTCTTGTGGAATTCGGAAGACGTTCAATTTTTCTGGTTTTACTTTTCGAAGAACATAAATTAAATTATTTTTCTGGTCTACCGCATGGCCCCTCGTCACACATCAACACAGGAAGAACAAAAGCTGCCTTAAGCCATTTTGTGTTTTTTTTAAATTGAATTTTAGCGTACTTCTTCCGACATCAATCCATTTTTAACGGAAATGAAGCGATTTTTTTCTTTAATATTTTATTTTCAAAACGAGTGAAAAATTTTTTCTTTGGTAAAATTTTTATATCTTCATAAATACTCTCCCTTGTTGCAACACAATTCATCTTTGAAGTGCTTCGCTCTTTTAACAGGCCCAAAATATCTGAACGATAGATCATTGGAACATGCTCTGTAAAAGACAAAAGTGCAAGTATGTGCAGACAAATTATATAAGAAAATATAGATAAAGAATGGTTTTATATGAAAATAATTTCGTTCGGAGGCACAATTTGGCACAATTAATTGAAAGTTTAATCAAAGTTAGGCAAATAATTGTAAATATTATCACTGGTTTCATCATTTTTCAATTAATAATAAAAGTAATGTTTAATAAGCCAATTATTAAATGTTTAAATACATTTGAAAGAACATACTGTATATTTCAATTTTTATCTATAGATAATTTCTCTCCGATTTCAAATAACACCACTAGGGACCGAGCAACGTGAGCACCCGAAAGCGACTGGCCGCTGGGCGGCCGACTGGCACAGCCAAAGTGTCGTGTTTACGACGTTGCCACGTATAGTGCGTATTGTTTTAATTTTTTTATCAATGAGAACATAATACTATGGACTGTTTTCAATGCTGTGAGTATAAATTTGAACCTAAATAAAAACATCGTTAAAATCTTTTTGTCTAGCTAGTTTCCTTTAAGGGAACTACCGTGCAACGCCGTTACGTCGGCCGGCCTCCCGCCCACAACTTTCCTCTTTCTATAAAGAGATGATCCGGAGCGGATAGCTTCTAAACATTATTACAATATTAAACGAATAAAGCAAGTTTTTAAATATCTTCCCGAGATATCAGCAAAAGGGCATAAACAGTTTCATCAACCGTTTCAGATATTTATCTACATTTATTAACCGCGAACACAATAACACAAAGCAAATAACAGAACGATGCCACAAAGGGCAGCTTGAGGCAGAATTTTCTTAAGTGAATTCCGCCAGTAAGGGATTCAGTGGATAATTCTAAAGTGAGTAAATTAATGACAAAGTTAGCGAGCTATCGCCTCGGGACCTAACCCTCCAGCCTCTTGCCTCTTGCCTCTTGCCTCTAGCCTCTCGCCTCTCGCCTTTTGGTCTCCACCAGGGAAAAATGTGTCAATTGCGTTTCACATTACATGAACCTAAGATTCTGTTTTAAGCGGGACATGGAGTTCTAGCACGGTGAAATCGATAACTTTATCGGATCGATAAGCGCAACTTCCGATGATTTTATATCGATATCCCTGGCACAACTTCACGGTTGGGAATACAATACTAACGGATCTGTCCACGAATTCGCACTCTGAAAAGTCAAACGGCAATCAATTCCGTAAAAATATTAACAATTTTCCGAGGTTGAATTGAAATACTGACCCAAATATGAATTAGCAGTCTGCATTTACTTTTTAAGTTAATTAGTTGATCGTCTTTCTTCTCATTTCAACCATTTTCGTTTCTCAAAGTTTGAATGAAATAAATCGATTGCGTCTTAGATGCATTATTTGTATTTATGGATCGCGTATATGACTTCTTTTATTTCTAAAAGCTTATAGTTATTTCAATTTTTGCATAACTAACGACATAATTTAAAGAAATGCTTATATTTACCGTTAACCGAAACTTATGTGATACTACATATTATGTAGTCTGCGCTAAAAGTTATCAATCGTTTGTCGGAAAATCTCTTACCAAATTTTGGCCGTGATCGCAAATATTCATAACTGATCATAGAGGACGAATTTGGCCAATTTTGTACTAATATATATATATGGTAATATCCATCGACCGTGATAGATACCCATATCCGTTGTATGTGCTTTTTATTATTTTTTTTATTGATAAAGTTTTTTTGATACGTATATATACATATTATATACAGGTACATAACATAAAGTGTAGAAGAGTAACAAAAAAAATCCCACAAAGGCGAAGTCTGTGCGTGAATATTATAATATATTTCATATATAATATATAAGCTTTTGAAAATATAGATGAGTACTATATAGAGATTGATTTACTAAAAAAAATGGTGATTTTTTATTAAAATTACAAAAATATGTACTTACCATATTTATTCTTAAATACTTTTTCTTTTTTAAATCAATATATAGATAGTTTAGTAATAAATTAATGATGCGGAAAGACATAGCATAAATCAATGATATAGAAAGATGTGGCATTTTTTAATGATAAATCAATGAAAATAGAAACATATGGCATATTTTAATGATATATCAATGATATAGAAAGACATGGCATATTCAAATGATAAATCAATGATATGGAAAGACATGGCATATTTTAGTGATACATCAATGATACAGAAAGACAAGGCATATTTTAGTGATAAATTAATGGTTTAGAAATATATGGCATATAAATATGAAAATAATAAAAAAAAATCTAGCGAAGGCGAAAACCCATTAAAAATAAAAACAAACACAGCTGGCAGTAACTGTACCGATTTAGTAATTAGGTTAGACGCACTCATTTTTTTAACGTGTTCTTGATAATGATGGTGAGTTACACACTTATATTGTTTCTGTAACATAACAACCTGCTTAATAATAATATTGATAGTCCCGAATTACTATCCGTCATTGATTTAAATGCTCCAATGCGGCGTACCAGGCACACTTCTCTTCTTCATATAGAAGCCCACAACACCAATGCAGCAAATAACTCACCAATCACTTGCGCAATCACAACCTATACCCATTATGAAAAATTATTACAATTAGACATTTTTCACGATTCATTGCGAACATACAAAACAAAATAATTAAATTTCTTATCATTTTATTAAACTTTAGTGAGCAAATAATTTTTGATTTTAAAATGTAAAATTTTCTCCACCCATACACTTTGATATATGTTTTATTAGTCAACCAATGTTTGATTCTTTTCATTAGTTTCATAATAATTTAGTTTTAAAACCCAGGCGAAATTAACTATTGACATTTTAAAGATTTACTTAATCGGTACAAACCTTGTAATTTATTTTAAATACCTTACAACTTATATTTAATGTACTGTGTAAATCTTATAAACAAATAAATAAATAAATAATAACACAAACATGCGGGATTCGGTAAGGGTTCAAAAATTAGAAATGCTTGCCACTCAGCCAGTGTGGCCTCCGAGACCCGGCGTGGCGCGGGTTCTGTGAGCTGCAAGGAACCGCGAGCCGCAGCGGTCATTACTCTATTCCCCGCTGACTACATTTTCAATTGTTCCAATGTAGCTTTGACTGAAACTTTCCGCAGTTATGTGTGAAAAATATAATAATGGCATCTCTCCGGAAAAGAAGCGTTTAAGCATTTTAGTTAATCTCACTATCTCAACTATCTGAAAAATTAAATATCTGTAGACTAAAATACCTGTATTTCTAAAAGTACTTATATTTATAACTCAGGTATACGTCAATCATATGTCTACCTACGTTAAATTGTCGTTAAAACAAGCTTATGTGCCCAAGCGGTTAAAAAAATTGAATAGCTGAAATTGTAATGTTTTAGACAAAGTATTCGATTTTTAAAACATGATTTAACATACTAAAGGTAGATTCAGACTGGACGACGTACGTACGCATCGCTACGCCAAATAATGCTTAGCAACCCATACATTTTCTATGAAAATGGCCACAGACATCGCACGTCGCGATGCGTGTGGCCAATGTGGTTCTAAAACATAAATTTTCATTGAAAATCTATGGTTGCTAAGTAGCCCAGATATTGTTAGGCGTAGCGATGCATACGTACGTCGACACAGTCTGAATCTACCATTATTTTAGTTGTGTGTGTTGTGAGGTATACCTACGTAATGGACTGAAATTTGTTTAAAATTTTTAAATAATGTAAATAAATGTATATTTAAAATGCGAGGTATTTCTTTTTGTTTAAATTTTTGGAAAGTGGTTTTTCAAGTTTACTCTCGGTTTTCATACGCAATCAAATTTCTGATACCTGTCTCAAAAATATATAATATTGCATTATATAAAAAAATGGCATCATTCGTTTTTTGAAAGGTAATGTGAGTGACGGACGTGGTGCAAGGCCTGCAGGAGAGGTTAAATGATCTTCCTCAGCCAGTCTCTCTCTAAGATCTAGATATCCACTCGAGCGCTTTTTGCCACAATATGGCACTATTTCCAAAACCACGCATTGCTCTGTTGCCAAAATATGGCAAATGTTCTCTAGGTTCTTGAAAATGTTTTAAAGTTAACGATTGAATAATGTTTGTTACATAAATCCTACGAATATGTGATAATAGACAATTGATAGGTGAATTTATTGGCTATATAGAACTATAATCAGTTTGTATGTCTCCATATTCAAATTCGGAGGTATGTTTTTTTTTTAATGTGGGCGGAAAAATTTCCTTTAGCAATTTGAGAAAAAGTTTTATGTTGCTCTGTCGCTCCAGTGGATATACTTCAACCCATGAACCTGGGCACCAAACGAAGCGAACCACTGGAGATGTCCTATGGCAGAGGTGTTGGTTATCTAACTCGGAACGGCGGTACCCATAACTGCCTCTCCTCTCCTCCCACCTGGCAGACGGGTATGTATCATAATTAAAAAAACGCAATAACTGCGGTTACAATAACACGCAAGATATTTCTATTTTTCATTGAATTGACTAACAAAATAAAAAAAGAAATATCTTTGCTTCAAAATTATGTTATCAACCAGTTGTTATAACAGGTACAGAAGTAATATTATAAGATAGGAATAAAACCTTCCCTCCCAAAGCAATAGGATTAGTAAACGGACACTTAGGACTTAATCAATACGATATAAAATCGGAAATTACCGATTCCTTTAATGCTTATGGCTTCTCGTTAATATTGGACGCTACAACAATTTAAACAATAGAACACATTAACATCTTATCAGTAATCACCTAAATGGGAGAACTTAGCAAGGTTATTACATGATACAACCTCTTCGGAAAGGTGTCTAAAGGGAATTGAAAATAAAAAAAATTATCATCAAATGGAAATTTAAAGATGTTACCAAATTTATTTTAACTTTTATTATTAATTATTAATTGATAAATTTCGTAATAACAATTAATTTTCAATTTATGATTGAATTTCGCTCTTCGATTTCCAACACAAATTTCAACTTCAATTTCCGAAAAAGTTGTTCCCTTTAATGAACAAGGTGTCCGGGGGTAAGTGCACTTCGGGAGGAGATTCTACACCAGTGTTTCCCAAAGTTGTCTAGGTGGACCCCTATGTGGGGTCTACGTTGGCGTGATACAAAAATGGGGGTCCACGAAAAATTATCTGGTTTCGATAGTAAATAACCAAAATGTTGTATTGGCTTTACCTTCAGTAGGCCAGAGGTTCCCAAAGTAAAGTGGTCCGTATGGAAGCCTGGGGTCCCGGGGATCATTCAGGGAACCCCTGAACAATGTCATATCTGGTAGACACTTTTTATTAATATGGAATTTATTATAGATACTACCTTATTCTATACTATTCTTGACTAATTTTAACCAGTGATTCCTGACATTATTTAAAGTAAGTCAAGTACGTACCTTAATACTCTGTGATATCTGATTATACTTGGTCGAAGTGTATATCTCTGTATAATCATAAATGTTGATGATTTTCATTAATACACACCACCGGTAACGGCAGCCAATACACACGCACGGCCGCACACACACATAAAGACACGCATACACACGAACGCACACGTACACACTGTTTATAATAATTCTTCCAAGATGTTGATGTGCTCTTTTGGTCATGTTGCAGGCAACTCCCTAAACCAGCCTCAACTAACTAACCATCATTCCATTTCCCGAGGGGGTAAGCAGAAAACATATGCCGTCACACAAGTTTTCCTCGGCATATACTACTTGCTCCATTTACATATCTGTCTTATAATTACTTAATCTTAATGTTAATCTGACTCTCGACATGAGCCGACTCAAGTATTTTCCAAATCTTCCTCCGGCATCCTCGTCTACACCACTTTCTTCGTTGATCCGCTCTACATGCCTAAACCATCCATAAGCGTCCTTTTCTTAAGATGATACCCGGGTGGTAGAGAAAATTGAAAAATAGATTTTACTAAATTGTTGCTGTCACTGTTGCTCTTACTCCACCGGATATTGAGCGAAAGGGACGATGCACCTTGGGCTACTATACCTAACTAAAATCGAGGTTTTGTAATCCCCACTTTTCTCCTCCAAAAGTGGACTGATTTTCAATTTTTTTTTACCAACTACATAAGAAAAAACTATTTTATGTCTGTACGTTTTGCTTTTTTAAAAAAAACATTGTCTATTTTGTATACTGAACGTCTTTTGACGGCGTTTAAACCAGTCAATTTTATTGATTTTTGGAAGGTCATAACTTCTATAAAAAGTAATTTATCAAAAAAAAACAAAAAGTACCGACATGCTAGTAGTTGATATATATTTTATGTAAAAACAATATTTTCTCTGTGGTTAAAATCCAGAGAGATAAATAGGGAATACGTTTGTATGGAAAAATCACCGCGAATCTTAGGCATGCAAATCTTAATCATTAGGCATGCAAACATCAATCTTGCACTCTATCAGGATAAACCCACATTTTTAACACTGGTATTCAAATTCGTAGATCCTAATTCTACATGGGAAAGTAGTTTAGTTTTTCGTTTACTCTTTAATTAAGCTTAGAATTTGTAATTGTGTTTGAATTGGTTTGATTCAGCGAGGAATTCTGGCTTGGTGGCAGTGGTATTAGCTAGTAGTAACAGAAACTCCACTCTACAATCTACAGTCCACTCAGCGTCCCGGCTTGAAGGTTTCTCTATCTCCGCGAATTTCAGTCTGTTATTTGAATCTCCCCTGCAATGTGCTCTGCGGCATTACAGTCCGTATAACGCTGATGGAGGCTTCACTTCACGCCCTCTGAATTACTTTTATCTGCGGATAAAGGCAGAAAACACACTTTACCCCGGTGCCGGCAGAAATTGTAACATTTTTATCGATATTCTATTTTTATATTATGTATAAATTCTGACGCGGAGTTTGGAGAATCTTTGCCCTTTGCTTCGGGAAATGTTATATTTTAAGACTGTAGTTACTGAGAATTTGGTAATAGAGTAACGTTATAATATAAACGAAATGTTATTTTTCAAGAAAACAAAAATTGCTTCAGCAATAAAATAACTGATACACTTAAGATTCTTCTTTGCAAAACTTGGCTTGCGCGATGACATGCTTTTTTCAATGAACCAAAATTTTAAAATTCACTTTGAATTCACTTTTAAGTGTTTAGAAATTGTGTAAAAACATATCGACAGTACATAGTATTTGTTCAATAATAATAATATAATGGATGATTTGTATAGCGCTGTTTTTATGTAAAATCTCCTCAAAACATTGTACAAATTTTAATACATTTCTGCAATCTTACTTCTAACTACAGACTAGACAAAACATTATAAAAACTTATGGCTAAAACATTGCAACCACCGGTTCTTCGATCAGTGATACAAAACTATATGTACAATGCATCTGACCAATTAACGCGATGCTGCCTAAAAATGTACAAGTATTTTATTGAAGTAAATACTTCTTTACGCACGCTTGACTTGAGGGGTAAACTGTCAAAGGTCCCACCCAAGCGTTCCGTGTTAGATTCCTCAGCTGGCTAATCCTCCATCACAACACAGGCAACATCTTCGGCTTAGTGTGGTGGTAGTAAGAGATTTTCAAATGTTGTTGGGTTATTCGTAAACCGGGAATGTTTGTCTTTCTATTAAAGAAAAAAAACATGTGTATATTTTATACATATAAACATATACATATATAGATAGAGCTAAAGAAGTATTTACTTCAGTCGTGTGGTCTAAAGTACACTCGTTTTCTGTTGATTAATTTTGTATTTTATTTTGATTTATTATTTTCATGATATATTTTTTTTTTATTAAGAAAATATACAGATCCATACTTACCTAGTAGGTCACTTGAGATTAACACTGTTTATTTAAATAAATTAGTGTATAAAAATTTTATAAAAATTCAGTCAAAACCAATGATAAAAATATTTTTCTACTGTAACTTCTGTACAAATTCTTAATCGATAATTACTTTTTTTGTAATTCTGAAAATATGGATAAATTTTGGTTTCCGGTGACTTTTTTGAGGTGTTTTTTTTTGTTTTCTTTTTTTTTTCATAAACATAAAAAAATCTTCCGCCGATAGTTACTGGTAATTTCTCTACTGTTTTTTTTTGTTGTTTTTAGTTTTAAAAAAGCCAGAGACTAAATAGAATACAAATTATTCTCAATGTTCCCGCCAATAAACATTGAAACCCTGTTAATTTGTTCGTAAAAACTTCAGTCCCGTTTTTAACCGTTTTTACTATTAAATATGTTCGTTTTTTCTATTAAAATGATCGTTTTTTCAAATAACATTTTTCTCCGTGTACTTGTATTGGCCAACACCTATTTTTTACTATTATTCATTAAAACCTTATGTACGTGTGTGTAAAAAATTACTAATATTTGATTACTCCATACATTTTATTTATTCATACGACAATACTAAATTTTCTAATTTGCAATGAAGAATTATTTTATTTTTTATTTTATTTTATAATTTTTTTATTATTATTTATTAAAACCTTATGTGTGTGACTGTTAAACTATTATTGTTTGATGTGCCATAGGTAGAAATTACTGTTGGTTGGGTCTATAGGTAGAAACAAATTACTTTCTGGAAACCACTATAATCACATGTTATAATATAAGGAACATGTAAGGTGTTTGAATAATAATTATTATTCTAAATTGGCCAACCGCATTTTAGAAACAAATCATTCTTTTGATATAAATAAAGAGTTAAAAATTTTACACCCAAACACTTAAAACTTAGAAATTAGAAAAAGTGTATTAAAAAATATATATATTATAAATAACCGAATATTTGTTTTTAAATAGCCATCTCTTAAATTTATTTTCATTTTAATAATTATATTTGTAATAATTTATTTTATTCGTAAATAAACTGATTATATTTTGTTACTTTTAATGTGTAATGTAAACATAATATTCTAAAATATTTTTTATATTAATTTCATCTAATTGTGTTTTTATGATGTTTTTAGGTAATTAATCATCTCTCTTATTAATATTTTTGTCTATCGTTTTTTTTTTGTCTGTATACGAACTTGTTTCTTTTGTTATATTCATGTTATTATTTTGATGAAGAAATCATCGGTTTGTAACATGTAGATATTATAACATGTAATGATTATAGTGG
Source organism: Limnephilus auricula (assembly GCA_951813805.1). Classification (NCBI taxonomy): domain Eukaryota; kingdom Metazoa; phylum Arthropoda; class Insecta; order Trichoptera; family Limnephilidae; genus Limnephilus; species Limnephilus auricula. The sequence goes on along the minus strand of OX638391.1, from coordinate 14,947,939 downwards.
TTTATTAATACGCAAAGTAATTTATTTCATTTATCGTTTATAAATTAATAATTCAATTTATACAGATTTTTCCTCATCTACCGACACAAGTCAAAGATAATCTATAAGTATATATTCCAAAACAGTTCTATGTTCGTGATGCCTTCAAAAATTCTCTCCCTTCCTTTAGTCACTTTTGAGTTACTATTCATAGATGGCACTACCAACACATTTTGGTCAAGAACACTGAATCTAATATCACAACCAATTGTGCAATGAAGATTAGTTCGCTACATCGTATTTATTTAGTAAGATTGTCCGTCACTAGAGGTCACTAGTCGCGATTTAAGCTGTTTCCCAATCTCACAAAGCCAGAACTCTCAAACCAGAAATTATTGAAAGATTGTTTGTACCAGGACCGCAAGGGTTGGTTTTACCGCCATTCCTCGTATGTATTAGTGCCTAGAATAAGCACACATATTCTTTTGTGTGTGGGTGCAGCCGAAAAGCGACGATCGAATAAACCAGAGAGAAATTTATCGTTCGCGTTTACCAGGAGCGCAGGAAGCAGTCGTGGTATTTCATGTCGATATTTCGGCAAACTAAGAGGGTGCATAGACGAAGAGTTTTGTTTCCCACAACGAGAATTGTATGGTGACCATTTACTGTCCACTATTTCCAGATTTTAACAACGAGATCCAAAATCAACGAGATCTTTAGTTAGGTACTTCCCCACAATCCGCTGCCTTATCTCCTTCGCGGCCTCCCAACATAACCTAATCGGGAATGCCATAGTCTCACGGGTTCCGTTTGGCAACAGTTGGGACTCTTGTGCTGTATTCACAAATAAAAGTTTTTAAAAATATATTTATATTCGCTCTTGGAATGTATGTAAGGTATCCATATAATAAAAATATAAAACCACATTCGTACCTACCTAGTTCGAATTTGAATCTGATTTTTTTACAAAATCTACAAAATCCTTAACTGCTTCGACTCGCAACAATAACTTACTTGTATGTTACCTGTGTTACCTACATATTTATGATAACCGACGAGTTCATCGAAAATCAATTCATCGAAAGCAAATTTACAAAAGCAAATTTACAAAATACACAAAAAAAGGTTAGGTTAGGTTAGGTTAGGATATAATGGGATAGGTTAGGTTAGGTTAGGTTGAATTTTAGTTAGTTGGACTCGTTTTCGATGAACTCGTTTTCGATGAACTCGCCGTGAACCCCTACATATACCTACAGAGTTTTGTTTGTTGTTTAGTTTAACAACTCTGGCAAAATTTAAAATAAGTATTTTTTTATTTTAAATTTTGCCAGAGTTTAATGTATGTAAGTACCTATGTTAGTTCTAAATCTCTTAGCGCCTCCGCCCACTGAGGCAACTGAAAACTCTCAACTGCCAACTGTCTTTGTATGACAATGTGATGGCCCGCACACTTCACAATTACACAAAACCCCGTTGTCAATGGTAACGCAAGCGGTAACTCCATGGTAACTCGCAACTGGCACTGCTGATTGCCGTGTGCGGCCGTTGCTAGTTGCCAGCTGTCAGCTGATTGTTCTTCGTCTATGGTTAAACAAGCTTTTTGACCAATCAAGACAGAGAAAACAGCCGGTTTTAGTTGGTATTCAGTTGCCTCGTCAGCGGAGCGCCTTACTATATAAGTCATGCACAGTTGTAAATATGTATGGCATTAAGTCATTGGTTTTAAGTTTGTAATTATAGTTCTTAGGGGGTATTTCACCATCTTCCTGATAGCTTATCCATACTATAACGAATATTAATATTAATAAATTACTCACAAAAGTTAGAAAACTACTTATCAATTATATAGCCACTATTCATAGGTTCGAGTTCCGAATAGTCTAAGATGTAAGTCACTAGTTATATAAATCAGTTGTGTATTAATTTTATTGTATAATTATTTGTACAGCGCCCTTGAGGTGATTTTTCACAAAACTTTGTTGACTGTAAAAAAGATCTTATAATGTGGTAGGTGGTAGGTGGTAGTGTATAGGCTATGTAGCGACTGCCGTTCGCCCACCAGTGGCCGCGGGTCGAAATTTAAAAAAAATAATTTTTTGATCGATTTTGTTCCTTATGTATAAAGAAGTTGTATGAAGAACAAGGTCAGAATCGCTTGCGCCGTTCTCGGTCTTGACATAGCAAAAATCCGCATAGCGCCAACCCATCTGAATAATTTATAATAAATATCTATGGTCAACTTGGCGTCACTTTTACAAACGGTTTTCAACTGTAATTTCATTTTCAAACAAGTATTTATATCATTACTTCTTCGAAAACACCTTTGAATTTTTTTCATGTAGGGTGTCTATTCAGGTTTGTAGAGAAATAAAAAAAATTATAATTTTCGTATGAATATATTTTATTTACATTTTTTTGTCGAATGGGAAATATTTTCACATTTTTTTGTTAAAAATAGCTATTCTGGGAAAACTTGTAACGATATCATCATGAAATATATATGAATAATAAGGTACATTATTTGGCAAAAAGAAAACAATCACAAAAAAAACAATTTCTTTGTTTTTATACGATATTTGAGCAAAAGCCGGGAAGATAATTTCGCGCGATTTTTTCCAAAAACACCTGGCATTCAAGAGGTTAATAATATAAGTGAGTAATGTTATCAATTCCACGCGCACTCAAAGTACAAATTAGAAAATACGCTTAGATTATCTCTCACTCGAAAGCTCAATGTCAACAAACATCAGATAAGTTAGCAAAATTAGAGTTTTGGTTCAAACAATATAGAAATCAATACACCGCGCAGTTGGAGTAAAGAGGGATACGCTGTCCCTCACCCATGCGTTTGTTAGAGGTTTTACTGTCTATGATTTTACTTAAGATGATAGACTTCGCTTTTCGGCCCATACAAAAAGGACGCCCGGGAAAAAACACTTTTCTACATCGAAAATTGCACAAAATGAATATATATTTTTTTTATACTGCCTTCTAGAGGGTGAAAACTATGTCGGTATGTTTTCGAATTTTCAATGCTTTTCATATTAACGTAAACATTCACTGTCAAACATGTACGATTTATCAAAAAATATTATTTAAGGAAAAAGTGCTGCTAACTCAACTCTCATAAAGAATTATAAAATTATAAAAAGCTACCGACGTAGCTTCTTCTTTCTAAAAAATATTTTTTTTTTTTAATTTCAATTTCGTGAAAGTTTCGGTGTAGAAAAGTGTATTCTCCATAAACCCCTTTTCGAGCGATTTCTGTAGGTAAATATGAGCGTTATCCCATTCGCACATTTCGCATTCGCCTGTATCGTAAGTGTGTGTGAGCTTATTGTAAGCGGGACAGAATGACAGACGCATGTGTTCCGCGTGTGGTGCAAAATCTACTCTCTTAAGTATTTTTTTCTAAAATTACTACGGTACACCTCACGAGAACACCCCACTTCGTATAGTGTTGCATTTGGAATTGTGCGTATTTAAGGAGGAATTAATTTACTCAAAGTAATAATTATAGTTTTGCATAAATACTGATAATGAGTAAGAGAAATAATTTTAACCTAATACCAGACATCGACTGTGAACCAGTGTTAGTTTCTGTAAAGTTTTTTTTATTGCTGGATCACCAGCGCTTAGGAAAACAATTTGAATGTGCTGATTATAACTCAACAACATTCCGTTTCTTTGGAGGGGTCGGCAGAAGGGATAAACCACCACACAAATGTGTATTGGCACACGCTTCTCGCTTCATTTATATTCATGCATCTTCATAAATATTATAGACTTTAAGCCCAATTGTATTGCCCCCTAAAAATTTTAAGAGTCGTTGCTCTGTCAGAATTGAGCAAATCAAAATTAATCAGATATTATATTCCTTCAGTATCCCACACTCCTCTATGAATCCCTTATTAGCGGTTATCAGCTTTAATTAGCATCACTCCACCGTGGATAATAGCAGTGCAGCGGCTCAACCTGCCATGGACAGCGACAAGAGGGGACAGTTGGGGCGCAGGCCAGAGCGCTTCGGCGGCAAGACCCGGTGCACCAAGGTCCGGATGCGGAGACACAAGGCCAACGCCCGAGAGCGCAGCAGGATGCAGGGACTCAACGCAGCCCTCGATCGTCTTAGAAGGTATTGATTCAGTCTTTCCTGTGTGGAAAAATACTTTCCTCCAAGAATCTTTCACAATATTTCCTCTATTCTGCCGCTAAGAGCTCCGTTGTAAATCCTGTTTTTGTTGCAAGAGCCGTTCGCCCAGAAAGTAGTAGGAACATAATTTGGCTCTCGTTTTTGAAAATATTAGTTTACTCTCAATGGGCTTCCTTACTTGCTTCTGTCTCTAATACTGCCACCGAGAACTATGTTGGAATTCCTCTTATCGTTAATACTCATCTCCTGTGATTGGTGTTGGTGGTGCGAGTGACCATATACGTAGTAGACCAGGTATACCAAATCTCGTTCTCAGACAAATAAATATAGATTTTAGATAAATCCCTAAAATAAAAGATAGGCTATCATTTTCCTACTGTCTACTAGGTGTTTTCGTCAGACCTAGGGTGTCTTATTTCTTGCTGTTATGGTTCTGTTACTGAAAGATAGTGTGTAACTATTTGACGATTTGACTCTTTGAATAATAACTTTATGACTCTTTCTGACGAATACTATGTTCATGAGAAAGAGAATCAGGTTACATAGGATAAGATGCAAGGAACGACGGTATTGGTGCTGTCTTACACTGTAATTTTTGTTTCATTTGTTAATTTATTTTGTGTGGCTTTGCTTCTGATAGATCCATTAGAACCCCTCGAGATTGTCTCGGAAGGTCTTTAGTTTAATCTTCACTGGACATCCTGAATTGCGTATTTTGACGGTCCGGTCGTCGAGAGCTCTTTTGTAATGCTTTTTTCTGCTAATATTGTATATGAGAATGTAAGAGTGGTTACATGGGACAGGATGTAAGGACTCAGATCTTGATCGTCTTAGTTCAGTCCTTCACTGCACCTTCAGTACCTACTTCTTGTTTGTAGAACCTATCGAATATTTTATTTCGAAGATGAATATAAAAAACCGCCAAAATGGCAAATCAATGCGTAATTTATCATTTTAATCCATTAATCAAATTATTTTATATTACACCAATTTCATTTAAAAAAACTGGGACCAATGGGGTGAAGTTGGAATGGTCATTTTTGAAGGCCAGTAAATTAATATTTAGTTTATAGGAAATTTCAGGAAGGTATTTTTTTCTTTGGGAATGTATTTTCTATAACAAAAACATTGAGCGTATTTATTTGTAAATTTTGTAAAAAAAAAATTTTAAAGAAATGAAAAAATATAGTCATGTAACCCTATTAATCATATCGCAATAGAAACCCATGTGAATGATGAATTTGTGATTATCTTGTGGTAAATTCGAGTTCACAAGCGTGTACAGAGAAAATTTAAAGTACCTATTTTGATTGTTGGTGCGTGAAGTGAAATATTCAAAATTGTGCTAGTGTGTGAATACAGACAAGCGAAAATATAGGTAGGCACCTACCTACCATATGATTTTTGTTGTTGTTTTTATTAATTAATAATTCTGTGTTTGAAATGCGTATTTCTTTCATTCCAATAGTAAATGTATATTTGTCAACGACAAAAAATGTGATTATATTATAAATAAAATTGACAATATTTTAGTTAATAGAAAATATCGTCGGTTTTTGAATGGCAACTCGGCGATCCTGAGGCAAATATGTTATAAATATTTCAAGTGTCATAAAACCTTCAATTATAAAATCCCATAATTTTCAAATAGTCTATGCTAATTTATACCTAATTAGATAAAGAAAATAAAATAGTGTTAGTATATAATATACCTAATTTAAATTAATTAATTAATTAATTCAAAATTTCTATTCCTTATTTTGTTTATCCGGATATTTAGTTAAATTATTATTGTAAATAAGAGTTTGATGTTCATTTTGTTTGGCGATGTTTTATGTTCCTATCCAATTTCAACATTGTCTTGTTCAATCGCAGTGTTGGTCTTGGCACCTCTATCAAGCGTCTGAAAGACAATCATTTTCTGGCCAAGGAATGTTTCGTTTCTGGATGAATTCGTCAGCTACTATTAATTATAGTCTGATCGTTATAAGCTGTCCCTGGAATTTTTATTTTTTTTTATTTTTTTTTTATTGATGCAATATTTTTACATTTTATAATAAAATTCAATAACGCTCGATAGCCGAGTTTGTTGCTCCTCCCCAAACAATTATTGCATATTCTATTATTGATTGACAAAGTGCAAAATATATGGCTGACAATGGCGACTTTTCACAAACTGGTTTACTGCTGATGGCGAAGGCGTCAAAAATTGTTCGAAAAACATTTTCTGATTAGATTCTGATGCTCTTGGCAGTGCTGGATTGAGATTATTTGATCACGATATTAATTATTCAAGGTATATGGATTTCCAACGTTCTTATGTTGGTCGTGCTATTTGCTACGAGTTAACGCCTCCGCCCACTGAGGCAACTGAAAACTCTCAACTGCCAACTGTCTTTGTATGACAATGTGATGGCCCGCACACTTCACAGTCACACAAAACCCCGTTGTCAATGGTAACGCAAGCGGGTGCCATCACATTGACAGCTACAAAGACAGTTGGCAGTTGAGAGTTTTCATATGCCTCAGTTGGCGGAGGCGCTAACAATATCTGGGCTACTTAGCAACCATAGATTTTCAATGAAAATTTATGTTTTAGAATCACATTTGCCACACGCATCGCGACGTTCGATGTCTGTGGCCATTTTCATAGAAAATGTAATGGTTGCTATGCATTGTTTGGCGTAGCGATGCGTACGTACGTCGTCCAGTCTGAATCTACCTTAATTTTTTACTCTCTTGTTATGTCAACGTTCCAAATATTATGAGTGCCGCGAGGTACATTGTATATGAACCATGTGTAAATATAATATAATTCTAATAAAAAATTACAGGAAAAAAAATGGTGTATGCTAAAAAGGTGCAAAAGATTTCATTATAGTTTTCCATGCAATCATGGTTCGACTAATAACAGTCGTACTATAAAATACTTTCGTCAGTTTTCAGAGTCTCGTCATCGATATCTTTGTGATTTCAGGAATGTGGGATCTTTTATTGCTCTGTAGTTCGAATGCCATCGAAATAATCATGACAATATTCAATCATTAATGTATCTCGTCGATGCTTATTGTAGAATGTATACTTACAATGAAGCTGAGCAACCGTTATGTTAAAATTTTGTGGAAATTCTGTGAAACCCAAGAATCTGGACTTGACCGTCTTATCTTGTGTTTGTTTCTTTTGCAATTTTTTTATCGTTCCATTGCTATTTGCATGCCTTATTATGTTGTTTATAGGCCAAAACATTATTGTTACTTTCTTTTATACACCCTTCAGGCTAATTTTTTTGCTTTTGGGAACAGCTTACATGGGTCTCATGGAAATCGTGGTGTCTCCCTTACTATCATGAAAAACCTGATCTAAACGGTATTAGACAGGGAAAGCACCACGCTTTATATTCAAATATAAAAGTTAACCACAGAATAAAAGAAACCAAATTTTCCAACCGTAATTTGAAATTTATTTTTGGAAAATTTGTGATTTTTTTATTAATATCTAATTATTGCATAAAACAATAAAAAAAACCAGGGACGATAACATTTATACGTTATTTGTCAAATAAATTGTAAGTGTTTAAAGAAAATCGTTGTCAGTAATTTTAGTTAAAAAAACGTAAAATAACCATTTTTAAAACTTTTTGCAAATATTTTTTTTTAAGTTACATTCCAGAAAGAGGAAAATAACGTTTTCATTTAATTGACTAGAAATACATTTTACATGATTTTGAACTAAATACATTATACATTACTCTATACATAATAAAATATTATTCTGTTTCACCATTTTGATGATTAAGAAAAAAATTACTGATTTTTTTTTTAAAACTATCCAGTATTTTTTTAATTCTGTCTGGAAGGCAAATATAAGTTTCCCCCCTCGTAACCAATGGATTGTTTGCCATAGTTAGTAGGGATGGTGTTTAAATGTATGTTATCGTGTTGTCGTGTAAAATTTTTGTGTACTTGGGACGTTTTAATGAATTCTGCGTTTGTATGTATGAGTTTATTATTTATTTTTGATATAAGGAGACATATATTGTATTCGTATAGCTTTCTTACCGTTAACAGTTTAGTCTCCAAGTATAATTTTTTTGTGAATGTTTTGGATCCGTAGTGAATTAGTTTTTTGATTACCTTATTTTGAATTACCTGTAATTCATTAATGTATGTTTCATTTCCATTTTCCCAGATTTTAATTAAGTGATTTAGATGTACGAGACTAAAACATAAACTTTTACATTTGTAATAATGTATTAATTTATTTCTTATGATAAAATAGTTTATAGGATATAAAACCTTTCAAAAATAGTTTTTAGTTTGTGGATATGTTCAGTAATGTACCTGAGGCCTAAGGGGTTAAATTAAATCTGTTATGGCACTACCCCTATCTCAAACAAGAGATTAAAATATCTCAACCGAAACGGACAGTTTTGTTGAAAAAAAAAGAAAAACAAACAAGCAAACGAACAAACAAATCATGAAGTTTCTAACCATTTTCGTATTCTTCTAAATAAATAAAAAATAAATAAAATTTGTGTATTTGTAACAAAATTTTAAGAAGTAATATGTAAAATAAAAAAATATAAATAAAAAAAAAACAAGCGTTGATCTCTCGATGTGACGTCCGTACAGTTTCTCGGGTCGCCGCACTGACATTGAAATCCAAATCATATCTTTTTTTACAACTTACTTAAAAGTAAACAATATTTTTAATCATTCATAGGGGGAAATATAATAATAATAATAAATAATAAAATCATTTAAAATCATTTTTATTATTTATTATTATTAATATAATAATAATAATAAATAATCATTTAGGTATTCATCAAGATATTTTTTTATGGTATTACACGTTTTTAATTACTCATTGATTTTATTAACGAAAAGGTCACTGCTCAGCTAAAATTCAGGATTTCTCCTGGAATGCAACTGGTTTTCAACGGTGCCTCCAATATAAGACAAAATAAAATAAAAAATTAAATTAAGATAATCAAAATTAAATTATTGAAGAAGAAGATAACACTAATAATCTAAATTAAAATATGAAAATGAACAAGACACAGAAAAATAATAATAAATTCAGCCATCGCGACCTAATAAAACTGTCATATTTTTTGTCAACTCATATTTCATGTTTTCTTCGACTATTTTTTTTTCCATATTATCAGCAGCTACCTTTTTCATTGGAAACAAGTGTTCAAATAACGTATTTGTCACCTAGATAATGTCTCGGATAAATTTATCCGATTTTATTTGTATGGAACATGTATTGACTATTTATAAAAGTCTAAATGAATATTTATTTTTATAAGAAAAACTCTCTTTTCATAACTTTTGAAGGTTATTCCCATTGAAGAAGAAGATAACAATAATAATCTAAATTAAAATATGAAAATGAACCAGATACAGAAAAATATTAAAAGATAATGGTCGCAACTGAGACTCGAACCCAGAACCTCTCGTCTTAACGGGACGGCGGCGGTTATATATTTATATTTGGACTATTGCCTATTTGATTTTCGTTAATTATATTCTATTACACTCTCGTATGGCAGGGAGACGTGCAACTGGCAGAGGAAGGATGAAGTGAATGAATGCTGTAGAAATAAGATTCCTCGATTTCTTATAAACTCGTATTCCTGATAAAATGTGCTATCATGTTATGAATATGGCGTGTTTTAAAATGATTCAAAAGCAAGCTGTAAATACGATTATGAAGCTACCGCTTATATTGCTTGAATACGCAGAGAAAATGTATAAAAAAGGTAGTGTCAGGATACGTCATATGATACACAAACTTATGGAAGAAGAAATCGAGGACGCTCCAGGAATGCCACGCGATCAAGTCAGTCAAATGCTTGATTACATGTCAGGCAGGAAGTAGTGTCCAGTACAGAGTTGGGTGGTAATCAAATTTTTCCGTCTACCTCTCCAACATATTGGATAATTAGTCCAAAAGATTAAAAGATTCCAGGTTCACACATTCTCATATATGGGCATGGGCATGCTTGTGCATGAAGAACAAATTACTTTTTAAAACCTTGAATTTTATGATAGGTAGGTATGCACAAAATCAACATCAGCGGCTGCATATTAAAATAGGTCGACCTGTAACAAATTTGTCGTTTAATTTCAGATGTATTCCCCTATACTACACCCAAATGAGTCAAAATCACCAGCTGGCCCAGAAGCTGTCCAAGATAGAGACCCTGCGCCTCGCACGCAACTACATAGCGGCGCTAACCGTTGTGCTGTCGCAGAGCGCCCCCGTGTCGCTGGAACGCTACGTGGAGATGCTGTCCTTCGGGCTCAGCCAGGCCACCACAAACCTGCTGGCTGTAGGGTACGGCTGCAAGCCCAAGTGGAGCGAAAGGACAAACAAAAACAGCAGATTTGTACTCTACATTTCTTCTGATCACCAAATTACAAGAGATATGCACAAATTAAATAGCAGAAGTTTAAAAAATGATGAGGCCTAATATAATTATTCAAAAATGCTTAATTTATTTTTTCTTATTTATGTATGACAGATTAATCTTGCTGTATCTTCGGAACACAAAATTACGAGATACTTGTAGCCGTAGAAGCTTAAGGAATGATAAATCTGTATGTACTTAATGTGATATCAATGTTATTTCTTCAATGTTTGCAAATTCACTTTGTGGCATCATTTTATTTGTTATTGTTTGAATTGAATTGAATTCATGTTATTATTCTGACGAAGAAACCATGGATTTTGAAACATGTAGATATTATTGATTTAATGGTTTACACAAAGTAATTTGTTTCATTTAGATATAAATATTATTCAAGTGTGATTGTTTTGCGCCCACCCTGACAAGTCTGCCAATTGGTTGTTATTTTGGATTTGCCATTCTTTGACGTAAGTATTATTATTGCTAAACCCTCGTCATGGAACAGCGGATATCTGCTGCATATTTCTTCTAACTAACTAACTAACTAACCATCACGCCGTTTCCCCGCAGGGGTAGGCAGAGAGGATGGACCGCCAAACAACTCGGTCTTGGCATACACTCCTCGCCTCATTCACATTCATACATCTTATCATACATGCTCTTCTATTATTCTGACTCTTGACATGGCCCGACTCAAGTATCTGATTCACTTGATCGTGCCATGTCTTCCTCGGGCGTCCTCGACTTCTTCTACCATTCACATTAGTATCATATATTCTCTTGACACTCCTTTCTTCGTTCATTCGCTCTATATGTCCAAACCATCTAAGCGTCCCTTTTTTAATCTTACTTATGACGCTCACATCGGCCTTGCATTCTTTTCGGATCTCAACATTCCTCACACGATCATACATGGTTTTACCACACATACGCCTCAGAGATCTCATTTCTACAGCATTCAGTCTACTTTCATCCTTTTTCTGCCAGTTCCATGCTTCACTGCCATACGTCAGGGTAGGTACCAGCACTCCATTGTGAACTGCTAGCTTCGCTTCTTTGGACAGCTTTTTGTTGGCGCCAACAGCATTCAGTCCACCATTAATAGAGTTACCTGCATTTACCCTTCTTTCAATATCCCTATCAGCCTTCCCATCTCTCGTAAACATACTTCCCAAATACACAAACTCATCAACTTGCTCTAAGTACTCATCATTCACAACTATGTTGCACACTGTTTTCGTACTCTCTCTTTCTAAAACCATTACTTTTGACTTACTTACATTCATCATCAACTCATTCTTCATACATACTTCGTTCATCCTAGATACGAGTGACTGCAGATCTTCTATGCTGTTAGAAATCAGCACCGCATCATCAGCATACAACAGACAACATACTTTCAGACCATTCAATTTCGCGCCCAATCCCGCCTCTTTCAATTCTTGCATACAATTGTCCATGTATAGATTGAATAACCACGGTGACATTACGCAGCCTTGTTTAACACCTTTTATGATGTCAAACCACCCCGTAAAACCACCGTTTACCCTAATGCATGCAACGCTTCCCTCATACAGAGACGCGATTGCCTGTATGAGATTTGTATTCACTCCATACTTGGACAACACCTTCCATAGCTTTTTCCTGTCGACGCGGTCGTATGCTTTTTGTAGATCTACAAAAGCACAGAAAAGTTTCTGGTTTTTTGCCAGAAACTTCTCAGTGAGCATCCGCAATGAGAAAATCTGGTCCATGCACCCCCGTCCACTCATAAAAGCACCTTGCACATCCCATATTTTATCTTTGGTTTCCATTCTTACCCTTTCAATCAATATTCTACCATACAGCTTGCCGACTGAACTGAGCAGGCTAATAGCCCTATGATTCCCACATTCCATGCGCGACCCTTTACCTTTGTATAACGGCATGATTACAGCTCTTCTCCAATCTAATGGTGTGTAACCCTCCTCTAAACACTGGTTAAAAAGTTTGCACAACCATGTGAGAATTATACGGCTATCTCCTTTAAAGTATTCGGCAGCGATATTGTCGAAACCAACAGCCTTACCATTCTTCATATATTTAATCGAACTTTTTATTTCATCCATGCTGATTCTGGTAACATTCACTCCGTCGTCGTTCATACCTGATTCGCTACTGGAATCACCGTCACCCAGGTCGCTTTCGAAGACTTCCTCAAAATATTTCATCCATCTTTCTTTTATTTCTTCCTCATTCGTCAACATTTTTCCATCTTTTGATTTTATCACTTTCATGCTTCCGTTGTCTGTACCACTCCGGGATCTTTTGACCTCCTTCCAAAACAGTTTAATATTTTCTTGGAAGTGGTTGGTCATTTTAATTCCCTCTTCCTCTTCCAGGCGTTTTTTTCGTTCTTTCACTCCAACACTTACTCTTTTCTTGCATCTCTTATATACTTCTTTCGCTCGGTCTCTTTCTTCACTAGAAGCACTACCAGACGCTATCAAACACAACCATGCTTTCTTCTTCTCTGAGACCAGTGCTTTGATCTCGTCATCCCACCAAGCATCACCTTTCTTCCTACCTTGCGTACTTATTCCACACACGTCTCTAGCAGATTCACAAAGACTTAACTTTATGTGGTTCCATGTTTCATCTATGCTTAGACCGTCCATTTCCTTCTCATTCAGTCTCATCTCTGCACAATTCTCATACTTACTTCTGATAATATCGTTTTGTAGTTTTTCTACTTTGACTCTTGTTGGAGTCGTTACCGTTTTCACTTTAGAGCGCCAGCCACGGAAGAGGTTTACTCTCGACACTACCAGAAAGTGGTCAGTTTCAACCTCAGCCCCTCTAAAAACTCTTGTGTCCTCGGTAACGGTTCTCAACCTAGAGTCAATTACTACAAAGTCAATTATTGATCTCTCATTTCCTCTTTCCCACGTATATTGGTGGATACCTTTATGATCGAAGAAAGTATTCGACACAAACAGTATTTCTTCTGGACATCAAAATATAGCAAAAAGAACAACATAAAAATCAGAAGCTTAGGGAATGATAAGGTTACCTGATATCTTTATTTTAAAAAATTCATTTCTACCACTTTGTTTTAAATAAATTAATTTAGTATCTAAGGCTGGAGATGCGAGATTAATGGATAAATTTATCACTCCGTAGCATTGTTTTTTTTTTTTAATAAAATACATAATGATCTTAAGTATTGTTTGCCTTCCGCTAACTTCTGTTCTCTTTGACAAATTGTTTTACAATATGTATTTCTAAATATCCTCATTTAAAGAGGAACGAGAAAACATTTAAGAAAAACAGGCTACTTCTTTACTTTCCTCCGAACTTAGAGATAAATAATTGGGTTATTGAGGTTTCAGTTTAATTTTTTTAATTTATTATTTATATATTTATTAAAATTTATTTTTTAAATGCTGCACGGAGAAAAATGCTTTTCGAAAATACGATCACTTTATTAGCAAAAACGATTAAGACGATAGACTTCGCTTTTCGGCCCATACAAAAGGACGCCAGGACGAAAAACACTTTTCTACATCGAAAATTGCACAAAATGAATATATTTTTATATACTGCCTTCTAGAGGGTGAAAACTATGTCGGTATTTTTTCGAATTTTCGATGCGTTTCGTTTTAACGTAAACATTCACTGTCAAACATGTACGATTTATCAAAAAATGTTATTTAAGGAAAAAGTGCTGCTAACTCAACTCTCATAAAGAATTATAAAATTATAAAAAGCTACCGACGTAGCTTATTCTTTCTAAAAAATATATATTTTTTAAATTTCAATTTCGTTAAATTTTCGGTGTAGAAAAGTGTATTCTCCATAAACCCCTTTTCGAGCGATTTCTGTAGGTAAATTTGAGCGTTGTCTCATTCGCACATTTCGTATGCGCATGTATTGTAAGTGAGCGTGAGCTTATTGTGAGCGGGACAGAATGACAGACGCGGGTGTTACACGTATCGTTCAAAGTCTAGCCTCTTAAAAACGGTATTGAAGTTCTTACGAACAAATTTACAGGGTTTCAATGTTTATTGGCGGGAAAATGTAAGAATAATTTGTTGGTATACGTACGAAATTATGTATTAATTATAATACCAACAAATTATTCTTACATGTTCCCGCCAATAAACATTGAAACCCTGTTAATTTGTTCGTAAGAACTTCATTACTTAGTTTTTTACGAAAAAAATTTACGTATTTTCGAATCACATTTTTCTCCGTGTGGGGTTACGCCGAAAATGGATGAAGTCTGTTATTCCGTAATTACATTTCAATAAACATAAATGTATACAATAAAGATTATTACAATAAGAGCATTGAATTATAATTTTATGTATTTGTTGACTAATTATTGTTTATCACAAAATTGAACTTTGTAAAATAAAGCTGATGACTTGCGATGGTACCTTGTTATTATTGGATTAAAGTTTAGTTCTCTGTGTGTACGTATTTCATTGCCTTTGCGTGTACGATACAGAACCTGAAGAAACTTTAATAGCACACAACTGCTAACCATGTACAAATGGCAAGTGTACCCCAGTTAAATTTGGCAGCCTCTGGTTAAGAACCCCAAAATAACTGAAAAACCTCGACTCTTTGCAGAAACGGGCGATCCGTTTGATAGATTTTTCCGTCTTATCAAACGTATTTCAATCTTTAGAGCACAAGTGTCGGGAGAGAATGCAGTCCTTATTCTACCGGTATTTTAATGTAAGATGCCCCGAGGAACTAGCGTCATTAACTTCACGGAACCGGTCCATCGTCGGGAGACACGCCAAACGCGCGACCAACGTATTTACTCGGCTTATATTTATCCCATGAAAACGGGTCTCCTTCTACGACTTCTACTTCTACAACATCTACGACTCGTTCTTGAGTTCAACAGATCGACTGTGGAACGGTTTGCCGGCCTCTGTGTTTCCTTCCTCTCATCGTCCTGTAGTCCCTGAGGGCCTATGTCTTCTTCAAAGATGACATAAACCCCCAGGGACATTATTTTCTTGAGGGCTCCTTTAAGAAGTTAATGTTAAAAAAAAAAAAAAAAACGTGTTTTACCAGCTAGTTTAAGTGCAATTTAAGAGTTAAAACTGATCATTAAATAATAACAACCTGTCACTCTTACATTTAATAGGTTTGCCGACAATTTCCTCATAATAGTACATAAGTACGCTAATTCTAGTGGGTGCAGTAGTTGCACCCACCTTGGTGGTACCTACAATTGATTTACTGGAACAAGTTTGCACAGCATTTCTGGCCGACTGACAGTCACTCAAATCAGATATAACTCCGGTTTTCCTTCCTATAAACGTCGACCAGATCGAGCAGTTAAATCATAAAATCGTGAATCAAGCGGATGAGAAATCTGCTACGTAGAAATTAACCACACACCAAGCTGAGTTTCACGAGTTTAACACTACCTACCAAACTTAGAATAAGAGAGGTCTATCTCAGCCAATTTTAAATGTATTACATACTTTGACCAGGAATATTAAGACAAGGCATGTCAAAAGGCGTGTTAAAAATGACACCGGAATCAAAATTATTGGTTTACGAAAACATATACTATAAAAAAAGTACATTATCTCACAGTCAAAAGAACGCAGGAAGCATTGGTGTTTACCCTTTGTTGGTCTGCATGATGCAAATTAGTTTTTTAGCAAGTTCACAACAACGGAATAACTATTTTTAAAAAAACGAGTGTGCTTTAGACCACACGACTGATGAAAATACTTCTCTAGTAATCTAATCTAATTTTCTTTCTGGCGTCGAATAAAACCATTCCAATCATCAGTGTATAAGAATCTATATCGAAGATTCGTTTGGATTTTTTTTATAGAGAAACCTCACAAGAGTCCCAACTGCTCCCTTCTGGAGCCAGTGAGACTATGGCATCCCCAATTGTGGAATATGTTGTGAGGCTGAAGGTAAGTGGGAAAGGGAAGGAGATGGGGAAGAGGAAGGTGGGAAAGTACGTGGCTATTCAGATCTAGTCACTAAACACGGATAAAGCCATTATTAAGCAACGTTTCAATTCTGAATGGTGGTCTTACACCAGGGCGATACTGAGAGTATCTTCCACTCTGGAACGTGCCGCAAATATAACATATATAATTTTTATTAATTAATTGTAAAATCACACAAATTAATCAAATAAAATTATTTTGCGCACGCCGGGTTCGAACCCGCGACCTTCCGAATGGGAGTCAAGTGTCTTACCACTAGACGACGGATGTTCGTTACCAATTATCGTGACAAATTACTCGTTTCAATGCAGTTCGCACACTCTAAACAAAAAAATTATTAATTTTATTACAGGAACATACGCTTAGAATGGGATTTTTGGTTTAATTCTAAGTTTAAAATAAATCCCAGCCCATCATTAACGTCATTACTATGGATTTAAGCACTTTTCTTACGATTAGATTGTGAGGAATGAACCTCAAAATAATTTTAATTTTTTATCGTTCGCCTCCGTAACGTTCGTAACGCCCGATATTACGCCTCTAATAACGCTGTAATTTCCGTAACGCATACGCCAGTTTACCCCTCAAGTAAAGCGTGCCTAAAGAAGTATTTATTTCAAAAATATCATTTTTAAACACACAAAATTGAGGGAGTTAGAAATGTTCTTTGTATCGGCTTTCGCGGACTTTATTATTAACAATTTAATCAGATGAATACTTACGAATATTAGATTCGAGGCAGCGAGTCGATAAAATTAACATTATTTGATAAAAATGTTTAATTTGTTCCTAGAGAAACAATTACGTCAATGCGAGAGATGCGACGGAATTTGATGTGTAATTGTATTATGAAATATCTCATAGGTGGTGCTATTTTTGGATTTAAATTAGCAATGGGAGGGCTAATCTATAACTATTACATTGATGATTACATAATTACATATTATGCCCCTGATAGCACCCGCTGGGGATTTTAGAAGTTTCCACCAAGCAATCTTCTAGGTAGATAGGTACATAACTATCAAAATATTTCGCTTTCTGTGCTGATAAGCTAATGTTATCTAAATTGACTTATCTGCTTTTTGTTTTGAAATAATAACATCGTCATAACGCTCCTACAATGCAACTTTTTTTGTATTCTAATTTTTCAATAACATATTTTCATAACATAATATTATACCAAATGAGACAAATACTTTGTTTTTAACCACTTTATTTTGATTTATATTGGTCGACCGGTTTCAGTTGAACTGAACCTTGTGCATGGGATTTTTTTTTCTCAGAGCCTCCAGTAAGAAGCTTTTGTAAAGGGTGAGATTTGAACCCACGATCGCCAGATTGCTAGTCTAGAGCCTAATTCTTCGACCACGTAGGCCATCGTACATAGTATAATAATCCATTCCTTTGTTTCTGAAGTTCTCCGTGTGGGTTTATATCCCGAAGAACGCAAAAAAACGATACGGGAATTATCACACATTGATTTAAACTTTTCAAATATTGATATCGCTGTAACACATTTTATCTTATTCTAGAAGGGAATAAGCTATATATGGTTCTAACTAAGCTTAGATACCAGAGGCCCTAGCACGCTTGCTCTATAACGATCGATAGGATAACTATCGGTAACTTCTCATCGTTCCCTACGACAACTGCAGATCGCAAACTAATAGGTGACAGTTCACAATGACTAAGTGTCCTTGATATATACGATATCACCTGTCGTTTGTACGTTTGAGATCTGCAGTTGTCCTAGGGAACGATGAGAAGTTACCGACAATCGGTCGGTAACTTCATATCGAGCGACCGTGCTAGCACACCAGATCTGAAGTTGTCCCTACCTCCCAACCTTTACCTTTTCTTCTCTTTTCCTTCTTCTACTTTGTAGAAGCTCACATTAATCCCAAATAATGACCAGCTATCTCACATATTAACGTAGTTATTATTTAGTTTTGTTATGTGCTTTATAATAAGTAAAAACTAGGAACCTACCTACACACTAAATAATAAATTAACTGTATTTTTACTTTCCATTAAAATCCATATAATGGATATAAATAGCATTTTGTCACGTCATTTTGGGAGTTATTTTGAAATTGTTTAACTACCTTCCTAAAGTCACAAAAATGCAATAAAATTGAATTATCTCAATTTGACAAAAATACATATTAATGAATGTATTTTTTATGACTTTTCGGCCAATTGCGCATTTTATTACATTTTACTTATCACCTACACCTCTGACCTCATTTCGCATGCACAAATTAAAAGATTCTAAGAATAGGTATACAGGGGAAGATTGCGATCAATGGACTGGCGCAAGGAATAGACCACTACGTTATTATTTCAGCAACTAATGGTTCTTTTTAAATCCAAAATCACGCCAAAAGCAAGCAATATTCCGTCCTGACTTGCTTCACAACCCTCGCTCACAGTTCCCAATGGTTTCGCGCCTTCCACCGTAGCTCCGGCTGTAGGTATTTTTACCTGTTGGTACTTTTATACGTAAATATAATGTTATTAACTACATACGTAGGTATTTATTTATTAGAAAGGGCATCAAGCTTTTTACTTCCATGATTACGAGTGAAATGAAATCAGCATGCGCCTGGCATAGCAAGCCTTGCCTCATAACTCATAAGTCATAACCATGTTGGTCTAACCCAGTAGAATAATAGGATGTGTGAAGTACCG
Source organism: Limnephilus auricula (assembly GCA_951813805.1). NCBI lineage: Eukaryota > Metazoa > Arthropoda > Insecta > Trichoptera > Limnephilidae > Limnephilus > Limnephilus auricula. The sequence goes on along the minus strand of OX638391.1, from coordinate 14,928,720 downwards.
AAGGCGACACTAAAACGAAGTCTCAATGGCGGAAACCAAATATAAAAAAGGAGCAGATACTAATCAGATCAGCAAAATTTGCCTCCATTGTTCCATTGAATATATTATGATATACCCCGTTACTAATTAACATGTTTTTTTTTACACAACTGATAAACAACCATTTAGTGTGGTAAACGGTTTTTTATCATGCGTTTAAATTTTTTTTAATTTTTATTAGTTAAGTCCGTAGTGTCTAATCTTCAAAGATTGTATATTACTGTACCTGAGAAGCATATGGATGCAACTCCAAAATTTGAAGAAATGAGTTTTTGATGGAGATGTGTAGTAAATGATCATGTTCATCAGTGGGTAGTCATATTTTGAAGAAATATAGGGTTTTTCAAAAATGTATAAGGATGCAACTACCATTATTCTTAGAAGCATTAGAAGCAGAAGGACTCAAGTCCATCCTTCTGCTTCTAATCTCTTTGTTTTCTATCTAAATAGACACAATAACCTCGTATATCAACAAACGACACCTGTGATATTGGTAATCATTAAACAGGAAGGATAAATATAAAATAAAACTCCAAGGGGAAAAAGAAACGCATTTACGTGAGGCGAAAGTGCGATATAAACTGAAAAAAATCGGATTAGTTGCGAGGGAAGTCATCGTATTCTGTATTAGTTTTGATTACTTGGATATGGAAAAATGTCTTCCGTGCCCCTTCTGAATATTTTTATTTGAAAAAATTGTGGTGTTTAAATGAAACCATTCTGGGCAGCACCAATAACAAGGCAATTTTTGCATGTGGAATGAGTCAGTCGGTGTCAGGGGGGCAAATGAAGAGACTTCTTACCTCCTGAAGTGGATATATAGCGATATGGGGGATAATATTGAATATGGTCTGACAACTGTGAAGGCCAAAACACATTGACCCCCGTATTCATACCCATCCTTCATACCTTTTCCTTCCCAGAACCTCCTTTCTTTCCTTATGCTAAAAGACACTCCATACAGCATCCCCAAAGATGACATAGGCCCTGGGGGATTTTTTTTCTCAGGGCCTACTCTGTGGAGTTAATGTTGAAAAAAATCAACTGCATTTTTTTAACAAAATTTTAAGTCATAAATGCCAGATTATCCCCCGTCAGATGACGAAGATTTGGAAAATACCAATAATTAGTAATAATTATATTAAGAAATATACAATAAAATGTATTTTTCTTTTACCTGTTGTGTATAGTTATTATTTTACTTCCAAATTAAATTTTCAAACATCGATCTTTTAATAATTTTTTACTTGTTATAACGAAATAGTCTATTGCATTTTGAAGCAGAAGGACTCAAGTCCATAGTTATTTATTTTAAACACTTATTTCTAGGCTTTGCATGTAAGATATTTCGTTTTATTTTCTCAATTTTAAAACAAAACTAATTGATTTAATAATTACAAAAATTTCATCAATCAGCATGAATATCTGCAGAAGTTATGAGACCATAATTACATAAAAAATACGGTTTTGGCTCTACTGAACATTTGGCTTTTTGGAGTTGCATCCGTATGCTTCTCGGGTACAGATTTTATTCGCATTGTTTCCACTCAGTTTGATTTCTAGCTTTGATTAATGTTTATTATCACAGTTATTGAAATGTATTAAAATTATAACCTTTAAAAGTCGCTATTACGGTTGTTCAAAGTGCTTTTGGTCCGGTCATAGCCATCCAGTGATCCAAATATGGCGACACTGGTTTAAAAAAAGATCAAAGTTTATTTATTTATTAAAAGAATTTTATACATAGTGTAGATATTGTGTTATTTCGCCCGTTATGCTAGGGATGTCCCTGTGTTATAACGGGTGAAGTACTTGTACTTGAAGTACTTGCTTTTTTCACTTTTGTCGTGCTAGGTTCAAAAATTCTATGACATCTTGTTCTTATATGAATAAATAATAAAACATCTTTTTCTTATAATAATAAAAAAGTAACATTTGGTTTTAATTAAATTTAATTCATTACTTTTATACTTTCTTGGTGCTTTAAATAAAAGTAATTGATTAATTAAAACTAACATTTGGTTTTAATTTAATTTAATTCATTACTTTTATACTTTCTTGGTGCTTTGAATAAAAGTAATTGATTAATTAAAACCACGTGTAATTTTTTTATTATTCTTATTATAATAAAAAATAAAATGTGGTTTTAATTAATCAATTACTTTTATTCTAAGCACCAAGACTAAGAAACTATACTAGATATATATCGTTGCTCTATTTTACACTGGTTTTCAAGAGGGAAAAATGGCACATCTTTGAAAAAATGATAAACTAATATTTAGGGATCAGCTATTTATAGAAGTAATTTTTCATTTTAAACTATTTTCAGGTATTTTAAATGACTCTATTCATTCACATTCACATAGAAAATTCTGAAATTTGATTTTATTCTTAACCTTTTGAAAAATATTTTTTTTCATTACGACGCGACGTAAGAAAATTGACATATTTAATTTCTTTTGTGGTATATTACAATAATTACATGAAGATTATGTAGATAAAACGATATTTCTGATAATACCTGAAATCTATTCTTTCCACAATGAAGTTATATCAAAAACAATTAAAGAATATAGAATTTCTTAACCAACTCAGTCCATATTTTGACGCGGTCCCCATTTTTCGGCCATCTTTCTTGCCCGCCGCGTCATTGTCAATTTATTAAAATTATACCTAGAGGCTAGATGCTATGCAGTATTTCGTTACGTCGAGAACGAGAATGGCCCAAGCTACTCTGACCTTTTTCTTGATACAATTTCTTTATGCATAAGGGACAAAATTGCTTCCAAAAACCGGTGATCATATGGCCAATTAGAGGTTAATACTAAATAATATTTACTGCTAAGCACAGATAAGTACCTACCAGTTATTTTGTTACCAAACTATGTATAAAAGGAGCAATGATTGGTCAATCGTTAAAATTAGTTTGTCGATTTAAACCATGGCGCCTGGGTAGTTTTAAAAGAAATTCGAATGAAAAATCATTTTTTTAAGATACGTGGTGTTATAATGTGAACGACGATAATGTGTAGAAAGTAAACTTATCCAATGATCGCAACCTTCCCCTAATATTTACATAATAACATCAATGGTTTAGTAACTTTCTATCTGACGATCTATTTCCTATGATGTGAATATAACCAACTAAAATGTAATCCCTGGTTAATTTCCTACTACATCACATAAAATTAACAAAAATAGCTTCAACCACGCTATTAACTTTATAAACAAATCTACACACACGTCATGGATAAATTGGGTACGCCGTTACACATCTGTTATGTATATAATAAGCCACTTGCAATACATTTTTACATTTTTTTCCGGTTTAGGCAAATATTCCAAGACCTTCTGTATTTTTGTTTAATCGTCATTTTAAAACCCTGAGGATTTATTGAAAATTTCAATCCGATAATTCGGACCATTTTTTATAAACCGGAAAGACGGGACATAAATGGGAAAGTTTAACAACAATATGAATCATGTAAACCAGTATGAAGTATATGTAAAAATACATTTTGTTTGTCTAGTATTTAAATAGTATATACCTATACCAAAGTTGGTTTTTGTTTTTGCAGTGAGATTAATTTGAACAGCCGAACATTTTTGTTCTTAAACATAAAACTTGCTATGGTGCCTCTTGTTTGATATTATCCAGATGTTACTTGTAAATTATGAATTATTATAATTTAAAATTGTAGATTATTAATTATTATAATTTAAAATTGTTAATTATTAATCATTATAAAATTTTGTTAAAACGGCACCATTACGATTACTCCTCTAAAGCTTCAGCCACACTACTTGCGAAGTTAATCGAATACGATAGTGTAGAAACGAACTTCACTTCGCTTCGTGCAACTTCCGATTGTTGTCGGGTTTTGCGCCGAGTCAAAGGATTCGAAACGTCCCGAAGTTCGAACATGAAGCATTTGAATACACTACTCGGCTCACTTCTTCATTAACTTCGGTCAACTTCGTGAACGGAAGGCATCTGTACGATGTTCACTTCTTACAATCACTCAAAATACTCACCGTTCTGCCATCATAAATGATTCTATTTTCGGAAAATTGTCACTGACCCCGAACAAAACCTATTTCAGGTATTTTTTAAATTCAAAAGATTGCTTAATAATTTCGTAAAACAAAGTTCGCAGGCTACAAACAATAAGGCAAATAAATATTAATTGTCAAATTCAAAAATATTAAATTAGTTGCCACATAAAAAAAAATCTGTGTGAAATTTTACAAAATTAATTGAATATTGTCTGAGACGGAACATTTTTATGTAGTGACGTCACAAGCCCGAAAAACGGATTTATTGATTTAAAAAAAAAACTATACGCTTACAATTTTTTTTGGAAGCATTGTCGTAATCTTGGTAGAAAAATCTACACACACGATTTTTTCCAAGTCATTATGAAATCCATGCAAGTGGCCTATTCGCGTTTTCGTGTTACTAAAAAGTTCTTGAGAATTTTTTTTTTGTTTCAATTTCTTTATGCAAATAACTGAAAAGGATAGATACCTACAAATTTTTTTAACATTTTTAATACAACTAATTGTTTAATTTAAGCACTTTTATCGAAAAAAAAATCATCATTTTTACCAAAAAAATGCTTAATTTAAATACTTATACCGAAATAATAATCACTTGAACACCCTGGATTAGATTTTATTTGAGATTTTCACGATCAAATATTTTATCGTGATTTACTATTGGAATATTATGCCATGTAGCGCTTCTAAGTTTCGGGGTAGATATCTGACATCTAAAATGTTGACAAAAGAAAAAAGAAGCGCAACACGGAATTGTTATCATAATGCCCCAAACATAAATCACGATACTCCTGTATTATTATATTTTTTTTAATCACACAAATTTAAAAACATTAATTACACACTTAATTTCGGAGGCGGGAATGGGTACCGCCGCCCCGGGAACCATTTATTGGATAACCAACACCTCTGCCATAGGTCACCCCAAGTGGTTTGCAACGTTTGGTGACTTAGCAGGGGTGCCCGGGTTCATGGGGTTCATTGTCTAGGTCTTGGCGGCGGATGATCTAGACACACTGAACTACAGATTCCTACCCAACCCTCATACATTTTTCCTTCCCAGAACTTCCTTTCCTTCATTTCCTTTAAAATACCCTCCACACAGCATCCCCAAAGATGACATAGGCACCGAGGGAACTTATTTTTCTCAGGGCCTCCTGTGTGGACCTAATGTAAAAAAAAAACATTGAATGTCATCATGAGAAATACCTAAGGACTTGAAAAAAAAGAGGACGCTCCACAAATTTGTTTAATATTTAAGATGTTTTCAAAATCCGACTATGAATGTTTTGGAATTTTGACTTTTCACCGCGAAAACTACATACCGATGCCATCCTCGTTTCAGCGGTTCGAATGAATATTTCCAAAAATTTTAACATTTGCAGAATTTTTAAAAGTTTTATTTAAAATCTAAATCTGAAGTAAATCTTTTTATGGTGATGATGAAAGTGATTCATTTGAGCACGTACACCGCTTGATAAATACACAAATAACGTAGTAAAAAGTCGCAAGTCGTTAAAGTTAACAATCAGTAAACTTCTAGTCTTGAACTGCAGAATCATATTCAAGGCCAAGAAAAATAAACATTAATAATGATTTAATATTGAAATGAATTAACAATTAATGAATTGCTGATAAATAAAAATAATATTTTATATTTAAAATATTATTGGTGCAAAATATTAGCAGGGACGAAATGATGCAATATTCACTGATCGCTTGGTTTGTATTGTGATTTAATTATAGTAATAATTTTTTTACTATAATATATCTAATTTTATGACCGGCTAGTAGTCAATTTCAGAGAAATGCGTGTGTATGCGTGAGTGACACCAAAAGTTAATTAAATAAACGTCGACAACGAGTCTGTCTGCCGAGTTCCAGCTCGATTGGATGTCGGGAATGAAGATGGGCTAATTTCAACATTCAAGGTTTGCTTTCATTTAGGTATTCACGAAAAGAAAAATGCACACATTCAAAAATATAAAAAACCATAATTTTACAAAACTCCTGAATATTACGTTAGAATAACAAGCAAAGGTAACCAGAAATAATTTTAGGAAAAATACTTAATTTACAAAAAACTATTCACAATAAAAATTAATAAATCATAAAAAAAAATCTTATAGATGGACGTCACGTTATGTGAAGTCACATTATGTTTTGAACCTCGGGTAAGAATTTTGCAAAAACACTTCTACAATCAGTCATAAAACGAAAATATCTCATAAATAGACACATTTTTGATTAATATAGTACCTAACCTTAGTAAATACTTCTTTACGTACGCTTGACTTGAGGGGTAAACTGGCGAATGCGTTACGGAAATTACAGCGTTACGAAAAGTGAAATGAGTCGCAAGGCGAACGGGCATTATCACATTTTAGAACCAAGCAAACCACATTTTCTTTCTCTCTTCCTCTCATAGCTAGTGCATGAAATATTTCAGTCAGTATTTTGAAATACCAGTGACGCGCCGAACGACGGGAGACTGTATGGATGAGTGTTTCAGGCTAATAATTATTTCTTATAATAGTTGTTACCCTTTGTGCTATGCAAGTCTTGTCTTAAACATTAGTTTATCAATTTAAAAAATAATAATTAACAATAAACAATGAAAATCAATCATTTATTTAAAATTAACTTTTGAATTGATGTTCATACCAATGAAAAACGTGGTTATTTTTCCACACATTAAATTTAAAATCTGCTTTATACACTTTCTGGTGCTCAGCTATGAATAACGACGTCAGTCAAATATCTTCAGTTTTGCTGGTATTCTCACTTTTTCGAAACCAGTAGCCTTCTTTAGGTAGTCTGCCCATCTTATCGGCTACCTCTGTTGGATTCCTCCATCCAAGGACGCCATCCAATGATTTTAAAATTTCAATAACCCAGCATAGTCCGACTAGAGCTTGGAGATAGCTAAAAGCGATATCGGCTGCCTTTGTCTTCTTGCTCCTAATTATATTATAAATAAGGTATTAAGGTACTTTTTATCATGGTGGTGATCAGTGGTAACTTTGGTTGAGAGTTCATGGTAGCTGGTTATGTCTGGTTACCACGAAGACATCATATTTTCAATAATATCTTCATGGACTTACTTATGTCTGCTTATAACAACCCGGAACGACTACATCGTATATTCATTTATGCTTTTCAATAAAGTAAACAGACTGAAACATAACAGGTGTTGAAGCATTTTTTCGACGGGTGCAAAATTTTTTAGTTCATTAATTCATATCTGTAAGATACTGAAAATATATTTATACACTTGCTTGGGGAAATTGTCAAGAGTGAATTAATGTCTTCCAGTTTACGACTTTGATATAGCTAATTATAAGTATTTTTAAACAGATTTGCTTCATAGAACGTATGATTTATAGTGTTCATCGTCTCTTATATAGGTTCTTGACAAGATAAATAAAATAACAGGGTGACAAATTATAAAATAAGCAATTGAAGAAGTGTGTCTATAACTTTAGTATTATTTATTTATTTTAATAAATCTGTCGGTAAGCATCGTTTATCTGAATGTACATTGAATTTTATTTTTGAGCTGATTAAAAATAGTTCTACTCAAATGTATGTAATTTTTAAAAAAATTCAAGTGTAACCTTTTACGCACTCCAAATATCAATTGTGGGCTGGATTCCTACTACTACATAAATTTATTACTAAAATTTAGTTTTTTTAGATAATTCAGTTTATTCAGTTATTTTTTAACATTAGTTTATTTTATATTAATCTTGCAAAGCTAAGCAATCAGTTTGATTGTTAACACTTAACTTTGTATTAAACCACTAATTATATAACCACAATTACCTACATGTTTCAAAACCGATGGTTTCTTCGTCAGGGTAGTAATGACATTAAATAAACAAACAAGTATAGACTAAAAAGAACAGATTAAAAAGAACTATGGACAAAATTATTATAGAGAGAGGTGATTAATTAATTAAAAAAATAACGAAGAAACCATCGGTTTTGAAACATGTAGGTAATTGTGATTATATAATTAGTGGTTTAATACAAAGTTATTTGTTTTAATTTAATTCAAAATGACGCCACAAAGATATTTTGCGAAGTTTGAAGAAAAAACTTAATACTTAACTTAATATTATAATGTTTAAACATTGGGAAAAGGTTTATGTTTTATTTTGGTGCATTAGATTTTAAATGAAAGACTTTGATTTTTTTTTCAAAAGTGAAAAAGCTAAATACTTTAATTTAAAACATACAATAAATAAAATTTAAAAAATAGAAACTTTCGTTTTTTATCAAGATTATCAAGGCAAAGGAAATAGTGTCAAAGATAGTGTCATACGAGTATGTAAATCGACTTGTTTTAAACAATTTTCAACATTAAATGAAACAAACTACTTTGTGTAAACCACTAATCACATGTTATAATATCTATATGTTTCAAAACCGATGGTTTCTTCGTCAGGATAATAACATGAATAAAAATAACAAAATAAACAAACAAGTATTGACAAAAAGAACAATAGACAAAATATTATTAAAGAGATAGGTGATTAATTACCTAAAATATCGCAAAAAACAATTATACAAAATTAAGTATAAAAATTATTTTAGAATAAGTTCACATAGAATAAGTTGAAACATGTAGATATTATAAACATGTAATTAGTGGCTTGCACAAAGTAATTTGTTTCATTTAATTAAAATGATGCCACAAAGTAATTTTGCAAAGATGGAAGAAATAATTTTCAACATTTTACAGAACATGTAAAATCAGAGATTCAAATCCGTTTCTGAAATAATTTAATACTATGCCGACATTTTTATAAAAAACAGTTGCAAATTTATCTAATAGCAGTTTTGTTCGCTTCGTAAACACTAAGCCATGGTAAGCTCGTCAGTGGTTTACCGTCCAGACATAGATTTTGTTTGTGAAATTTAACATAAATTCCGACACAAATAACGTCTTAGTTTCACGAGATTAGTTCTATGGATTATAGGAATTATACAAAAACTTTTACCTACACTGATATGAAATAAGATGGTGGTGGTATTGTTGAAATTTTCAATTCCCGTTTTGTCTAAAGGAAAGTGGAAGTGAAACGCGTGAGGGGAAAAGGCTGCGGGCGGGGAACGCCGGGAGAGGGTAGAGGGTGGGATTTGAAAGGAGACATAGTAACGATAGGGGATAACAGGGGGTAAATTCGGAAAAAACCATGCTTCTCACACTGTATATGGCCTACTCACAGGTAAAAAACCTTCTGATTTATTCATGTAAGCATCAGACGGGAAAACAAAAAATAGTGAATCCAATAAGACTTCAATAAATAGAATTAAAATACAGACATTTTCTTTGAGTGCCATTGCAACGCACGCCTGGTACTCGCTAATATTTTATTAAATTTTTTTGATCAAGACCATTCTTTTGGGGCCTGGTTTTCGGTGACCCCTTAAAAAATTGTCCTTATGGAGGACAGGATAACTAACAGCTTTATCTGAAATTGAAAAACAAATACTATGTTTACACCAATATTCAATCAAAATAATCAACGTGATAGACGAATTCTAGAATTAAATAATGTGGAACAAAAATTTTCATTAAATTATTATTTGTTATTTTTTTAATATGAAAAACTCTATTTTTATATTTTTTATGGTTATTCCCATCAATGTAATATATCATCGAAGAAGAAGATAACAATGATAATCTAATTTTTTTAAATATAAAAATGAACAAGAGAGTTTTTCTTATTAAAAAATTAATATTCATTTAGACTTTTACAAAAAGTCAATAGGTGTTCCATAAAAATAAAATCGGATATATTTATTCGAGACAGTATCTAGGTAACAAATACATTCTTTGAATACTTGTTTTCAGTGAAAAAGGTAGCTGCCGATAATTTGGAAAAAAATAATTAGTCGAAGATAATATTGTTAATTCTGAAATTTGAAATATGAAGTTTACAAATACGACAGTGTCATAATAGGGTGCAATGGCAAAAATTGTTAATGAGTATGTCCCGGTTAGATGTGAGATTCTGGGTTCGAGTACCAGTTGCAACCATTGTCTTTTATTATTTTTCTGTGTCTTGTTCATTTTCATATTTTAAAAAATTTGATTATTATTGTTATCTTCTTCTTCAATGATATATTATTTTTTTTATCTTTGGCTTCTATCGGAATGAAGGAAATCACTTAATTTAACGCATAGTTAATGGAAAAAATATATCACCCAAAAATGTTTAACTCAAATTTATTTGATGACGTATTTTCATGTGTAACGTAATTCATGGCCAATGTTTACAGTAGATTATGTTATTTTTTCATAAATATTTTTATCACTTATGATTGCAATAAATTGTTATTTGGAAGATGAAATCTCACTTAATAGATGAAGATATGTTTGTCACGTTTTACATCAGCTTGCAGTGCTGTGAAATAATAGACAAAATTACATAATGCAGAATAAATTTAATAAGTTTAAGTGGGTCTTAAAATATGCAGATTGTCTAGTCAATATAATTGAGCCCAATTCCAATATATTATGTTGATACGTCAGTGGTGCTTCCACGTGATCTGGGACGAACAATGATTGTATTTCGTTTAATTTCCATTTAATCATTGTGATGAGGCTGAATGAAAGTGGAGAAGGGGAAGGTTTTCCAAAAATGATAGTTTATTGTGAAGGTATGTTTTAAAATAAGCTAATATAATAATACATTAAATAATGCTCATCAAATGAACAGATTTACAGAGTGGCCGAACAGCGTACGTTTCTTATTACAATAATGCTGCAGCTCTTTCTTACACAGTTAATAAGAGTGAGACAAACAATGTACCTCCCTCGCATCAAAGAAATGAGACGCCACGTGCCATTGTCGTCGACGTCTTCGAGGAGGTTTAGGGTCGGCGTAAGCTGGGGAGTCAGAGTGTGTCGCGCGTGCAGACGACGCAGGAAATGTATGGGCTTATACGAAGCATGTCGTACAAGTCCATACATTTCCTGCGTCGTCTGCACGTGCGAAATACTAAAAATAAAATTCATACGAAAAATGTGGATAATTAATATTGTTACATTAAACATTTATTTTCTGGTACTGGAGTGTGTAATACGGGCTTCGTTCGCTGCGACATAATATGTTTTTATTGAATCACGTGTTCACGTCGGCCAGCTTTCAAATTTTGACACAGTGGAAACATGTGGTGAAAATATTTTTTTATTCTGACTCCCAGCTTACACCGACCCTTATGCCTTACCAAGGGTAAAAATAACCGTTCTTTTTAACATCTCTAAAGTGATCAATGATTATTTTGGAGACTTAAAATATAGCTTCATTCCCTACATTGATTTTGAGTGATTTAAGTGAACATATAATGTTTTCCTGGCTTCTACATCGGAAAGAAAGAAAAGTAACCTAAACTGAACGTCCTTTGTAAGTGTAACAGATTCTTCTACAGTTACCAACTTCTAACACAGTTCAATTTTATCTCTTCAAAATCAGATTAAATCAAATTATTTCAGATCAAGATTGCCATTTTTTATATATGCACATACAAATCGTACTAATGAGCCACTGACGAAAAACTCTAATTCGGAGACTTGTACTAATACTAATTTTTGTGGTTCTTTTCGCAGGTGTTAATCTAACCAGTGTGCTGAAGTATCTTATTATTTTAATATTACCTTGAACACATATACATACATACTTATATTGAAGTAAAAAGTTATTATAATAAACTATTCCTTGTTCAGTATAAACAACAAAGATTTGATGTTCCTCTGAAAACAAATGCGTTTTTTCGGATACATACAATATAACACACTAATAATCGACTTTAATCATATACATATGTAATATATAATGTAGATACCTAAGAGATTTATTTTTAAATCTCCATACGTGTATCTAGACCTAAACAGTGGAACAGATACTGGCGATTTAGCTATGATAGGCAATTTCTGGAGACGTGCAATTCAGCTATGTAGATAAGTATTTTTAATTGCTAACATTATTTATCCTTGTTTTTAAGCACCGACGGAACATATCCTTAAATCAGCAAGTATATCTGATCTCATCGAGCAAAACCTCATGATCTTTAAGAACTGGCATCTTCGAATTATCGTCGTTTTTTCTGTTATTTTGTTTTGTAAAATGAAAAACTCTTTCCATCACGTGGCAAGTAGCTATAAAATATACAATATTTAATAAAAATGAAACACTTTTTTTGTTTTAAAACCACGATATTTATTAATTTACTTTACCGACCGGTTTCGCTTTACTCGGTATTAATTTGTACCCTGAAGATGCTTGAGTAAAGCGAAACCAGTCGGTAAAGTAAATTAATAAATATCGTGGTTTTAAAACTAAAAAATGTTTAATTTTTTATTTAAAATAAAACAATAACTTTGTATACACCACTTTTATTAGTAGAGATTATACTGCCCTGAAGAAGCTACGGTTGTAGCGAAACCCAGTCGGCAAAAAGTGGTGTATACAAAGTTATTGTTTTATTTTAAATTATAATGTCACATCACAAAGTAACTGCTTCATAAGAACAAATGTTTTATTTTTATTAAATATGTCAAACCACAAAGTGATTGCTTTCAATCAATACAATAATACACACACAATAATATATACAATATTGTTCGTTCTATGAAAAAGTTCAAGGAAAAAAGAGTGCTGAAACTGGGAAGAAACCAGGTAGTATACTAGTTAATTCTACAAGCAAGAAGCACATTTTTGTTATCGTCCCTCCTAAAAACACTGGCTCGTTTATCGATTACTAATCTATTAACTTTATTAAGATAAGTTTTTTTTTTTTTTATTAAGAGCAATTTTAAACAATTAAATAATTACGCCATTATTATCTGGAGGGTGACAAAAGAGGCGAAACAGCGGCGTAGTAGATTATAATAAAAAAGCGCGGAGGTCGAGAGCAATAATAAAACCGGTAGTAGAGATATTGGTGCTGCTCGCACTATATATAAAATGGAGACATCTCGGGTAATTACTCAGTCGCCGACATTCGAGTATTACACGTTGCTCCATAGAGTGCTTTTACCGACATATCAGTTGTAGCGTGCGCGTCGCGGGTGATAATCACTTACCACTTACCATTTGTAACTTGCAACTTATCAATTGTACCACTTCAGTAGTCCGTTCTAGTAATTCCTGTTGATAGCTAACCCCTGCCAACTGAACGCTGCAAGATGATGGGACCTCAGCTAATAGTCAAGGCGGTCGAGCCTGTTGAAAAATTCCAGCCGGAAAATTCTCCTCCGGATAAGGTAACAATATCACTAACTTTTCTGACATAAATAAATCAAAATAATCCGTTGGTGTGAGTTAAGGTTTGATTGTATAATTTTAAAATAATACCATGTAGAAATTATACATCTCAACCATTTATGGTCACTACAATAAATGAATTTTAAAAATAACATCGAAATAAGCTTAACCGCCACAGTATTCAGTAAATTTTGCGCTCTAAACGTTATACCTAATGCAATTTAATTTTTGTCTAAAAATCCATTACAACTTATGTTAGTCAACAGGCGGGACTTAAAATATCTTATCTTCTTCAATCTTCGCAAAATCACTTTGTAGTGTCATTTTTTAATTAAGTGAAAAAAATAATTTTGTGAACACCACTTTAGCCGTATAACACACATTTATCGACATGTTTCGAAACCGAATGTTTCGTCAGGATAATAAGAACATGAATTTTCATAAACATTTCATGTTCTTATTACCCTGACGAAGAAACCTACGGTTTCGAAACATGTCGATGTTTGTGATTATATATATTTGTTTCATTTTACGTAATTATTATAGAAATTTTATAGAATTTCTTCAATTGTCTGAGAAAGTATCTGGTGTGATCAAGACACTTTAATCAGGTCCAACTAAAGAACTATTTAAATATTCCTTTTGGAATTACGATATGGTACACTCCATTAAATGGAATAAAAAAAATTTATCGGTTACCCTGATGTAGTATATAATATATGACTTTTAAAAAACATTTCAGCGACAAAATACAATACAACAGTATCCTTTCAAAATAGTTTATACACCCTGGTAAAAATGGGTTACTTTTTCATAGCATAAGTATAATATTAAGATACTTCTGGAAATTTTTTATCGCTCTGACTTATCATGTTATCAAAAAAAAACTCAAAATTGGCCCATCCACTTTAAATGCATCAGTGACTAATTGGGTCCCGAGATTCGACATTTGGTTTGCTAGTGGTACTGAATACTGGTACCGGATCTGTAACTACTCAATCGAAGGTACTTGTGATTTGTTCTAAATGTTTGGAACAATCAAGTTTGGTTTTCATTTTCGTATGAATTAATAATTGTATCATCTTACTAATATTATAAACGCGAAAGTTTGTATGGATGTATGTATGTTTGTGACTCTTTCACGCAAAACTCCGAATGGATTTTAATGAAACTTTACAATAATATAGCTCATACATCAGAATAACATATAGGCCATAGCCTATAATTAATAAAGCTAGCTATTTTCCATATATTGCACATAATAATTATTTTTTAATAGAGAATGTTAAAAATTGAGAATGACATTTTGGAAAAAAAATATTGTTAAATCAAAATTCTATTTCAGAAAATATTCAAATTAGTGAATTTATTTGAAGTACTCGCCTAATACTTTGAATCGAATTAAGAATTATAGATATTTTAAATAAATAGGTTAAAATTTTTGGTATAAACATAGATGGGACCTACGAAAAGAAAATAGGCTACTTGAAGTACTAATTCTGCGCAGACGAAGTCGCGGGCAGAAGCTAGTTTATAATAATGCAAGGAAGAGTTAAAAAAAAAAAGTTAAAAGTTAAAAACGTTAAAACATTTATCGGTGTACACCACTTTCTTTTAAATAGTAAAAGAACATCCACAATTAAATCAGTTTGACGTCAAAAAAAATTCAGGGAAACTGTCTGCAAAATATTGATACTGCACGTTGAGCGGCAATATTTTTATCAGTTTATTGGCAGTTTTATAAATGAACACTATTATGCTTAGGGGGTTTCTCACCATCCTCCTAATAGCTTATCCATACTATAACGAATATTATTAAAAATAAAAATGAAATACTTGCAATAGTTATAGAAAACTCAGCCACCTTATCCAATATATAGCCACTATTCATAGATTCGAGTACCGAATAATAACCTCCGACTTGATAAATAAACCGTAAATCGAAAATAAACTTTATAGTATGGATAAGCTATCAGGAGGATGGTGAGAAACCGCCTTTGAAAGAATATTTTGTTCGGGAAAGAAATACGACCAGTAATAAAAATTTGTAATATCGAATATTAAGTTTATTTACTAGGCAGTTTTCCGGAAATTAGGACTTCTGAGCTTCGTCGGCATTCATAAAACGATTTATATGTATTGGATGATGTAAAAATCTTTTTACGAAAAACAGACGAGATTTCAATGTTTATTAATTTCGAGGGTACAAATAATTAATGTGCGCATATGACGTCAGAATGATAAGTCAATGTTTTGGAGTACGTGACTGGAACGATGATATCTCCGGAAAACAATAATTCAAGTTTCACATTATCATAGTTCACAATGGAGGTTAGCTCGCCCGCTGTAAGTTCATCGCACCATCTCCTCGATTAATAAAATCGATCATTGAAATAGATGTTTAACAAAAATAACAATGAAATTGTTACAATTATTGTAAACTTATATCTATTACCGGATGGTTCGATTATTCAGGATGGATGGTTGGATTAGATTGTTACTTTTTTGGGGCATATTATTATGCTTCGAGTGGAGTTTTTTGAAGTAAATACATCTTTACGCACGCTTGACTTGGGGGTAAGCTGGCGTATGTGTAACGGAAATTGAAATGCGTTGAAAAGAGAGAGCAGTGCGCGCGCACATTTTCTTTCTCACTTCCTCTCATAGCCGGCGCATGAAATATTTCAGTCAATATTTTTAAATACGAAATACCAGTGACATCGATGCGCACAGCTAGATCGGGCGAGGCAAATGATAATAAATTTAAATAAATATTTGTAGAAAATTAATAAATGTATTTATTTTATACACACAAACATATAATATATATATACATACATATAGATTGAGCTAAAGAAGTATTTACTTCAGTCGTGTGCTCTAAAGCACACTCGTATTTTTTTTTGTTTTAGCAGTCAAGGAGAAAACAATCAGTTTCAGTTTCAGTGCCGGCAACCTGTTTTATTTTAATTTATTTACCTAGTTTTCTTTTACCTGCCTCACTAGACAAAGTCTGTTCCAATCATCTGACAATAACATCAAAACATCAAACACGAGTTTGTTGTAGCGATATCCCCCAACGAAACCGTAACCAATTGAACGCAAAAATGCACGGGTTTGTCCTGCCAGAAGCGTTCTGTTAAAGCTAAGCGTCCACCTTTTGGCATCGGACGCACCGCATCAAACGTATCGTAGTATTATTTGTATAGAAACTCACGCAAGTGCGTCCACCAACCAGAGAATACCGGAAATTAGTCCTTTTTTTACAAAAAAACATACATTCATTTTGAAAGATTGTTATTTTATCTGGTACACGCAGTTTTAAAATGTTGAAAATCTAAGTGTATTTTTAATATACTAAGGTTGGTGGTTGGCAGATTTGTTCAATTTTCAAACGATAGATTCTATTGAACAACACAAATTTCAAATCACATAACAAAATAAATCAATACACAATCACAGTTTTCAGAAGTTTAATTTTAATTAAATTAAAATTTATAAAAAATAAATCCGAGAACGTGTTTTGTGACAAAAATATCTCATTTTTTCTATTTATTTATGGTCTTACAAACTAAAATATTAAAAAAAAAAATTAAACACTTATTTTGTTTAGACATTATTAAAAAACCATAAATACTTAAGATCAAAAATACTTACAAGAGTACACGATATTGGATAATTTATCATCGTGCGTTTTGAGCATTCTTATTGCTTACTTGAATGTAAGTATATATTAAAGCAAGGTTTGAATGAATTAAATGAGATATTAAAT
Source organism: Limnephilus auricula (assembly GCA_951813805.1). Lineage (NCBI taxonomy): Eukaryota > Metazoa > Arthropoda > Insecta > Trichoptera > Limnephilidae > Limnephilus > Limnephilus auricula. Next base: position 14,911,572 of record OX638391.1, on the reverse strand, counting down.
TTTTAATTTCAAAAATTTCATACGGGGAATAATCGATCTTTCTCATTGGAACCTCCCTGTACAATTGCAAGCATTTTTAAACTTTTATTCTCAGCCGCTGGTCAATCGCTCTTAAGGCCTGTGCAGAATCGGCTTGTAGTTTAGTCGAGTAACTTAGTGACTAAACGTGTCCGAACACCATAAATTTAGTAGTTAGTAGAAGCATTTTAGTCAGTCAAGTGATGAGTGAGAACAAGCCTTTAGCATGTTCAGTAGACGCTCTATGCCATCCTGAAATCAGCACGAGTTTTTAGTCTGTATTTTGAGTGTTCGCTGTGAGTTTATCAATCGTTTTACAAATCCGTTTTGAACTGAAATAAAGCAATAATAATATTTTTTTTATGATTTTTGACAGAAATTACTTCAAGGGCACTGTACATTTTTTCCAAAGGTAGTTTGTGGAATTTTACGATCGTACAGCATTTACATTGAATATGAACTGGAAAGGTAATAAATAAAAATAATATTGGTTAGGTTAGGCATAATAGGTAATATAATAACACACCCCCCCATACATTAGCTAGCTACCCAGCTAAATTATTGGGGTACATCTAGTATATTATTTATGTAAAAATGAAATTATAACATCATTATACAATGTAACTTTTTGTTAACTAATGTAAAATTGCTACACACGTGTTGATTTCGGAATGGCAGAAGCGTTTACTGAACAAGTAAAACGGACGCTTTATTTTGGCGGTACAAACCTATGCATTATTGGCCCGGTTTAGTTATGGGATATTGATACAAAAACCCGTGTTGATTTCGGGATGGCATGTGCTTCTACTGAACAGGCAACTATCCTACGAAGTGAACATAGCAGGCAACGTAATAACAGGAAAACATTAAAAAATGAGGTGTGCCTATTTCAGTTATGAAATAAGGGATTTTTTTCATTAAATAATTAAATTACCGCCATCTATGAGAATTATTTAAAGTTTACTCTTAACCCCTCAAGCCTGGACCGTATCCTGTCAGTGGGTCAGAATATTTCCAAATAAAGGGAATATTTGTATATAGTATATCCGAAAACGAAAAACTGTTTTTGAAAGGTGATGAAATATGCTTTCGAATTTTTTTATTAGAAATAAATATAACAGAGTAATTCGTATAAAAATATGTATACAAAAAATATAAAAAATTTACTAAATGCAATTTTATAAATATTTGAAAAATCGTTCACTTTTTTATAACATAAATTACTGGTAAATAAAACAAATAAAAACACATACAGATTTAGTTGGACAACTGTATTATAAACCGCCGTATCCTCACATCACCCATCCACCCATCCACCCATCCACCCATCCACCCATCCACCCATCCACCCATCCACCCATCCACCCATCCACCCATCCACCCATCCACCCATCCACCCATCCACCCATCCACCCATCCACCCATCCACCCATCCACCCATCCACCCATCCACCCATCCACCCATCCACCCATCCACCCATCCACCCATCCACCCATCCACCCATCCACCCATCCACCCATCCACCCATCCACCCATCCACCCATCCACCCATCCACCCATCCACCCATCCACCCATCCACCCATCCACCCATCCACCCATCCACCCATCCACCCATCCACCCATCCACCCATCCACCCATCCACCCATCCACCCATCCACCCATCCACCCATCCACCCATCCACCCATCCACCCATCCACCCATCCACCCATCCACCCATCCACCCATCCACCCATCCACCCATCCACCCATCCACCCATCCACCCATCCACCCATCCACCCATCCACCCATCCACCCGTCCACCCGTCCACCCGTCCACCCGTCCACCCTTCAACCCGTCCACCCGTCCACCGGTCCACCGGGTCCACCCGTCCACCCGTCCACCCGTCCACCCGTCCACCCGTCCACCCGTCCACCCGTCCACCCGTCCACCCGTCCACCCGTCCACCCGTCCATTAAAGAACGGCGTTAGAGTTATTCTTAAAACCAAACCGAACTAGCCTGAGGGGTGAACGAACTTTGTTGAATGTTTTCTGTACAAAACTATTGAGAAACACCAATTATTATGATTAAGGTAGCTACAGAACATCAAAACAAAATATCAGGGGTAACAATACATCCTTATGTTTCTTCATATTTAGTTTCCACCACGTTATAATAATATTTATAAAGTACAATAAATAATAATTCGCAAATGAAAAATAAGCTCACACTTACAGACACTATTCTCTAGCTAATTGCGAAGGTGAAAATTATTGATAAATAGACTTAATAAGTAGGAGGTTAGCCGAAACAACATAACATACAATGTGATATGTTCGTCAATAAATTTTCTTTATCGTGTTTGCTTCGAGAAACCTTTTAAACTTTGTTAATGGAATAATAAATATTTACCATGTGTTTATTAGAAACAAAACACTAATCAATCATAATTTGCAATTAAGGTTGACTTCACTGTTTCCACTTTATGTGCACCAAGTAATAGCTTAGTTTGTGAGGCGATTATGGATACAGTAGCTCCTCGAACCACTTATTAAATAACCAATAACTGCCATAGGTCACTCCAAGTGGTTCGCTAATTTTATTGACTGAGAAGGGGTGCCCGGGTTCACGAGGTGAGATTTGTTGTGGCAGGCCGGATCAAAGAGACTGGTTGATGTAGTCCTTTCGACCCCTCCACCAGGATTTTCCCTACACCATACTCTCCCCTTACATCGCGGTGGGGGGGACGGATTCCTACGACACTCCAGGACAAACTGACCCTTAGTTTCCTACCCACCCCTCGTACCTTTCTCCTTCCCAATCTTTCTCTTTTCCTTTCCTAAAAATACCCTCGAAGGCCTTTTTAAGTAAATGGAGGTGAGGAAGTTCTGGGAAGGAAAAATGTATGCGGGGTAGGTTAGGAAATTGGGGGTCAGTGTGTCCAGGAGTGACGGACGTAGGAATTCATCCCTCCAATTGCGGTGCAAGGAGATGGGTCGAGAGAGTACGGCTGGAGGCAGGCAGACGCATCCACCACAAAGACCTACTAACCTCACCCCATGAACCCGGTCACCTCTGCTAAGTTACCAAATCTAGGAAACCGGTTGGGGCGACCCACGACACAGGTGTTGATCATCCAATAAATGCACCCACCGGATAATGATTATATTTAATATAAATATGTATGTAAAACAGTAATAAAAGCAATGAAAATATTGTTGCAATAAGTTTGTAATTATCAACTTGTTTCGGCATTTTACGAGAATGTGTTATCAAATAAAATATTATTATTTTGTTTGATATAATAGTATTATTTTAATAAACAAACTATTGCCTCATTAAATACATAAAGCTTTATGTATGTACCTGAATGTTAGATCTTATCTTACAAATATTATAAACGTGAAAGTTTGTATGGATATATGTATATATATATGTATGTTTGTTCCTCTTTAAATCGAAATTTAATGAATGGATTTTAATGAAACTTTACAATACTAAAGATCATACATCAGAATAACATATAGGCTATAATTTATGAAGCTAAGCTATTTATTTTCAATGTATTGAAAATAATAATTATAGTTTAAAAAAAACCTCAAATTTTGAGAATGACATTTTGCAAAACAATGATTGTTAAATCAAAATTCTATTTCGGAAATTATTTAAATTCCTGAATTTATTTGAAGTACTCGCCTAATACTTTGAATCGAATCAAGAATTATACATATTTAAAAACAAATGGTTAAGAATTTTGCTATAAACGTAGATGGGACCTAGGAAAAGAAAATAGATTACTCGAAGTACGAATCAGAAGCTTGTATACTATAAGCGCCTCCGTCCACTCAGGTCTTTGTATGACAATGTGATGGCCCGCACACTTCACAATCACACAAAACCCCGTTGTCAATGGTAACGCAAGCGGTGACTTGCGACCATCTTGCGACTGTCACGGCTGATTGCCCTGGGCGGCCGTTGCTATTTGCGAGCTGTCAGCTGATTGTTCTTCATCTATGGTTAAACAAGCTTTTTGACCAATCAAGACAGAGAAAACAGCCGGTTTTAGTTGGTTTTCAGTTGCCTCAGTGGGCGGAGCGCCTAAAAATACTTTTAGCAAACCGTCGCTGCTTAAGAATAGTTTTAGCATGGGATTTTTTTTATCTGGGTATCATATTACTTACCCTTTTCAGTATGGCGTACTACTAAATATACGTAAACTGTTACGTAAATCAAGTTTTAAAAAAACTGACGTCGTAGATTATCAATATCGAGACTTATCGTCGGCTAAGGGTCACAATTGGCTTTGAAAATATAAGAAAATATATTAATATCTATTATTTTGTTAGAGGTCTCATGGCTGGCGCTGTTATTTTAGCATAGACTCCCCGTAAATACCTAATAGCTAGACGTCATAATTTATACAATTTCTAGAATCATTTCATACATTCATTATTATTATTATTATTCCCTCATATTTCATATATGCCATTATTATTGTTATTCCCTCATATTATCAATTCAACGTTTATTATCAGGCTACAAAAATTAATAAACAAATGTCTTAGACGTTAATAAATACATACATAAACGTTAATAAATACACGATGCGTACATATGCTATCCCAGTCAGGTGTGCTAGCATGGTCGATCGATATGAAGTTACCGACCGATTGTCGGTTACCGACCGATTGTCGGTAACTTCTCATCGTTCCCTAGGAATAGGTGACAGTTCACAATGACTAAGTGTCCTTAATATATTCGATATCAACTGTCACCTATTCGTTTGCGATCTGCAGTTGTCCTAGGGAACGATGAGAAGTTACCGACAATTGGTCGGTAACTTCATATCGATGGACCATGCTAGCACACCCCTGTCCCGGTACGATCGGTATACCAGGCAGCCCTGAATTGTTCGGACTTCAAACACTCGCTCTGGTGACAGGCTCTGGTTGACCGGTATACATGACAACCTGATAAGCCAATATTTTTGTCTCTTCTTGGCTTGCCTTGGCTTTTTCTAGCATCTTCTAGCCCTTTCTTGACTAATCTAGGCCTTGTCTCCTCCTGCATCTCTCCCCCCCCCCCCCTCCCCCTTACCACCCCTCCTGTTTCTTCTTGTCTCTTTTTGGCTCTTTTATTTCTTCTACTCTCTATTTGGCACTTCTTGACTTTTCTGGCTTCTGGCTTCTTCTGACTTCCTCTCGTTTCTTCGTTCTTCATCTTGGCGCTTTTTTGGCTGTTCTGTTTAGTTTAGTTTAGTCTGTTCCTTTATCTTCTTACGTCATCATAATATACAAACAAATAAATAGTCTAACGTCAATAGCTGTTCAAATGAACGACGTCGGATGTGCTAATAAGAAGGTACCTAACTTTACCTAAGAGCTTTTAAAGTAGGTGCCTACATTCGGATTATTTTTGAGAGTGAGCAATTTTGGATAGTTTTGATATTTTTCTCCCATTCATTTAATTGGTAAAATATTGAGAGCTATAATGCCTAGTTACCGATTTTAACATCCAACATTATTCTTCGTTGGGATAGTCGAAATTTTTATTTATTAGATAAGTACAGATTTTCCTTAAAGATAACTTTGTAAGACAGTGGCAGTTAGGTAACGTAGCTTTAAAATAACAGTCTTTAAAGTTATACATAACCTGTGTTTTATCTCTCCCCAGCCCAAGCTGATGATCGGAGGGAACTACATCAAGGAAGGTCGCGACTCGTCCGAGAGCACGTGCGTAATCTTCTCGCCCATCGAGGGCGACGAGGCCGGGACACTGGCCAAGTCGCTGAAGATCTTCTCCCGCAAGAAGGTGAACCTTAGCCATATCGAATCGCGCTCGTCCACCCGCGGTCCGGGCTACGAGTTCATGGTGGAGTGCACACACGGCACTGGGGATTTCGTAGGCGCCTTGGAGGAACTCAAGCAGGCCACTGGATACTTCAGCATCATCTCTAGGAACTTCAAAGAGGAAAAAGGTAAATTTTAAAACTTTGAAAGTGTTTTATCCAACCTAACCTAACTTACCTAACCTCATCTTACATGATAAAAACCATAGCTGCTTAGAATTCCTTGTCAATTGATTAAGGTAGAATATCATCATGTCTTTCTTGACCTATCTAATCATTAAAGTTTTCTCACTGATCCTTGCTGACTATTAAAATTGATTAATTGACAATATTGTCCTTCGAAAATTTCACTAATCTTTCCACTGATCCTTGCTAATGAAGTTTGGACACAATATATGTCTATCACTTACCTTTAACATAGCTTTACATTGAAGTTTAAAGACATTATTGCCTGCATATCCATCACTCCATCCATCTATCACACGCATCTAACATGACGACATTCCATCATTTCCCCGATCTGGTAGCTGATAACCAATGAAACTGGAAGTCATCACTATATCGCTTTTCCTTTCACTCGTAATTGACATAACCTTATTTATCAAAACATAACAAATTTAACACGCTATTATTTTATCATTACTCTCTGCTCTCCTTGCGAATTTTCAAAGCAGTCATTCATCTTTGATCTCATCTCAGAATTTAATGTTTAAGACTTACTTGTAGATATATTATTTCCCGATACTGCGTTAATGGTTAATTTCCACCGTTGTTCTGATAAAATTTGTATGTTTAAACATAGTTTTATAGTAAATTTAAATTTACTCGTAATTTCATTTAGCATTGAGCTTATGCGAATCATAACTTTAATTTAATGTATTTCATTCACTGCTTGATTTTTTTTTTAATTGCAAAATAATTATGTATATATACGTAGACCTTTTTTTTATAAATGGGAATGCATAGCATATTGTATTGCGTGATCCTCTTTTGAAAAATATGTTTTTGAACAGCGACTTACCTACTTTTTTATCTGCATATTATAGGAATTAAATATTGGAATCTGTTTTCCAATTTTTAACAACAAATCACTTTAACTGTTTTTGGTGATACCTTTAACTAATTAATCACCATTCTATATAATGTTTTTTGTCTGTAGGCATTTTGTCTCAACTTGTTCGTCTAGTGTTATTTTTGTTAATTTGCATTAAATAAGTGTTCCACTAAAAGCGATTTGTTCTCATTTAATTTAAAGTCAATAATACTCAAGTATATGGTATCCTTAATTTTGTTATCTAGGAAAGCATATTTTTGCTTGTTAAGTGGCCGATGGATAGCGTGACTAGTAATAAGTCATTGAACAATTCATTATTATACGTCCATCATAAAATTATAATCATTATTTCTGTTATTTTATTGATATATATATAAAATATGTATGTTTAGTAGCTGAAATATGATAGCTTTTGAACAAAGCCGCCTATTTTGAGAATAACAAAAGGATACTGGTTTCATCAATTTTTTGCTTTCTACCTATTTGTTTTGATAACTTGCATTTTCTTTATTGTAAGATAATATGTATGCGACTTTATTTACTGTTTGATTCTTTTGCGATTCTTTAAATGTGTGTGAATAAATTGAATAACAGAAAGGCAAGCAAAATAAATTCATATGTATTTCTCTTGATATTTGATATTATAAAATAATATTCTTGTAAGAAAAGATAACTTTTCAATTATAATCGTGATATATTTGTTAATTTATGAAAACAGATATTTTTTATATCATTATACATCTGCTTAGAGACTGCAATGCCGACCAAAACGTTGGCTAAAGTGGGAGAAAATAAATAAATCACGATAATACTTTTGGCCGTGAAAATCCCAAATCATTTCGCAAAAATTATGCATTATACTTGATTATATTAAACGAGTGTTTTTTTTCAATCTCATTATTTTTCATATCAAAGTTATGTGAAGCATTTGTTTTGAAATGCATTTCGCGAAATGCTGTCACCTATTTCCATTTCTTCGCGCATGCGCCCCAACGTCGGTGGTCAGCGTGACCAGTCTGACCAGCGACCATTATTATCAACATGTTTATTTCAATTATTGCCATCTCCATTTACTTACTTTAATTATCAACATACTGTGTACTAAGTCTCCACTTTATGCTCTTCAATCACCACAATGTATTATAAAGTTCAACAGATCACGAGGTCATCAGAATCGGTTGACTGCATATTTATATATTTAGTCAATCGAAATGTGATGAAAGATCTAAACAAACTGGCATAGCACCTTTTTACTGCTAGTTTTATGAGTACAATAAGTGATGAATAATTTCATCATCACATCACAATATCACATTATTTGTTAAAACAATATGTTTTGCCATTTTAATTATGTACTTTAAAAATTACTTCATGAAAATGACAACACCACTGACTTTTCTTTTGTACATCACAAGTCAATCGTTTCGAAAATGGGATGACTATATTCAAAAGACCACCTTTCCAAAATATCTTCCTTAAGAGGAATGGCTTTCATACAAAACTTTTTTTTTAATTTGAAGCCAAAATACCCAACCAAACTGAAAAATTATTTTTGTAATAAAAATGTAGGTTAAATTTCGATCTCGGACATGAGCTACTTTTTTTTGCTTTAAAATGATGACGTATAGATAATTAAAGAAATCAGTTTTGATTTATTTTGGAAGCAAGTCTGGAATTTTTTATGAGTTATTTATAATTACTTTTAAAAAATCTGCCTAATCCTTGGTTTAATATAATGAAAAATAAAATTAAAAAATGTTAAAAATGCGTTTCTTTGGATTGTAATTTTAATATATAAACGACAAGTTTTTGTTCCGTCCGATGAAAATAGATAATTTGTAATTTAAATTTACACCCATCAAAATTGTTTCTAAAAAAAAAACAATATTTTAAATTTTATATTTCATCATATTTAAAAAAAATTATAGTAAAAAATTTTTTTTTAAATGTTTACATTTACTTGCAAATAATTGTCCAAGTTGCTCTAAAATCATAAAATATTAAAATCTTTAATAGCCTATATTTTATAAATCAGAGCAAAAAAAAGTAGCTCCTGTCCGAGGTCGACATTTGACATACCTTTTGATTACAAAAATAATTTTTTTGTTTGGTTGTGTATTTAGGCCTAAAATCCAAAACAACGTTTTATATGAAACCGGCCGCTCATCCAATAGCTTTAATCAGCCAAAAAATTCTTCCTTTTCTTCCTTTTTTCTTTTTTTTTCCTTTCTTTTTCTTCTATAACTATAAAACAATCACTCCAAAGAGTTTAAATTTCTCCGTACCTATTAGAAGACCACCAATATATCGTGATCTCCCTCCGTACTTTTCTTTGTAGCAGTTTTGGATAAGGGTAGGCGGAAGGAAAAGCAGAGAATTCATAAAAAAAAAACTTGCCACTGATAACTAAGTTTTTGCTAAGAATGGTTAAGCTGCTGGCTGTAGCACATTCGGTTTGGATTTCATTAGCCAAATCAATAATCTATGCGTATTTCAAGCACATTACTGCCCTACACATAAAATTTTAATATTTTTTAGCTAAATAAACACAGACATAATTTATTTTTTTATTTATATTAAAAATGCAACATATTATAAAATTACAAATTACCTTTTTGTAACTAGTAATTTAAACTGATCTTCCGTTAAAGGCATTTACTTGTGGATGGAAGAAGAGTTTACATTTATTCATGAGTTTAAATTATTCATACAGTTACATAATATTTTGAAAGAAAGCCCACATAATTATAATATTACCATTATTTCGTTAGTAAAGCTGTAGGTAGTAATTTAGGGAAGTACCGACTAAGGGTGTTACGGATATTCGCATCCGCATCCGCTAATTCGACTATCATAACACGGGCATGTGCCTAGTATAGTGGCCATAAAATCCACAAATGTTATATTTACTATTCAAAGAATAAAGAAACATAAAAAATAAAAATAATAAAAAAACCGATCTTCATCCGCATCCGCATCAATTGATGCGGAGCTTTTACGGGTGCGGATTCATATCCGCGCGTGTTTGCTAGTTGTTTTCTTCGTTCAACGAAGGCAAACATTGGTGACAAGATCCTACAGGTTTTGATTCTTTTGTTTTTGTTATCAATGTGATTCCCATTGTGAATCAATTACAGTGTTTGTTCACTGTGTTTATCCCATTGTTTTGCTTGGTTGATGAATATTTCGATATAAATATTAAGTGAAATAGTAAATAAAAATACCGCCGATAATGAAAATCAGTATCTGGAGCTTTTTGTATTACTATTTATTAAATGTAATTAATCAATTTTTAAATTTAATTATTAAATTTATTTTTCATTGTGGAGCTTTAGACTTAAAAAGCTAATAATTAAAACTAAAAACTGTACTCAAAATATGATTAAATAAAATATATTAAAATTAAATCGATTTTCATTTATTTGTACTTAAAATCGGCATCCGCGGGTGTGAACCTCCAATAATTCGCTTCCGCGGATGTCAAAATTTTTGCATCCGCAACAACTCTGGTACCGGCAGATGCCACACATGTACCTACATATTTTGTGTGGTATAGAGTTTTTGAAATAAACATTGAAAACCTTATCCTGAGCGACATTTGGCATACTTACTAAGTATGCCAAATAAGTATTACTTAGTTTCTGCGTTTGACACGTTGTAGTGTGCGGTCGGTATGGTGCGCGAGATTCTTTTTAAAGGAAAGATTTCTTGCAATAAGTTTATAAATTTATATATTATTTTTATAGATGTATGCGAGTAAGGTAGGGAAGGCACTAGGCAGTTATTTTGTAGGTATTAATATGGAATGCACGCCTCTGCTTTACAGGAAGGTACATTATAAGACAATAGTTCCAAAAACTTCTTCATACATCTTCTATACCTACTACAAAACCACCAATCTAACGTGAGTTTTTCCCCAGCCGCCGTGCCCTGGTTCCCGCGCCGTATCCGCGAGCTGGACCGTTTCGCCAACCAGATCTTGTCGTACGGTGCCGAGTTGGACAGTGACCACCCCGGATTCCGCGACCCCGTCTACCGCCAGCGCAGGAAGTACTTCGCCGACATCGCCTACCACTACAAGCACGGCGAGCCGCTACCACATGTTGACTACACCGAGGAAGAGGTATTATAATATTGTCATATTCACTGTCACATCAAACTTCTTCCTCTTGTCTCAATTTTTTCTCCACTGCAGTCACTTTCTACCGCATGTAGATCGGCATCGGCAGTACCATGTTTGATGTCATAATCTGTTATACAAATGTCTTATGACTTCTTCCACTCCTACCGGTTTGCTGACACTCGTCACCACATAACGTATGTATCTCATAGATCCCTACCCTGAACTATCAAAAATTAACAAACAGCTGTTTTATCATTTATATGTCTTTTGACAGTTCTTTCAATTTCTTGTACACCATGTTTCCTATTTTCCACCCATACTTCTGTATCTCCTGGATCTAAATCATTGGATGCATACTTCATGAATAAAATTTATTTTCATCAACGGCGGTTTTTCAATCATTGATTTATTGAAATGTTTTGAAAACGTCTTCCAGCACACTTTTTAAAATCAGTTTCTTGTCCATTGCTGCCACTTGTTACATCATAGTTTCTGTCTCTTGCATGTCCATATCTTCTACGGTCCTCTTACGATTTGTCCAGAGAGAATTTCCCGATGCTTGTCAATATATAACTTTTTTACCAATGACACTAGTTGATCTACTGATGCATTGATGTCTTTAAAGATTCTTTCACTTCTAAAAGTTTATTTTGTTGCTGCAAAATTTTACCGCTTAGTTTCGGCATCTCTTTGATCATGCAGTTATTTTTACGCAAGCCATACAACCCTCTTGTCCATATACCTGTTTTGAACTCAGGTACCACTTAATGAAAACATTTCATGAAAACTGCATGCATAGGTATTTGCCAAATCCCCCCCTAGACGGGGATCGCAGTTCCTTCATCAAACCTGTCAGAATCTAACATAGTAATGTTACAGGTTGCCACATGGGGTGAGGTGTTCACCAAGGTGACGGAGCTGTACCCCACGCACGCTTGCAGGGAGCACAACCACGTGTTCCCGCTACTTATCGAGAACTGTGGATACAGGCCTGACAACATCCCTCAGCTTGAGGATGTCTCCAACTTTTTGAAAGGTGAGTGTCTATAAATTCGCTGGCTTTTTCATTGAAACTTCAGGTAAACTATTTTTTCTTAATTACTGAATGCGATTTTCAGATTCGGAACGTCGAATGAACTTATTTTTTTACGTGACACTTCACAAGAGCGCTTCTGTCTGTGCAGTGTAAAGCCAGAGGAACTACGAGGCCTCCTGGTTGGGCAGCGTTGTGAATCCCAACTTTCTTCGTCGTCCTTTTAATTCTATTGCTGAACAGCTTCTTCCTAGAATAGTCACGCCAGTTCCGAGAAAAACAATAATATATTACTGGAGTACGTATCTCATTTCGCTGGTATTTGATTTTACAATCTAAAAAAATTTCTGATTATTCGGGGTCAACAAAGATAATAATTTATTATTTTAAACATTTATTTCCGATGTGATGATTTATTCAGCTACTAATTATCTTAGTAACATTTTCTGATTTTTACTGAGTGAAATAATGAATTGGTTGGGGTTCAAGTGTAACTAAAGCATTTATTTCAACATTTCGAGGTCAAGGAAAAAATTGTAGACATTGAATGGTTGTGATAAACATAATCAGCAAATTTTTGTGGTGGTAAATGGTTTTTAATATTTTCGAATAACTTCCATTTCTTTAATCTTGAATCACTACAATAGTGTATGAATTTATTCTGACCGGTGCCGAGGACACTTATACTTAATTTCATGAAACTTATTATTTTAAAATAGAATTATTCGTTTTCGTTTAGCAAATTAGATAAAGCGAGTAAAGACCTCCATGGCAGAGTGGTAAGCTTCAGAGATCGTAGGTTCAGATACCGGCATGTACAAATATACATATATATTTTTTTATTTTTTAAAACAGTATCATTTTTGGACTTTTTTCTGCGGTGGAATATACTTTTAGTAACTTAGGTACAAAAGATGCCCCTTAACAAACTTTCAACAAATTTATTTATTAACTTTACTATATGTATACTAGTATATAGTGATCTGAACTGTCAAGAACTTCACAACTTTCTTCATATGTGTTTCTTTTTCCCTATTTCCTTTGGAAGAAATGATATATACCACGTGTTCTTTAACATGAGAATAAAAAGAGTTTTGATGAAATATTTACAATAGATCATTAACAATAGAGAGGAAACCAAAAAAAATACCGCCAATTAATGTTATAAAAAAAAAAGTTTACTTGATTCTCTCAATTTTAAAATATATAATGTATTACAAATTCTGTCAACTGTGTGGAATTGTAAACCAAGGCTACCCAACCCCAGATTCGCGGGCCACAATGTGGCCCGCAAACGAATTATAAATGGTCCGCGTGACACAAGTTTAAAAATTCCCGCCAACTTGCAAATTTGTGTAAATTCTGTTAAAATCAGTTTGGTTGAAATAATCAGCCTGTAAATAATTAATTACAACCATAACTTACAATTTTGTGTGTTACGAAAATAACAGGATAATAGCAGCCTTGTTGTAAACGAATCCTAACTTTGAAGGCTATTATCCCAGTCTTCTTCTCATTAGTGTAATCGATATATATTCATCGTGTGCAACAGAAAAAGATTGGTCTAAACTTCGCCTTTTAACCTGGTGATCACCCGAGGCGTAACCTAAACATCGTTAATCACTTTTTAACCAATCTGAGTTAGGCAATTCTAATGCAACACGTGTTTTGCGGTTTTATATGGTTTTAAGTTTTAACCCCTCGGGTTTCGTTAAAAATATCATGCCATCAAATGTTCTCGTATGAAAGTCAAGTTCAAAGCAATTTTCCGTTGCAAATAATTGTACATGTAAATATAGCTATTTTTACTGGAATGACTCTTTTAATTTAAATTTTTTTTATTATTTATTTATTAACTTTTTTAAGGTTAAACCATTATTTTTTATGTAATTGGCACTATCTACGTTACAAACTAATTCTTTAGAACTTTGTGATCCTTAAAAAGATGTAGCAGACAAAAATATGTGAAAGATTAGTCCGAAGTAATGTTAATGCTGAATTTAAAATATGAGACCGACCAAATTGTCTTGACCAAATCGAAATATTTATGGGTACAACCTTCAAAAGTAATTATAACAAGAGCTTTTCCAATAAAAATCGAATATTCTTTTAGATTTTTGGGAAAGGTCAATAGATGTCCGGTTAATAATAATAAATTCGGTTATGTTTATCCGAGACTCTATCTAGGTTACAAACCAATTCTTTAGAACTTTGTGATCACTTAAAGGCGATGCCAAAAATATGGAAAAAGTTATTCGAAAACAGGTAATATGTTTATTCTGAATTTATAATATGAGATCCCAACGACCGATTTGGTTAAAAGGGTATAACAATACAATACCGGAAATTTGTTCTTTTTAAATCAAATTCAACATAAATTGATTTTGAAAGATTGTTATTTTATCTGGTAAACGCACTTTTTAAATTTTGAAAAACTAAGTTTATTTTTAATAAACTAAGGTGATACCGTTGGTCGTTGGCAGGTTTGTTAAATTTTCAAACAAAATATTGTATTATACAACACAAATTTCAAATCATATAATCGTACAGAAAAATAAATCAATACATAATTAAGTAAAGACACCTTTTAGAATTTTAATTTTAGTTCACTTAAAATCATTAAAAAATAAATCAGAGATTTATTACAAAATAAAATATTTCAGGTTTTTTTACACACTTTATTTAGACATTATTGAAACATCATAAATACTTATGATCAAAATAACTAACAAGAAGTATACCTACGATATTTAATAATTTATCATCATGCGTTTTGAGCATTTTTATTGTTTACTTGAATGTAGGTTTATATTAAAGCTAGTTTTTAATGAAATAAATCGATATGAAATGTTACGTTTAAAAAAATTATTATTTAATTTTTAAAATTATTATATTAGTGGTTTAAACAAAGTTATTTGTTTTAATTTAATTTAAAATTATTACGGGTAATAATCGATCTTTTTCATCGGAACTTCCCTGTACAGCTGCAAGCATTTTGGAACCTTAATTCTCAGCCGCTAGTCAATGGATCTTAAGACAATAGATCCTTTGAACGATGCCCAGTTTTTTTTCTGTGTCTTTTTTCATATTTACGTTTAAATTTATTAGTATTGACTTCTTCTTCAATTGTAAATACATCTGTGTATATAAATTTGTTTTGTATTTCTGTTTTTAGACTGCACCGGTTTTACCCTCCGCCCAGTAGCCGGTCTTCTCTCATCCCGTGACTTCCTCGCCGGACTGGCCTTCCGCGTGTTCCACTCCACGCAGTACATCCGCCACCCCAGCAGGCCGCTGTACACGCCCGAGCCAGACGTGTGCCACGAGCTGCTGGGCCACGCGCCGCTCTTCGCTGATCCTGCCTTCGCACTCTTCTCCCAGGAGATCGGCCTGGCTTCTCTGGGCGCCCCCGATGACTTTATAGAGAAATTAGCAACTGTGAGAATTTTATTTTTTAATATATACGTCCATCTAGAATGCAAAACAGAATTTATTACCATGAGAGAAAAGACGGCAATCTTTACACCTGTTTTGTCTTAAGAAACTGAGAACTTTTGATGTTATACGTCATCAATGATTACGGTTATAGGTGTTATTTAAGATGGCTGACTCTGCTTCAAAATCCCTCAACAGTAAAACAAAAATAATGTAAAATGTTAATATTGTTAACTTACCGTTCATTTTGCTTCCAACTGTTTGTTTATCTTTTGTGATTACCGCACAAGAGTCCCAACTGCTCCCAACCAACCAGGAGACAGTGAGACTATGGCATCCCCAAATGGGGTATGTTGTGAGGCTGTAGGTAGTGGGGAGGGGAAGTAGACGGGGAAGATTAAGGTAGGGAAGTACGTGGCTGTTCAGATCTAGTCACCAAAAACTGATAAAGCCATTTCAAGGGGCGATACTGAGAGTATCCTCCACCCGGAACGTGCCGCGAATATACCTTATATTACTCAAATTAATTAAATATTTGTACATTTTTCTTAGATTGTTCTTTAATTTCAGAAAGTGTTTTTATTTGCTTATGGTTGCCGAAAGAATTTTTCGTTGTTATGTTAAAACGTGGAAATACGATTGTAGCACTTAACTCCAGTAAATAAAAATAAAAGTTGGGTTTCACTGCATTTTAACATTAAGTTGTTTTAAATTTAGACACCGTGAATTTCGTGGAATGTGTAGGATATACTGTATATAAATAAATTATTTTACATTACACATAAGAGTAAACAGTGCAATGTGCATCAGTTGGAGTTGAATGAACCACTAAAGTGAGATTTAATTTATCGAAAAACCCTATTAATAACATCCATTTTGCTCAAAAGGCTATTTCCCATACAACGAAAACGAGTTATGGGAGAGTGTTCTCTGCAGTTTGAATTTAGAGCAGTGCAGTAAAATAACACATTTTATCGACTTGATTTCATTGGTGCCCGTAGACTCGCAGAGGTACAGGAGTTCAGAACCAATAAATCTTGAATATAAAAGGCTCTTTTCACTGTGTTACCATATATATATTTTATTCCAACTTAGTACAAATAATAAAAAAATACGAGTGTGCTTTAGACCACACGACTGAAGTAAAAACTTATTTAGCTCCATCTATATGTATGTCTATATGTGTATCAAGTCGTGCGCATCGACGTCTGCTCCCTCCGCGTTTGCGCGTCGCTGGTATTTCAAAATACTGACTGAAATATTTTATGCACTGGCTATGAAAGGCCGAGAGAAAGAAAATGTGCGCGCGCACTGCTCTCTCTTGCTTCTACAATGTGATACAGCCCGTTGGCCTCGCAACGCATTTCACTTTTCGTAACGCTGTAATTTCCGTAACACATTCGCGAGTTTACCCCTTAAGTCAAGCGTGCGAAAAGAAGTATTTACTTCAAAAATGTTAACCACGATAATCAATTGTTATCATATCTACATGTTCATAACCGATGGTTTCTTCGTCAGAATAATAAAAATGTTATTATAATAATGTTATAATAATTTTATTAATATTATTACCCTGACAAAGAAACCGTAGGTTTTGTGACATGTAGATATTATGACATGCGATATAATGGTTTACACAAAGTAATTTGTTTCATTTAATTAAAATGATGCCAAAAGGTAATTTTGCAAAGATTGAAGAAATAAAAAATGTGTTTTTAGAAGTATTAGACGATGATTAGACATTCAAACTAATGTATATTTCTCCGTCATCCCAAAATTAGCCAATTAAGTTTAAAGAAAGAGGGGAAATAGAATTAGACCATTTTGACTATCTTGAGGTATTATAACGTGACAACGTTTTTCGCTAACTTTTTTCGAAAGTTACAATAATTACAAAACAAAAAGAATTAACAAACGGTTAAAACTCTGTCATCTTCATCGAAATAATTATTTGCCTAAATATTATTGCAAGATTCCTGTATATTACTGATCTTAGGATACTTGTCTTATTATATAATACACTAATATTATTTGATTTTTTAAATGTTTCTTCTCTCCTTTCAGTGCTTTTGGTTTACGGTCGAATACGGATTATGCCACCAAGACGGCAAGATAAAGGCTTTCGGCGCGGGCCTGCTCTCCTCCTACGGTGAACTGCAGTACTGCCTCACCGGACAGTCCGAGATTCGTCCCTTCAACCCCATCAAGACCTGCCTACAGAAGTACCCCATCACTGAATATCAGCCCATCTACTACGTGGCGGAGAGCTTTGAAGATGCCAAGGAAAAAATGAAGTACGTTAATTTTTGTTTGGTTTTATTTTTTGCTCATCACATTATTCATTGTCGGAATAATTAAAATATTATCTCAGGAGAAACCTGAAGTCTTTTTTTCTCTATTCTGACAGTGCGATAAGTTCTTTGGCCTGGTTTAAAACTTTTTTATGTATTTTTCACAAATAGAATAAAAATATCATATTTAAGTCACGTTCCTGAAAGATTAGAAACTACCAATCTCACCTTCTCAACCTTTCTTTATCCCATTTACTTTCCTTATTCTGTAACTGTCTGCATTCTTACAACACTCTTTAAAATTGGCAACATTATTGCAAGTAGTTCTAATAACCCCGGGCAAATAATGACTTCATTATTCTCTGTATCTGGCGTAATTATAAATGAAGTCTGTTAAATATAGAAGTGGTGTAGACAACCGTTTTGCTTTGCTTGGACTCTAATCCGTGGATCGGAATGCCTAATAAAATTAAAACTACACGGAGAAAAATGATTCTAAAATACGATCATTGTATTCGTAAAAACGGTTAAAAACGGGACTGAAGTTCTTACGAACAAATTAACAGGGTTTCAATGTTTATTGGCGGGAATATGTAAGCATAATTGTATACGTAATTTCGTACGTATACCAACAAATTATTCTTACATTTTCCCGCCAATAAACATAGAAACACTATTAATTTGTTCGTAAGAACTTCAGTCTCGTTTTTAACCGGTTTTACGATTAAAATGATCGTATTTTAGAATACCATTTTTCTCCGTGTACCAATTCTGCCAAAAATAAGATCGCACATTTAACTTTAATTATACAAAATCGTTGCCAATTTAAAGCTATTAATAAAGTACTTATATTTAAGAGTACCTGTATTATTACGACATAATATCAAATACTTTATAAAAATTATGAGTATTTCAAAAAATATCTGAATGGGAAGAATGATAAAAAAGGTTGAAAAGGTTATCAACGCCATGTCGACGATACTTGACAAAGTGATTTGTTTCGATAATTTTTTTACGAAAGAGCACTGGTTACTTAAGAACAACGCTTATATTGTGTAATTGGTATTTTGGACCAGGCACACATTTGGGATAATAAAATCTAAATAAAACCAGCTCAAGCCTTATTTGACCAACATCTTCTTTATTGTGCAATGCTTGAAATTGTTGCGGCATAATAATTGTTCCGTCAGTTGTAATCATGCACTTAATTGCTTCTATAATTTGATTGAAAAAAAGTGTTTTTTACTAATCAGTAAAATGTTTATGTATTGCATCATAAACGATGATATCAGACTTTAATTGATGGACAAGTAAATCATTGTTTTGAAAACATGATTTTAATATTCATACTTAAGAGGAATCAATGCATAAAAAATATGACGTTCCAAGGGAGATAGACATTACACAGATAATACAAATAATTTCAACAAAATGATTAAAGAAAGTAATATAAACGGACCGAGATAAACACATTGGCAAGAAGATTTTATTTTTGCACGTTCCTGTTTAATTGAAGCTAGTGAACCAGTTAAAAGTATTATATTTTTTTCTAAATTGTGCAGTTCCCGGTATAGCGTGACATTTTAACAGTAGCCTTAGCTTTTAATTTTAAATACCTTCACTACTTCTACAAAACTTGTACCTATATTATTTGAAATATATATTATCACCAAAATTATAAAACGGTCAGAACTTTTCAGGGTATTAATTACACTCCACTTATTTTGCTTTCATCACATACAATAGGATATTAATTTGTAATTTTTCTGACAGAAAGACAACGCCGGTGATGTCCAGGACCAGAATTTCTTGAACAAATAACTAATGTTTCCATTTTCAGGAAATACGCAGATACCATTCCCCGTGATTTTGGAGTGCGCTACAACCCCTACACCCAGACAGTCGAGATCCTGGACTCAAAACCACAAATCCAGAAACTCATTCAGGACGTTCAGCAAGACATGCAAGTGCTCCTCCACTCCATGAGGAAACTCTGAACAGCTCCATCATATTTAAACAATGCAAAATATGCATTTGCAGCTATCTGCTCTGCGCATGTGGCTAACTATTTATAAACTCGTATAAAATATCACAAATGTTTACTATGTGTTAAGTGTAATGTGTTGTCAGAAATATATTTAAGATTAATTTACTAAAATAATATAGTCCCTGCCAATAAGGGATTATATTTAACAGGGAATGTTAATTAAAGTAGAAACGAGTAAAGAAGTACCAAGGAATACTCAATGTTTATGTTTATTTTAATATTTATATATTTTTTTTATATTTGTAAGAAATTATAACAGAAAAAAAAATCGTATTTGTACGATATTTTTCGTTATATGTAACACTAACTACTTGTATAAGAATATTTAGTACCTATTAAACATTAGTTTTAACTTCCGGTTTATTTGCATTTATGTATTTAAATTCAAATGATAACCGCTTGATCAGATCATTAAGTACCTACCTAGTTTTAAGTATTTAGGATAAAAAGGAATGTATACATTTTTCCCATGATAAATCTTGCTCAAATAAAATATAATGTTTATTTTTTCCTCCCCTAAATATTTGCAAAATTATAATTACCATTAAAATTATATTGGTTTAACCAAATATCCCAAATCAGTTTAACATCATATCTAGCAGAATCCTGTAATTATATCCGCATTAATGTAAGTATTAAAAAAAACAGAGTACCCATTTTTTAAATTTACTATTTCTCCAAAGATTCGGAACAGAGCTTCGGAAGTTGCTAAGGATACTAATTTTGTTTTCTGCCTTCAAGCCTTGGACAAACGCGAAGTTCACATCAAAAGATTCTTTATAAGACAATAGCGCTCGCCATACAATTCCATACAGACCCGCCACACATAAAAAGATTTTGTGTTAGAAGCGCGGTGTTCCGAACTGAAAAGTTAAGCGACCCCCCCCCCCCCCCCCCCCTCCGCCGTAAATGGGAGAGGGGGTCATTCTATATACTGTCAGAAAGAAATCTTTTATGACATAGTGGGTCGATAGAGAAGATATAGTGTTATAAAATATCTTTTGATGTGAACTTCGCGTCTTTCCCTTGCTTTACTCTCAGTTCACTTGAATTCACCCACCCCATCATTAAAATTCCTACATTTGTTCTAGTTTCGGCAGATACAATGATTAAACAATATTTTGGGGGTATTGTGCAATGTGCAAGGCTAAGCAAACATATTACAAAATATCAACAATGTGGCGTCACTAATCAAATTCGGACAATAACATAACTCGCAAATCAATCATAAAAATAACTCTACGCATTTCTTCGCACCAATTCCATCACCCACGAATTCATCTACGCAACTCAAAATAGGTTTTCATGGCGTTTTCACTTCCCAAACGCTTCGTATTAAGTACGTGTTGACTGTTTTGATAGCTTGTCTTATTGAAAGAAGCCATTGGACTAGGATTTTTTTTAGTGCTAGCAGCACTAAGATTGCAGCATTGAAGAATTATCTTAGTAAAAAGATATAAGAAATATAACGTAAACCTTCGTGAACTGGAGTGAGATATGTACATAATGCATGGGAAACTAAAATATTAATTCGCATTTATTTTTTAAGCAGTACATTAACCACCATAAAGAAATAAATATTTACCGTATATCGAAAGAAAAGCAGTAAAAAATAAATCAAAATTGTTTTAAAATTTTAAGTTGTTCAGCTCAGTCAACGGATCTTTAAAGGGGGAGAGGGGATTTCTTTGCAAAAGGTTACGGAGTTCTGGTCTTTTGGTATGTTTTATATTTTACCCAGGTCGTACTTAAAAATCCAACTTTTCTGAAAAAGCCTCGGTGTGCATCTCATGCGATCAGATTTGTTTTCCCATTTTAGGTTTTCGCTAAACAGTGAGAGCTACGAATAAAAAATGAATCTTTTTTGTAGAGTGTTTATATTTTTTAAAAGTATCTTGGTGCAAATTTTATGACCAACCCAAAAAAAATTTTGAATAGCAATAAAATAAAGTATATATTTTATTATGATTTCGAGGAACAGTCATGAAGCATTTACACCAGTTTTGGGGAAATAGTGGCAATATGCAGGGGGTCTACCAAAAACAGAAAAAATCGACAAGTGGTCTACGGGACAAAAAAGTTTGGCGACCTCTGATTAACACTGTTCCAAATAAATCCACCATACTAACTAGATAAACCTTGGTTAAGAATTCACCAATTTTTCTGAGATACTTATTCCACAATTTATGCAAATTGCTACGATGTGTTACAAAAAAGTTTGTTCAAGCACCGTAAAAGGTGCATGCGAAATTAGTAGTTATTGGTAGACCATATTATTTACCTTGAGGAATTTTCTGTATTGGTGGTTCCAACCTGCTAATATTTAATTTCTTGGAAAATCCTTTTTTAACTGAGTAAACACTTGGTCTCTAATATCAGTACGTAGAGTCAATAGGAAAATCGTATTAATATTATTTGAATACGGTTGATTGTCAGTTCGAGTATAAGATATTCCCATAAGAATCCCAACTGTCCCAAATGGAATCCTCAATTTGGGAATGTTGTGAGGTTGAAAGAAGGAGGTCGAGAGAAGAATCAATGACTCAAATTCCAACATAATATTTTTTTTGCAGTAAATATCTACTGTTATCACAAAGCATCCCTAGAATACATGTCAAGATTATAACAAAACATAGGTGTTAAACATAAGTATGTTATAATAAATATGAGTAGAATTTAAAAGAGAACATAATTGTTAAGAAATTTATATAACACGGGAAAATATGACAAACCATCGCTAATCGAAACTTTCATATTTCGTTGAGGTTATCGGAATTGCACAAAAAAAATCAAACCATCTAGGAGGTACTTATTTGCACAAATTCTTTTTCAGTTCGGGGATGTTATTACAGGATTCTAACCACGTCAATTATTACAAAATAATCAATGAATTTCAATCTCTCTGTACCGGTAAATAAATATTTATTATGGGTACATTTATCCGAGATATTTTTTACGTTGTTCTACCTGTCTGGGTGACATATTACAAAAAAGGACGTTTGACATTCATGTTACAAATTAATGTGTAAATGAGTATAATATTTTTATCGAGGAACCACAACGTTAATATCTCAAAAGAAGCTTTTTACAGAATTTTTATTATATATATATTTCATGCACGGCTATGAGAGGAAGAGAGAAAGAAAATGTGCGCGCGCACTGCTGACCGTTCGTCTCGCCCGACCACACTTTTCGTAACGCATTTGCCAGCTTACCCCCAAAGTCAAGCGTGCGTAAAGAAGTTTTACTTCAAAAAACTTTTAACGGTACTTACGGCCATGTAACATTTAATATGTCTAATGGGACTAATTTCGTTTAGCGAAAACTTTTTTCAATGAAAACATCAATCTCTCTTTGACACAAAAGATAAGTATTGCGCTAAGTTTCGGTATAACAAACCGGTGATATACATTATACATCGTTACTGACGGTGACATTTGAAATGATTTAAAAACACAATATCATCGGTAATTGTGTTTGAATAATAAAGGATTGTGTAACGAATGAAATGCACTTTCTAAAAATATTATCAGATGTGGTTTTTACTGAGTTTTAGAGCGACTTCTTGGAGTTATCTCTCACCTCAATATGAAACCGCAATAGGATCATTTTAAATTCTAAGAATACGTTTATTATTATATTTATTTCATTTCAAATAGTACACCTAATCATAACTATACTGTTCATATCCCGATTCAGCAGTTTTACACTGTGAGAAAACAATTCTTAGTTTATTTTTTTCTTGTGAATTTTTCTTCGGTATTCGATACATGGTACATGGAGAAAAATGTTATTCTAAAATACGATCATTCAAAACGGTTAAAAACGGGAGTGAAGTTCTGAAGAACAAATTAACAGGGTTTTAATGCTTATTGGCGGGAACATGTAAGAATAATATTTTGGTATAGGTAGGTAATTTCGTACGAATACCAACAATTTATTCTTACATTTCCCGCCAATAAACAAAGAACTTCAGTCCCGTTTTTACGAATAAAATGATCGTATTTTAGAATAAAAATTTTCTCCGTGTATTAAGCGAGAATTTAAACCTTATCGCCATCGCGTAAGGTGTGTAATAGGAAATTTGAGCCTTTTTTTATTTTTTTATCAATGTTCACATAGCAAACTTAAATACTAGAATTTTATTTATGTTTCTTAAAGTTCGTTTTCATAATTAAATTCATTCTACTAGTTTGAATTTTATTAAACCCGCGAAAACGCCCGGTAAGAGACGAGAGAGTGTGTGACGTCATTGGTCCCCGTTTGTGTGAAATATAAGGGTAAATATTTACAAAACCGGGACATGCTACGTACTAAAAAAATAAATTTTAAAAGTTCTAGTAGTTAGATATTAACTAGTACCACTTCAGTTACCGTAAATTCCTACATAGCGGTCGTTGAAAAATGGCAGTTCGTGTTTTTAAATTTAAAAAATAACCATTAAAATGCACTTTTTTCGAAATTCCGGTAACTAAATTGGTTAGTACTAGTTATTATCTAACGGGCTGTATCACATTGTAGAAGCAAGAGAGAGTAGTGCGCGCGCACGTTTTCTTTCTCTCTTACTCTCATAGCCAGTGCATGAAATATTTCAGTCAATATTTTGAAATACCAGTGACGTGCCAAACGCGGGGGGAGCGGACGTCGATGTGCACGGCTTGATCGGGCGAGGCGAATGATAATAAATTTAAATAAATATTTGTAGAAAATTTATATATGTATATATTTTATACATTTAAACATATATAGACATACATATACATGGAGCTAAAGAAGTATTTACTTCAGTCGTGTGGTCTAAAGCACACTCGTATTTTTTTTAAAGCTATCAAAGAATGTGTTAGATATATGGCTTGACTAATATGCAGGTACTTCCGTGTAAAATTTCGCGATCATACTTCATACCGTACTGAGACCACGCTGTTCCCGTTAGTAAACATCTGCGAATGCATGGGCGTGCATAGATAGGCAGGTGCCTACTTCATTTAATAGAATCGCCATGAGTTCATGAAATTAGCTATTTCAGCCCTAAAAATAGCTTGCGTTATTCACTGATTCAAACTGCTTGTTTGTTTACAAGAATGTTAATGTTAGGCCAGGGGAGCGGGCGCAGACTGTCGCGTCAGTGCGCTTCTGAGAGCAAGCGCTTCGCAAGCTACTTTCAACATGACTGGAGGAATGCGGCAAGTTAAATAATCCAATGCCAATATTAGCAATTAGGTTTTTAAACTCTTTAATTGTTATCTAAAATAAGCGCGGTACTTTAAAATAGATAAATATACTCTAACGTACCTATATCAATATATCTTGGCGTGATATAAATTATTGTTAATTTTTTTTTTTCATTCGCTAATATTATCTTAATTAATTAAAATATTATATTGTTAAATTACTTACACTTAACTTTTCATTATTTATCAGTCAATTTACTATTTTTTTTTAATTTTTCTTTATTCATTAAACTGCTAGTTACATGTTTTGAGAATTTTACGACCACCACGCTAGGCACATGCCCGTGTTGTGGTGGTCAGTTATCTATAGAATGCATTAACATATGAACTATAAAAGAATGTGAAAGAATATAAAGTAATATAAAATAACATAATTTGAAAAAATATTAAAGAAAACAAAATAATAATATAAAAGAGTATGAAAGAAAATTACAAAAAGTATTGAACATAAAAAGCATATATGAAAAACGGATACGAAAGTATATAAAAATATGCAATTAAAAAATATACAAAAAAATGTAATGAGTGAGCAGAAAAGGAAGGATTATTATTACTAGGGTATTAATAATAGAGATAATGATATTTTATATGTACATGTTAAGATACATTGGTAGGTATGCACATTTGTTAGCAATATTTCAACGAATAAAGCAATATTTGAATTCATGTTTAAGTAAGTCCGCCGAATAAACGGTGTGAATCATTATTGTGACAAGCATATTTCTCAGTGGGTACTGCTAAAGTACTAGACTAGAGTGGCACTGAGTAAGTATAAGGAAATGAGAGGCGCCAAATAATTTTAAGTAATTGATGTAAAAAATAATTAAACTTTCGGCTATTCATATTATAATAGTTACATATATATACATATATACATACGTAGATACATACACATTTATTTATTTACAACCAGAAACAATATGTGAGCATATAATTCACGATTTTTAAATGTTTATTTTTCTCCACCCACATTCTTCTTTTGTATTATTATATCTATTAATTAATTGAATTTTAAAAACCTTTCAAACCTCAGGCGAAATTACCTAATTAAATTATTAATTACATTCTGAGGACATACGTGATAGGTTCTATAACTGTGTAATTTAATTTAATATAACTTATAACTTGTTTCGTAATGTACTGTGTTCCTTATAAAATATATATATAAATATCTCACGAACTTTCTTTGAAACATATTTTCTTCGTAAAAGCGACTATTTGGAAAACGCAACAAGTCATTAGCGTATTTAAACCATTTAAAAGTTTTTTATATTTATATATATTTAGACAGTAGATTTTGAGTAAAGAAACAAGTACATATATAGAATAGAGAAAAAATAAATAATAATATTTATTTTTTTAAATAATCGTTTTTTATGTAGGGCGTGGTGCGGAGTGAACTTGGGCCCAGCGCTCACTCAGGAGTGGCGCTTGATGCTGGAAGGCTGCGGTTACCACCGTCTTGTCAGAGACCAGTAGCCGCATCCTGGCTCCGGTGACCTGGTGTCGCATCAGGCCGGCGAATCCATGCAGTCCTAGTTCCGCGAACATTGTCGATGCGCTGCTGTACCTTCTGTATCCAAATATATTTCTGCACGCGTTGGATCTATTGGATCATATTGGATCCGGAGTCGTTCCATCGGGCTGATTCGATAGTACCATCATGTTTCACACGTTTACAGGATAGTGCAATATGCGTTGACAAACTTTTTTTTACATTATTGTTGCATTGCAAGAATCTTCGGGCAATCATATTGGACAGTATACTGATATCCTCATTAGTTCTATTTTCCTTACTTCTTGTGAAATTGTTATGAAGTAATTATTTCATAACAATATTCAAGTCCTATCATGGGACTAAACGATAAATAAATTTGGTTATTCAATATATTAGCGTTATTACTTAGGGATTTTTAGTCCCATTCTAGATATGTTTCCAATAAACCGCTCTGTTATTGCTGGATTTCCCGCAACTACCCCCCTCCCCATTTGACCTCCCACTCCAGCACCTAAATGTTTGGTATATATCTATCAATATTTTGTATCATAGGTTAGTTTTAATATTCTCCTGACGAAGGAAGTGTTCTTCCGAAACCGGTAGAGTGTAATTAAAATTAAAGTGGTCTAAAACAAATTTATATATTTTATTGTGAAATAAAGTTGATTTGGAATATTTATAATTATATATATGTGCCCCCATATCATTTATAAACATCTTACACTGTGTACGAGTTGCGAACGTAGCAAAAATTATTAAAATTTTACAGATATCGAAGGTATTTCTTGTACAGAAAATCAATTTCATTGATCTGTCTGCATCTCTCCTTTCCAATAGGTAGATAATAATACTAGGGTTATCTGTTAAGCTTTTTAACGACTAATGGTTTTAATACGCGTTTTAATACCAAAATTAGGCGTGTTTTCCCTGGCAGTAGTTTAGCAGTATTTAAAATAATTTATTTTTGATTACATGACGGACCGCCTCTGTATTAAAGTTGGTACTATAGTTCTGAATCTATTTCAAGTCTCAAACACTCACTTTCCTTCCGTATTATGTTCCATGACTCCGCTTCACTCCTTCCTAATTCCCGATGAAAACACTGCATATTGTTCTCACTGATTCATATGATTCTATACTGGTTTCAGGAGACGTTTTACTAGTTTCACATTTCCTGTTTGCGGTAAGTCTAACTTGCACGACTTACTACTTATCGGTTTTAAAATTAACTCTGCATAGCTCTATAATTTAAATAATGGTCGATCTTCTGACAATGTGTTGACGAAACGGTAGATTCTCTCAACTTTCGTCTGCCACGTACCGTCCCCCCCCCCTCACTTATTTTGCCCTCAGACCAGGCGGACACCGTGGACGAGGGGTAAGGCTCTCGACTAGCAATCTGAAGGTCGTGGGTTCAATTCCTGGCATAATATTTTTTTATATTAATTTGTGTTATTTTACGATTCATCCACGCACGTTCCAGAGTGGAATATACTCTCAGTATCGCCCTGATGTAAGAATGTCATTCGGAATTGAAACGTTACTTAAAATGGTTTTAGGCGTATTTGGTAGCCAGATCTGAATAGACAGGTACTTCCCCACCTTCCTCTCCCCCCCCGCCTTCATCCCCTCTACTACCTTCAGCTTCACAACATACTTCAATGGTGATGTCATAGTCTCAAGGCTTTCTATCTTGGGTGGTAGATTATCTTGTATTTATCTATTTCGTTTATGATTTTGTTTTTGATTATGTTTTTGATATTGTTTTTGATTATGTTATTGATTTTGTGGAAGTGCCGGGTCGCAATCAGGGATTGACGTGTTTTGATGACCTCTCCGGTTTTTTGTGAATAACCGTGTTAAATCTCGCTCATTCGGGCTAAAAATTTGTCACCATAGATATTTTAATTAATTGATTCAGTTTTCAATCTTGAAATTATTGTTTTTTTGTGTAATTAATCTCTGAGAGCAATGTTTGTTTTGTTTTTGATTTTTTTTTGATTCGTGAAATACAAAATAAATAAATTATTATGACATCATACTATGACGGTAGGTAGATTCACTACACTTCTCCCTATCCATAGTTTTTAGGTTTTCTTTTATCCATATATTCATAAGGCCGGCTCTGAGAAGGCGCAATTGGATCATTCCGCTCCATACCTAATGCTGTGCATTCGTTATTTTCCCATAATTCGTAGGTCGGCTCGCGGTAATACCATCCTATTTATATACCTAACATATCGCCCTTTAAGTTTTACGAACCTAGTTTGAGTCTGGGCCGGCCCTGTACGTTCAATAATATTAAAAAACTGACTTTTTATAAGGCCTTCAGAAAGTGAAACAGCTGTCACGCGTAATAATAATAATTAAACAGGAATTAAACGCTTACAACGAATCCAACTATGAGTTTCCAACAAACGAACCAGAGTATATAAAATTCTTAGCAATCCCTCGAAGCAAAAACAATTCTAAACAAAACTCCTTCATTTATCGTGCATCACACATTTTAAATAAATAAGTACTATACACGATACACGTATACACAATTTGACATTTTTTAAATCTGCACCATACTCCTTAGAGTCACACAGGCGATCTCTCGATACTTCACAATAACTATAGATACTCATCTAATGCTTCCTTCATTGAACCTACTATATTTTATTGCACACGCTGTACCTCAACTTGAACGATCCCCCCCATCCTACCCTCACCCAACTTCCATTCAAACAATTTATTATGTAATCTTTCAAATCATTTCACGTATGTATTAAACCTGTAAGTGGTACAATTAAGACGATAGAATTCATTGTACAAAAAGGACGCCCGGGAAAAAACATTTTTCTACGCCGAAAATTGTCCAAAATGAAAATTTTATTTTTATTTTGCCTTTTAGAAGACGAAAGCTACGTCGGTATTTTTTAAAAAATTTGATGCCTTTCGTATTAACGTAATCATTAACTGTCAAAAATCTAAATCGTAAGGAAAAGTGCTGCTAATTCAATTCATATAAAAAATTACAAAATTATAAAAACATACCGACATAGATTCTTTTTGGAGAACTTAATCTTGTTTTTAAATAACAATTTCGTGAATGTTTGATGTAGAAAAATGTTTGATATAGAAAAATGTTTTCTCCCGAAACACTTTTTCGATCGATTTATGTATGTAAATATGAGAGTTTACGCCAGTTGTCCCATTCGCACTTTTGGCATTCGCATGTATCGTAAGTGTGTGTGAGATTATTTTGAGTGGGGCAGAATGAAATATCTAAACGTTCCGCATGTGGTGCAAAGACTAGCCTCTTAATGTGACTTAAATACTATGCTTTGTTAATTATGTAAACTGTCGGTCTCCCGAATAAAATTAAATTAAATTAAATTAACAGCAGAACTTGTTTATAGATAAACTTTTTTTATAAAATGAATAATAATAGTTTTGAATAGGTATAAAAGAAAAACTATTAAATGAAGTTCTGCAAATTATTGCTAGTGACAATGGGAATGTATAGCGAGCGATATGCTGAAATAGGCCAAGTCAAAAAAAAATGGCCATTGAACCTATGTCTGACACAAGTGTAGACTTCATAACAAAGAATAAAAATATTATTTAATGCTTGCTAATAGTTAAAAGCCAATATATCTACTTAATAACTTTGGATTTCCATGAATGCAACATTTTGCAGTTTTACAAACCGCTCCATCAAATAAATTATATATAATGTGCAATGTAGGTCTATAAGTCATTGTCCGGAAAAATTTAAATTTTATGATCAAATATTTATAAATTCCACATTAAAACTAAATGACGCTAGTGACTTTTTTGCAGGTTAAATAGAAAAATGAAATCGATTCATTACAAGACCCAAGAAAAGTCAGGATATTATTATTATTTACAAGTTACTTTTTTATGTGAATACCGCGCAGGATTCCCAACTGCTCCCAACCGCCTGGAGCCAGTGAGACTATTGCATACCCAATTGGGATATGTTGTGAATTTAAAGGTAAGTTGGAGCGAGTAGGAGATGGGAAAGAGGGGGGTGGGGAAGTACCTGGCTATTCAAATCTAGTTACCAAACACGGCTAATGATGGTCTTATACCGGGGCGATACTGAGAATATCTTTCCCTCTAGAAAATCGCTGCAAATATACCTTATATTAATTTTAATTATTAAATTGTGAAAACACAAATCCCCCGATCGTTAATCGAGAGCCTTGTCCCTCGACAACCACATCGATTGTGTGGATTTAATGCATAATAATTTAATTTAATTTGCCCTGAAGAAGGAACGGTTGTTCCGAAACCGGTCGGCGTGTAACTAAATAAATCAGTGGTTGTAACTAAGATATATTGTTTCATTTACTTATATATTTCTTTTGTTCCAAAATTTTTATTTTCTTTTTCTTTCACTGTTTTTCTTGTTACTGTTTTTCTTGTATCCAAAAATAACAAAATGGTTACAAATTTTAGGCCAGAAACACTATTAAAAAAGTTATCTTTTAATTATGTACTACCAGCGCCTTAAATATTTCTTTTGATCCAAAATTTTTGTTATCTTTTATTTCTTTTTCCTTTACTGTTTTTCTTGTATCCAAAAATACGATACCTGTAAATTTGATTGTCCTAGAACGGGAGATCTACCTAGTTGGACAGTCAAAATGTCATTACAATGTAAATGTATTTTTTTATAACAAAATAAATAAATAAATAAATATTTATTATGCATTTGAGGGTAGCTGACCATACCAAGGTTTTGACAGTCAAAGGCAGCCAAATGTGTATTATTTTAGTATAGTCTTTTTTTTTAATATATCTAACAACGATGGCTGATGGCTTATAAAACAACATTAACCTAACTTTAATCGATATAACATGTTGCCAAATTAAAACTGATGTAGGATATGAGAAATAAAAAAAAACTGACAGTCACCTCCATGCTATTTTGTTTTCATCACCCATGGTGATTCAAAGATCACCATGCAAATATATGTGATGTTAAGAATATAGTAATTGTGTGTCGTTGAAATATTCATACTGTTTATTGTCACACTGTGATACAAGTTACTTTCAGAAAAGCTAATGATAAGAAAACCATATACGCTATCTTATTCATACACAAATGTCTCTATCATACCTTTAGACATACGTCTATCACAATATCCTGCATACCTACATTAGTATGTAACAATAACGCCTTTGCATCAAGGCGTAGGTAGAAAGGATGGAACTCAAAACAATAGGGTATGTCTACGTCTTTTATTGCTTAAAAAAATATTTGTATATATATTTTTATGTTGACGAATACATTTTCTACAGCGAGTCTAAGTTTCCAATTTTTGAAATACCGCTAAAACGATATTTTGGACGTGTGACGTCATAAGCATTGCCCGGCTTTGAAAAAATTCTGACAGTAGTACTTTATTGTTTGTTGACGTGCGTGTTTGACGTCCTTGCCAACCATGGGCCGTTTTGATTTTGTTGGTTTTTTAAATTAATAAATTTGAATGAAAACATAAAAAACAAACATTTTTAATGGGATGATTAAAATCAGAAAAATGATCATTTTCAACAGAATCCCTCGTTTGTGAAAATACCATATTCAGCACATACATACCTCCTAATAACTTCATCTTATTCCACATTCGATTTGATACCATAAAATCGGGAAAAGTACAGTAAGCTACTAACAAATTCACAATGGATGTCTTGGCACATTATGGGTTAAATCGAGAGAGGCTGGTTGAGGGATGCCTTTTGACTTCTCCAGCCGAACTCTCTTAATCCTTCGCCTTGCTTAGCAGTTGATGGCTTTATGCATCCGTCCCTCCTGGATTCGGTGACCCCCAGATTCCTACTCACCCCTCGTATATTTTCCTTCCCAAAACTTCCCCTCCTTCCTTTCCGTAAAAAGACTCTCCACATAGCATCCTCTAAGATAACATTATTTTCTTCAGGGCCTCCTGTGTGGAGCTAATCTAAAAAAATAAAAATTATAAAATAAATAAATCATAACATCATTGTTAGCTGATGATGATGTTATGATTATAAAGAAGGAGGTAAAGTAACACGGCATAACACACCAAAAATAAATAACAAAAATCGATGTAAGCGTTCTTTCTTTAGGGCCAATCGTTTTACAAAACTTAATAATTCATTAAATTTTAAAATTAATATTAAAGTTCTGTGTAAGTTCTATTCAAGTCCTGTTATTGTTACACAAAACAAGTTATTGTCACACAAAAAAATTAAAAATTTTGAAAAACTAAGTGTGTTTTTAAGATACTAACATTATACCGTTGGTCGTTGGGAGATTTGTTCAATTTTCAAACGACATATTGTATTATACAACACAAATGACAAATCATATAATCATACAACAAAATTAATCAATACATAATCTAGTCAACACAATAATATATTTTTTTTTTTTTTTTTTCTCAATCACTCTTAATTATTGTGTGTACATATATTCTGTAAAGTTCTGAAAAATGACTCACTAAAAATTTCAATGAAATAAAGATAATATTGGAACGTTACTGCTACTTGGATAATATCAGTTACTGTTTGTTATATTAAACACTCTTCTCTTTATAATATGTGAATAATTTGTGAATAATTAACGTCTGTAAATCCTACCGACGCTTTTATAAACATGTAAATGATCGCATTGTATTGCCTAGCTGCTTGCAATTAGTATTGCTAAACTAACTTACTAATTACACAATGCCTACGTTTACTAAATGACGAATATTTCTCTTTATTCAATGTTTGACCGTTAATGTTTCTATATGTTTGTTTAAAAGCAGCACACCTCAATTCTAATTCAAAGAATTTTTCTTAATAACACATTCTGTAGTCACATGAGCGTATATTTTGTGTGAAAACATATTGAACGCATTGATCGTTAATAAATAATGATAAAAAATAATCCGCACAGTACCCCCAAGGATTACATAGGCCCTAAAACTCCTGTGTGGATTTAAGCCGCACCATTCCGAATTCCACCATTTCTAACGATTTCGTACATAGTTTCCTTAAACATTTGAAGTTTTTAAGCTCTTAAAAAAAATGTTTTTCTTTAAGATAATTTCTATACATTCCACACGCCTTAAGGTTTTTATATGAAATTCTCTCGATAGAAATAAATCGCAAAGTATGCTCCGATAATTATTATTTACCGTTTGTTTCTGTTATTTTACAAGTCATATATATGAAAAAATTCACAATGTTTCTTTAACCTCTTGAATGTCAGATGACTTTTAAGATGTCAAAGCCGAATTTCACAGAAAATTATCTCTAATAAAAAGCAAAGTCTGAAATGATATTAGCGCAAGCGATTCTGACCTTGTCCTTGTACAGTTTCTTATACATAAGGGGTAAATGAGAGGTTAAATGCTACTTTACACAACCCCCGCGAGAGTTTGCTCTACTTAAGTACTTACTACAAGTCGTGTTTTATTAAACATTTTCCCAATTTTCGCTTGAATATTATTGTTTTTAATATTAGCGCGCTCCTTCTTCTTTTCCAACCAAGGCTTTTAATGTGCAAAACATGTTTGACGCAATCTTTCGCTTTAATTATATGCTTTAACAACAAAGTTTCACAGTTTATGGTACATATATTTTTTGAAAGTTTATTGATTGATATCAACCGATGGGGTATTTTCATAATCGAGGAATTCTGTTGAAAATATAGGGAATATTTAAAGATTATTTTTCTGATTTTAATCATCCTAATAAAAATGTTTGTTTTTTATGTTTTTATTCAAATTTATTCATTTTAAAAACACCCAAAAACCTACATAACCAAAACGGCTCTTGGTTGCCAACGACGCTTCGTACGCTCGTCATCAAACAAAGTACTACTGTCAAAAAAATTTCAAGCCCGGGCGACTCTTGTGACGTCACACGTCCAAAATACCGTTTTGGCGGGATTACAAAAATGGGCAACTTCACGGCAACTTAGACTCGCTGTAGAACATTTATTCGTCAATATAAAAATAAAATAAAAATTTAAAAAAAAAACGTGGACACATCCTATTGAATAAATTATGCAGAACATATAAAACGTGATTTCTTAATAAACAATTCTGCTGCGTTATCTTGTTCTGTATTTTCGATTTTATTAATATTGAATCATTATAATGTATATATAGATGTATATGTAAGTGGAAAGACAAATACAATGGCCCCATGACACAGAATTTGTTGGCATTTAGCCAAGAATGAATACGGGATATATATCCGACTGACATAGTTTATCATCTGATGTTCATATTGCATAAAAAGGTTAATGAAGATGTTTACATATATTATTATAAATAGATAATTCAATCATTTACATATAAATATATTATGAGTACCTATTAGTAATTTGTGACTTAATATTTCAGTCATCATTCCAATGAGATTCTTTCTAAGATCGTGCGCTGTCAATCCATAACATCATGCACATAATTAAACATAATTATTAATTGTTAATTAATTTTTTTATTTTTCATTTGCGTCTGTCTATCCACAATATATTTACATAAATATGAATGTTCCCACAATTTTTAAAAGGGTTTCTTTTCGGTTGTAGGTGTAAACTAACCAATCTAGGTGTTTCGTTATTTTTTTTTATTTGTTAAATCATTGGATAATTTTTTTCTAGGCGTTTGTACGAGAACTTGGATTCAATAACTACGATTTTATTGTAACAACTCCAACACTGAATCACAATTGTATACCTACTCCAGTTCGACGTATACAAAATGTGGGAAATGAGTATAAAGATATTGTTGACAATTAATAAATATAAACAAGCCTTAGTAGAATATATATCCGAAAAAGAACAACAATATTTAACTAAACAATCCACATTATATTGTATTTATTGCAAAAAAAAATATATATTGTAAAAATTATTATTAAACAATCCATAGTATACCATTTTTTTGTAATAACTCCAACACTGAATCACAATTGCACGGAGAAATTTTTTATTCTAAAATACGATCATTTTATTCGTAAAAACGGTAAAAAACGGGACTGAAGTACTTCCGAACAAATTAACAGCGTTTCAATGTTTATTGGCGGGAAAATGTAAGAATAATTTGTTGGTATAAGCACCAAATTACGTACACCAACAAATTATTCTTACATGTTCCCGCCGACAAACATTGAAACCCTGTTAATTTGTTCATAAGAACTTCAGTCCCGTTTTTAACAGTTTTTACCAATAAAATGATCGTAATTTAGAATAAAAAATTTCTTCGTGTATATACTCCAGTTTGACGTATACAAAATGTGGGAAATGAGTATAAAGATGTTGTTTACTTATTTAATAAATCAATTAATAAATATAAACAAGCCTTAGTAGAATAATCCACATTATATTGCATTTATTGTAAAAAATAAAAATTATTAGTAAACAATCTTGTAAACTCCAGTTCGACGTATACAAAATTTTGGAAATGAGTGTTAAGATGTTGTTTCATTTAGTCAATCAATTGATAAATTTAAACAAGCCTTAGTAGAATATCTATCAGAAAAATAACAACAATATTTAACTAAATAATTCACATAGCTTTGCTTTGACTCAATTTATCTTCGTACTGTACTTTCCCCTTGTATTTATCTATTTCGTTTTTTATTGTGTTTTTGATCTGGTTTTAGATTATTTTCGTTGTTTGTTTTTGGGGTGTTATGCCGTGTTGTGCTACCTCCTTCTTTAGCCGACGTTTCGGACAGCGTCGCAGTGTCCATCATCAGGGCATCTGCCCTATGCTTTTGGCCGTGAAAGTCTAAAAAACGTATCTGGTTTTAGATTATGTTATTGTTTTTGCTTTTGAGTTTGTTTTTGATTTTTAGTTTATGATTTTATTTTGATTTTGTTTTTTTTGATTTTGTTATTCTTATTGAGATGATCTTTGTGAATAAAAAATAAAATAAATAACATGTAAATGCCCAGCTGGGCGTGAAATACAAAATAAATAAATATGTAGCCCTGATCCCAATAACCGTCGCAATCTCCGAAACGCCTCTTTGCCAATCTCTGCGAGCTTTCACGACCGCCACATTTGTTCGGGTGGTCGGTTGGTAGGTTGGTCGATCGTTGGTATCGAGTCCCGCGAAAAACTCCAACTTGTCCGGTCGCCCCAAGGCCGGCGACTCCATGCCGAACTGTATACTTAATCCCAAACAATGATCCCAAAATAACATTCCTCGTTTTTCCAACGTGAAATATTGTTAATCGAGTTTTAGTTTGATTTTCGTGTGTTTTGTCTCAATTGAGTTGAAAATATACATAAAGAAAGGCATGGGACGGGGAACAGTTTGTCAATTCATGTTTTGTGACGATTATTTTTTTATTCTTTTATAATCCTCTTTAAATATTAAGACTGCGTTTCCAGCACCATTCGAATAAAAATAATATATCTGCCAACCTCTAAACACAGTTGTCTATTTTAGACACAGTGATTTAGATTCTTATGATCCATATTTTACTAAATTTTATTAATTAGATGTTTACATTTTGTTTATCTAGTAGAGAAATAGAGTATTAAGGATGAGATGAAAAATTGAAAAATTCATCAAATAATATTTGAAGATATTTTTCACAGAATGTGAAAGTTCTGTGATTATTTTAGTTTTATGAAGCAACATAAAAACAGCATTTATTTAATAATTTAAAAACAGAACTTGATTAGAACAAAGTGAAAATTAACTTAAAATATTTGATGAATTGTTAAAAAATTTTTAAACAACTAAACAACTTTTTTTTATTTCTATATAATATTACAGTGTTCATAAAGCTATTAATTAAAATTGGTTTATAGACTCATTTGAGTGCTCCCCTCCAAGGAAATCTTTAGTAAAAGGCGAAAGATTTATTCGTTATTGAAGGAAAACCAGAGTATTAAATTAAATTATTTATTCATAATAATATAATTTATAAACTTTTCATTATGTTGTGTGTAAGGTAGGTTTGTGAAAGTAAAACTATGATTGGGTAATGTTGTATGTTTCGTGAACACCTTAAATAACACCTTAACACCATTAAATCAATAGATGAAATAAATTGGAAGTTCGTTAATAATTATGGAACGAAACATGAGCTTGTTTAGATCTAGTTTGTGAATCTTCACCCACGTATAGAACAAACTGTTCGACTGCTACAAATTAGATTATTAATATAGCACTTAGAAATTCAAACCCTTTTTAAGTGTAGTACATTGTAATATTTTCTTTAATTGAGATTGTTTACACTTTTTTCAATGGTTCATACCAGACCATTCATAGCAGACCAGTGAAAAATCACGGGATATTATACTTTTAGGATTGATAACTATTCTTATATATTACTTTTTTTATCGGTCAGTGGTTGAGTGGGCTTTGCGTTTGGGTCCCACCCAGGCGTTCCGTGTTCGATTCCTCGGCTGACTAAGTCCTCCATCACAACAAGCAACATCTTCAGCTTAGTGTGGTGGTAGGTAGTAGGAGATTTTCAAATGTTGTTAATTAATTAATCACCTCTGTCTATAATATTTTTGTCCATAGTTCTTTTTAGTCTATACTTGTTTGTTTCTTTTGTAATTTAATGTCATTACTACCCTGACGAAGAAACCATCGGGTTCGAAACATGTAGGTAATTGTGATTATGTAATAGTGGTTTAATACAAAGTTATTTGTTTAATTTAGTTTATTAAATTAATCAAATTTCGTATTTAAAACAAAGTTATTGTTTTCTTTCATTAATTTGTCAAACCACAAAGCAACTAAGTTCTTTCATAAAAATATAATATTACAAGGGAAACATATTTATTATCCTGCACAAAACTGCATTTAAAAAACCGGGTAACGGAGTTGTGGTTCCAATCTGAGCGCTACATGCTTCACAGTTGCCGGCCCAGCGTTCCCAGAGTTGGTCCGCCCGGTCCGTGTCCATTCGCGTTCCAGCCACCGCGAGCCTCGCAGCTACTCGCGCCGGCTCTACCTAATAAAACCTTTTCTTTTCAAAAACTCTACTTTAACTTGTACACTGTGAAAAACTCTACTTCAAAACATTACCCCGTACTTAAGGCAGGAGGAAGTAAACATATTCCAAGAGTTTTAATTTACTATTTGTGATTCAGTGATTGTTGGTACTATTATTGTATTCGGAATCGTAAAATTGCGCGAATTCCACTCTCCCACGGTGCGGAATCAAACGACTCAGACCGACAATTCGGTCGTTAAAAACACCGGCCGGTCAACTCATCAGTGGTCTGGTCTAGTGAATTCATCATTCGGCAATCCTGTTGACAGTGAACATGATGGAGCCGTGGAAGTTGGGGCTGATGGTGACATTTCTGGTGCAGCTCCTGATAGTGGGGGGACAGGGTGAGTGCCCCAAGAAATGCATCTGCCAGAAGAGACACGTAAGGTGCATGTATCAAGGCCTGGAGTCAATACCGCGAGTGCCTGCTGACACCCTGGTGCTGTAAGTACAAAAACTATATATATATATTTTCCGCTATAGTCTATAAAAAAAACCACCACCTAATATGATGTTTGATTTTTTTTTTCCAAATTTTGTATCCATGGAAGATGAAACTTTTTGCAATATTTAAACACTACCAATATTCAAATACTAATATGAAAAAATCACGGGATAGTCTAAATTATTGCCGAACTTATTTTGAGAATTACAATTAAAATAATTTTCTGTTTAAAGTTTATAAATAATTGTAGGTAGGCACTTTGTCACTAGTCTGAATTCTGCATACGATTGGTACCAATTTTTAAAATGACACTTAAATTCAATCCAAATTTGAGTTCATTGAACCAGAGTTACGCAGTATTTTTAGTTAAATGAAGGAACTCGACTTGATACTATTTCCCAATATGACGACGATACGACCTATTTACTCCAACTTACCCAACAGATAACATAATATAACTTGTACGTATAGAAGATGAAGGAATAAGGCGATATCTAATATGAGTATGGAACTCATTACGACCGACTGCAAATCGAGCATCCTACCATTCAGGCAATCTATCCAGGTACCGTAAAAGGGGGTGAATAGGACGTTTTGAGATTTCAGATTAAATTTAAACCATATTTTTATTTCCTGAAAGGCTATATTCGTTTCACTAAATGTTGTATCTGCAATCATTGTGCCAAATTATACTCTTACCACCAAAATATGGTTAACATGTAGATAAATTAAGTAGTCTGATAAAAACTACGATATTTTAAAAGACACTTAATAAAAAGTGTACTTACGAAAGTCTAAAAGAAAAGAAGTCTCTAAAATTTTCGAAAATACTTCGACAATGATAAAGGATACTTTTAAATATAATAATTATATTGTAGCTTTGGTTCTGTGTGATTTGTACAAAGTTTTGTCATGCATGAAAAACATACCAATCGCAATGAATTTTGTGACGTTTGATAAATAACACCCTATCTTGTCGTGATTGTTATTAGGTATTAAAATATATTACTATCAAATAATATATACATTATTAGAATTCAACTGGTAGAATATATATTATATATTCTACCAGTTGCCATAACGCAGGAACATCCCTAGCATAGCGGATGAAATAACACAAAATGTATAAAATTATAATATAATATAATAGTAAATTTTTTATCCTGGGTACTGATCCTATTCACCACATGGTTCCAAATTCACCCCGTTTTACGGTACCGCAATAATTCATTAATGTAGAATTATTACATAAATACTATTATTAATTTTTATCACTTGTGCTGATTGTATAATGCCAAAATACAACGTCTATATTATTTATAAATTGGTACAGAATTCAAGCCAATTTTATATTAGAAATGATGTATGTAAATTAAATTGTTTACATTAAAATTCCGATCAAAAAAGCAAGGTTAATTTGGTGCATATTTTTTAAATAAATTATTTTTTCACGGGCGCAAGTTTGAATTCAAAGAGCTCGAGGGTTCATTTATATTTTGTATTGATTTATTCACGACTAGCGGGTTTTATACAAAACTATGAACAAATATATAAAAGTCTATGTTTGTTTGTTTGTTAGTATTTCTGTTATTTTATATATGCACTTTCTATATTATTGCTGTTTGTTTCTACATGGTACTGTGCTGAGGCTAATTTTTTAATGGACTTTATGGATTTTGTCATAAAATTTAATTGTTTCAAAAACATATTATAATAAAAGTTAATCATTACATCCCTTGGGACGGATAGCTTTTGAAAACTTGCGGATGTTTGTTCTCCCTCTTTCTCTCTTTTCATAATGCATCGATTTATTTTAACAATTAGTATAGTATTTATTATCCGGTTCGCACAGCTTTTAACTTAATTTTACGAAATCTTTTTCAAAACTGGGATCAAATTTTAGACATTTCTAAGCGCCATAGCTCATGATGCAAATGATGTTGCCAAAAATAATTACTTGGTTGATTCAGATATTGCGATGAGAGAAAATAAATAAATTAAAATTATTTCTTCCATTTTTTATTTTATTTTTTTTTTTTGTTTTTTTAACAAAAGATTTTTTTTGTTAATTTTAAAATATTCTTTTAATATATAAAATGTAATTTTAACCTATTCTAAAATATTTTTTATATTTCATTTTATATAATAGTTGTTTATGATATTTTTGGTAATTAATCACCTTTCTTTAATATTTTTGTCTGTATCTACTTGTTTGTTTTTTTTTGTGATAGGTATATTTATTTATTTATTTAAACGCCATAAAAAGCTTTTCTTTTGTTATTTTTATTATTGTTATTATCCTAACGAAGAAACATTCGGTTTTGAAACATGTAGATGTTATAACTTATAACATGTGATTATAGTGGTTTACACTGAGTAATTTGTTTCATTTAAATAAAAATGACGCCAGATTTCTCAAATCGAGAGATTATAATGGGACGCAGAAATAGATTTTATGCTTCATAATTTATCTTTAGAATTAGACGATACCGCTTAAATGGTTCATCGGTTTATTGAGACAGTCGGTTATTTGGGACAAACCCAAGGAACAGAAACCAAACGAGGAAAGTAATAAGTACTAATTTACTTCTGTTTTATGGGAAGCCATTCCGGTTAATTGGGACAAATTCCGTTCAGTAAAAGAATTCTATTTAAAAAGGGTGGGCGTGCGGTGCGGTTGAGGAAAGGGGATACAAGTAATAATAATGTGAAAGAAATTAAATTTTAGAGTAGAGTGAAAAAAACAATTTTGAAGCAAAGATTAAAGGTGTACTTCCAAATAATATTTATTTATTTTATTATAAAAAGCGAGGAGAGTAACTTCCGGAAAGGAAAAATGTATGTGGGGTGGGTAGGAATCTGGGTGTCAATGTGTCCATGGCGGATGCATGAATCCATCCCTACCACTGCGGTAAAAGGCGATGTTTCAAGAGAGTCCGGCTGGAGAGGTCTAGGTTAGGTCTTCCTCAACCAGACTCTCCCGATCCAGCGCACCACGCACTAATTAACAAACGCATTTGCCACCAAGACCTGCAGAAACCTCACCCCATGAACCCGGGCACCCCTTCTAAGTCGCCAAATGTAGCAAACCACTTGGGGTGACTTATGGCAGGGGTGTTGGTTATCCAAAAAATATTTCCCGTGGCGGCGATATTCTCATACCCGCCACCCAGATTAGAAATTTATTTGGGACCCGATGTGTCCCAATTAAGCGGGATCGACTTTAATACATTTTCTTACAATAAATTCTCCATAAATATCTCATTCAGAGATAATTTCATAAACCATTTTAATTTTTGGAAACAGATATTTTTTATTGAAGTTCCATTATATTGTAAGCATACCATTTACTCATAACACATGTCCATTGAACAAAAAATTAAAGCAAGTTACGACAGTAGTATGAACCTGTTAGGTCGGTAGATCCGAAGCCAACGGCAGATGCTGTATTCGAACTTGACCTTTAGGTCATAACGAGCGTGCAACCAGCCCAGTAGGATTCCCTTCAAACCTACCTTTATTGAAACCTCTGACTTGAGGCACAAAGAGACAATTTGATTTATTTATGAAATTTACATCATAAAATTGTGTTTTAAAGATCATGTAACCTGTACTATACCAACCCACTTTTGTGTTTTGTTTTTGATTTACAATACAGTAACTATTAATAACAAACCAATAATTTGTGTAATAACATAGTTTACGTACTTACATGTGGTACTTAAAAGCGTGTTCGTAATTAAATTTGCTAAACATTAAGTTTGCAATAGTTAAATGTTTCATAACTAACCTACTTGTATGTAGTTAGTAAGTCCTAGCCAAAGGCATTTGGTTCAGCACCTAAAAAGTATCAAATGTCTGTGTTGGCGATCTCGCGTATCCAGCGTTCCCGGTAAACAAATGTCACGTTTTTCAACTGCTTTGCAATTGCAATTAGACATACGTACTTAGAATTTTACGAAAAAATATTTTTTTAATTCGTAGATTTATTTTATTTACAAAATTTAGTCTACAGAGGTTATGTAAGTCGATTTTACATCAGAAAATATATTTTTTAAAAGCGATAGTTTCATTCATGACAACATCTATTTATTTTTATTTTTATAGAGAATACCTCACAAGAGTCCCAACTGCTCCCGTCTGGAGCCAGTGAGACTATGGCATCCCCAAGTGGGGTATGTTGTGAGGCTGAAGATAAGTGAGGAAAGAAAGTAGATGGGGAAGAGGAAGGTGGGGAAGTACCTGGCTATTCAGATTTAGTCACTAAACACGGCTAAAGCCATTATTAAGCAACGTTTCAATTCTGAATGGTGGTCTTACGCCAGGGCGATACTGAGAGTGTCTTCCATTCTAGAACGTGCCGCAAATATAGTATA
This sequence comes from Limnephilus auricula, assembly GCA_951813805.1. NCBI lineage: Eukaryota > Metazoa > Arthropoda > Insecta > Trichoptera > Limnephilidae > Limnephilus > Limnephilus auricula. Next base: position 14,868,170 of record OX638391.1, on the reverse strand, counting down.
TATATTTTTTTTTTAATTAATTGTAAAATAACACAAATTAATCAAATAAAATTTATTTGCGCACGCCGGGTTCAAACCCGCGACTTTCCGATTGGGAGTCAAGTGTCTTACCACTCGACCACGGACGGTCGCGATCTACGATAGAGCTTAAAGCTTCGTGGTTCAGAATTGTATGATTGCACCTCTTTTTATTGCGGAAAATATTCTCAGTGTCGCAGAAGTGAAAAACCACAAATGAAACAAAACATTAACCAGATCGGTATATCCAGGTACCACCCTTCCTCTTATTATTTTCTAACATTCTCCGACCGTACCCCATAACGTTTCCCAAATGGGGATACCATAATTCAACTCGCAAGTCTTAAGAGTTGTATAAATAGCTTCTTACATAATGTATGTGATGATAGTTGCCAGAGGACAATAAATATACTCCTAGCTTCCATAGATTACCGACTAGACGTACCTAATCATGTAGGTATAAGCGATTTTGTAATAAATTATTGAAAACAAAATATATCGCTTCATTCGTTGTTTAATGTACCATGTCAAAAGAGATAACTTACTCCACGCAAAGCAACTGTGCTAAATATAAGTGATTTGTTGTCCTGTGTCATGAACAATAAACAGCGCACGTTGCGGTCGTCTGGCGTCCAGTTTTGGACAGGGCCTGCCTCAATTGCTTAAAATTATCCGAATCTTTTACAAATTGGTAGTTTTCTTCAGGTTATAAGCCCACTCGTAAGGTAGAGACCTCTCCTTTTTCCCAAATTAGGTCTCCGTCGTAATATTTGATTTTTAACGGTCGCTTGTTAGATATGCCACTTTCCCAGCATACGTCAGCCTTTTTTCAAAAAATCAATTGGTCCAATTTAGGGTTTTTTTTATTATTTATATTTGGTTAATTGTTCGTATTTGGTAGGCGGGTATGGGTACCGCCGCCCTGGGAACCATTTATTGGATAACCAACACCTCTGCCATAGGTCACCCCAAGTAGTTCGCTATGTTTGGTGACTTAGCAGGGGTGCCCGGGTTCATGGGGTGAGTTTTGCCCGGGTTTTTTTTAGTTTTTCATTTTTAACAAATTCCCTTGGCGGCGGATGCGTCTAACCACCAATTGCGTGGCAGGACAGATCGGGAGAGATTGGTTGGGGGAGGCCTTTAAACTTCTCCAACATCACCCTGCACCGTAGTGGGAGGGATGGAATCATTCGTCCGTTAATCTTGGACACACTTACCCCCCGATTCTTACCCACCCCTCATACCTTTTTCCTTCCCAGAACATCCTCTCCTTCCTTTTCTAGAAAGAACCCTCTACGTAGCATCCTTAAAGATGACATATGCCCTGAGGGGAATTATTTTCTTCATGGCCTCCTGTGTGGAGTTACTGTAAAAAAAAAAAAATTAAAGCCCTTTTTTTTAATTTTCCTCAAAAGAAAAGGTACTATTTTAAATTTAAAAAATATTTTTTATTATTATATTCTGATTTATTTACTTTGTCTTAAAGATTCATTTTAAAATTATAAACACTTTTTATTCATGAAACAAATTTATTATATCACATTTATAATATTAACCGAAGATTGAAGAACAAACGTTTTTCTTTTTAAAACCACCATTGATGATTGAAACATCGCTTGAAATGGATTTAGCTGTGTTTCGTTACCAGCTCTGAATAACTAGGTACTTCCCCACCTTCCTCTTCCAAACTCCAATCCCTCCCCTCTGCCTGCAGCCTCACAACATCGACTTCAGACAATTGGAAACAGTTGTGACTACTGTTAATATTTTTTTTTAAAGTTTAAAAAATAGGTATACCTACCACTAATAGATTTTTTATTATTTCTTCTTTTTCCTTGCACTGTACCAACTTATTGCCTATGTAGGCTGTTGTGTCAGCTGTTCTCGTTCTCAGGTTGCAGCTTCTTCGGTTCTGAGTATCGCTTTCATCCAGGCCTTTTTTCTGTAGAATTTTGGAGCATTGAGTCATCCAGGAGTTCTTTGGTCTACCTCTGGATGACTGTCGAGCTCCAAAGACAGCTCCACAAACATTGCGTGCTTCACTGTGTGGTCTGGTGGTCTCCGTCGATGTGCCCATACCATCTCAATTTTTATTACATTATTATTATTTATTTATTTTTTAACTCACCAGATCCGGATTTTAGGTCCGGATTTAGTTTTCCATATTGGAAAAACTAAATCCTTTCACACACTTTTCCATAAAAATGATCATTTAGTAAATCCACGCTATGCAAGTGTATTATATAAGTATAATCAATACAAAACAATACAAGAACAACTTGTTAACTTACCACACAAATTCTTTGCAATTAATTAATTATTATTATTTATTACTATTTATAAATTAATTATTACTATATTACTATTACTATTTCGATTTTTTTATCACTATTTCCCTCATTTTCAAAGACTTATAAATTTAAAGAGATGTTTCAACGGTGCTCTCAGTGGTAGGACTACATCCCACAGTCCAGGCATTGTCCATTAATCATTATCTGATATATTGATTGATGGATCTTTAATAAAACCTAACCACAATAATTCTTTGGATCAAGTACACAGTGGGTTAATCGAATCGAGTTATGAGGCGATTGAGGATGCATTGATCATTTGCATCGATTCATTCAACCTTCAGAGCAATAGAATTACATCTGAAGGTTAAACGAATCAAATATAACTTAATTGATTAGCGTCTTTTATTCGGTTTATTTTTAACAAAAGGGTTTATGTGATTGCCTACAATTTATGTGTAGTTGTTGAACGTTTTTAAACATCATTATGTTAGTACCAAATCCAGTGGGACTATGGCATCCTGAATTGGGGTACGTTGTGAGGCTAAAGTATGCCAAAGAGGCTAAAAGGTGCTTTTTTATATGGATACCACACAAGAGTCCCAACTGCTCCCGTCTGGAACCAGTGAGACTATGGATCCACAATTGGGGTATGTTGTGAGGATAAAGAGGGGAGAATAAGGAGACAGGGATGAAGAAGGTGGGGAAGTACCTGGCTAATCAGATCTATTCACCAAACACGGATAAAACTATTTCAAGCAACGTTTCTATTCTGAATGGTGGTCTTACATCAGGGCAATATCCTACAGTATCATCCACTCTAGAACGTACCGCAAATATACTATTTATCATTTTTAATTAATTAATTAATATTGAAATAACACATATTAATCAAATAAAATTTATTTGCGCACGCTGGGCTTAAACCCCAATTTAGGATTGGGAGTCGAGAGTCTTACCTCTCAACCACGCCGGTCATCATAAAGTGCCTAAAGGATGCTAAAGAAACTAAAGGGTTCCATGAAAGCACTGAAAGGTGGTCTTTTACCGGCGCAACGCCAAGATAATCTACTGGACTGGAAAGTGATGATTGGCTGGTATATCAGTTGCGTTTAATGCTCGCTAAGTAATCAACCTAGCTCAAATTTAAGCGAGCTAATTCGGCCGCTTAATCCTAACTAGGCGTGGCAGTGGAGCCCATGTTCAACGTGCAGCGGAGCCAATCTTCAACGTTTGACATTAAATTTACGTAAATAATTCTTCTTCTTATTTCGTATGGTGGGGGTCAAAGGGGGACATCTAGGTCTGCAAGCCAGTCCAGGGCCTCAGGCGTCGCCCTGTGGACCTCATCAATCCCGCCGGGGAATGAACGGAGCGGTCATTCGTTGACCACATGTTCCACCTTTGAGTGAGATGTTCCCTCAATATTCAACATAAATAATTGCGTACTGTCTTGCTTACTTTTATTAGTATGGACGCTAATTCTTCGAGCGTTAAGAAGTTTCGATTATATTCATTGTTACAGGATGATTATATTCGATCTAAAATCAAAAATGGATTTTACAAGTTCCAATGCGGCAATAGTTTGTTTTCAACTGTTAGTTCGTCATCATTTTAAGATTAATGCACCGTCTCCAGCAAAACCAATACTATTTACAAATAGCTTCCTCGCATATGGCACCACACTGATTGGTGTGAGAGGCTTTATAAAAAATCAACTCGTAAATTAAACCCGCGTAAAAATTAACATCGTGACGACACAATTTAATTTTGCAAATAAACCAAAGATGGTGATATCTATGCTTACGACTTTTGACCTATTGCGGTTTATGTGCTAAGCTAGTAATATTAACCGAGCGAGGAATATATATTGGGCCGTATATCAATTGCTCTATATAACTATTATTTTTATCATACCAATGATCAAAGACTACTCGTACGTTGTCACTTCGTCATATAGATTTATCGTTTTTATTTATTAACGTTTACTGTTATTTTGCCAACATGTTAAATTGTTTTTAAACTCACTTTGTACTTTCAATTTACCCTCCCTGTGCCACAATTCTCTCTAAAAATCTGTGTACAAATTAGTAATATAAAAGCCGTATGCGTATGTAAAAAAATTAAACCCTATTTGTTTGAAATTATTCGAAACAAAAATGAAAAATCAAGGTTAGAAATCTCGTTTCTTTTTTTAACATCAACTCTACACGGTGACCAGAATGTTCAGTGAAAACTTTTCAAGTGTATGAATATTGGGTACAAACTTTGCATCGGATGTTAATTCCTCACATGATAATTCGTCATGTCTCGAAGCATCGAAAATTAATAATTGGGGTTTTTAACCTTTGGTAAGGTGAGGGGGGGGAATGGAAGGGTAGGTTAACGTGAGTTATGATGTGATGAATTATCATGTGAGGAAGTATCGTGTCTGAATAAATTTACTATGGGAATTCAGAGAGATCTAATAGTCCGATTAAATTCACTGAGATCTAATAGTCCGATTAGACATGGAACCACTCTATACAACCGAAGAAAATAATTTCCCTCGGGCCTGTCATCTTTGGGGCGCCGTGTTGAGGGTATTTTTGGGGAAAGGAATATGTTCTTGGGAAATTAATTTGGGTCTTAAACAAACCCTTGTTGTAGGAGGGAGGAAATTCAGATGTCAAAAAACATTCAGCTCTTGAACTAAAGAATGAGTTGTAGAAACGTCTCGATCTCAGGTGACAAAATGTCAATTGTGTGCAAATGTTGTGTGCGCGTTTGGCGTGTTTACCGATTCTGCAACGGTGTCGAAGGGCTTATTGAACAATCAAAACGTATGCAGCAAACTAAATAGAACTCACGGAAATAACACTGCCATCTAAAAATGTGGCGTTTACCTACAAATAGAAAAAAGGCAGTGCTAATTTCATTAATATGACACTAGAGCTCAGGGTTTGAGAGTTGCAGCATCATTACACAGGTTTTCTGCTATACCTATAGTTAAGATTGCAATCAATATAATATATATATCTTAACTATAATATAATATATGACAATAGCCGCAAGCAATATTATGCTCGGTAGGTACTTCTATTTCTGCTCGGAAGGTGAAAGTACATCAGTTTAACTTCTCTGCCAACATCTTTCATAGCACAGTTTATAATACTAAACTTGTACCCTTTCTTAAATTACCTGTAAGTATTAATAAGATTTATATGGTTTATAATGTTTATTTCAATACAAAATGAATTTAGTCTTTTTATCTTATTTATCTCCATCAGGCTAGGCATATGGAATCAAAATTGTATTAACGGATATACTAAAATAACAAAATTGTTATTTTTTCATCTTTTTGCAAAGTAGTGTAATGTTTGTGTGTAACGGGTGTCTCAACTGCTCGAAACCACTAAATCTATGGAACGTCGATAATGTATTTTTCGGGTTGAGAGGATAACGGGGGGAAAGGCGAAAAGATGGAGATATAACAACCCGATTTGTAATGGCTAAAAAAACGACTGATTAACTTATTAACCATCCTTGCTTTCTTCACATTCATGTATCGTCTCTCACCTTACATACAATTCTATTATTTTTGAGACTTTCCCGGCCCGACTCTAGTAATTGATTTACAAAGACGACTATATTTTTGCAATTTTAAGCCAAGTTGGTAACTTTTTTTTTTTAGAATAGCCTCACACGGGAGGCTTTGAAGAAAATAATTCCCCTCAGGGCCTACGTCATCTTTGGGGATGCTGTGTAGACGGGTCTTTTTAGGAAAGGATGGAAAGGATGTTCTGGGAAGAAAAAAGGTATGAGGGGTGGGTTGGAATCTGGGAGGTCAGTGTGTCCCAGAGTGACGGACGAATGATTCCATCCCTCCTACGGTGCATGTTGATGTTCCGAGAGAGCCCTGCTCTAGAATTCAAAGAGCCTCCCTCAACCAGTCACTCCCGATCTGGCCTCCACGAAAACCTCGCCCCCCCCTCATGAACCCGGGGACCCCTGCTAAGTCACCAAACGTTGCGAACCACTTGGGGTGACCTTGGCAGAGGTTTTGGTTATCCAATAAATGGCCTATCAAACAATAGTATTTGATTATTACAAAAGTTAACATTAACATGAATCAGAAAATAGCGGAGCATCTGTTCATTCAATCACTTTTTTTTACAATATGACTGTTGGAATGACGAGAGCAATGGTTTGAAGCTAATAAAAAATACTATCTGCAATAACAAAAATAAGTCGCGTACTGTCTACCGTAATTTAGTCAACTAACTTTAGAATCAGAATCCTCTGAAGCTCGTTTCTGAAGTACCAAGAGTGCCGCAAGGTCACCCTTCAATGTTCCTCATAAAAAGTGACAGGAACATCCACAGATCTTTGAAAATTTGTCAAAATGCCTGTTTGCACGTCCAAAACACACAAAACACTATCGTTTCTTAAAATTGTCACTGAAGCTTCTCATTTCTCGCTAAACTAAGCTTAGCTTTTCTCAAATATAAACACTGCGGAAAGCACCAACCGGGTTCCATGAAAAAAGCGGTGTCTTCATTGGTTAAAAAACTTCAAAATGTGAATAATATTAAACTATTTATCAGAAAGGATAAATCACTTTGTGGACTAGTGGTGAAAAGAGCTGGGATCGCTCCCAGGCGGTCAGAACGTCGCGAGCTCAATTCTTTACAAGGTTATCGGAATATAAGAATGTTTGACTAAAAATAAATTATAAAAAAAGAAAGTGGATTCCGCCTAAATCTGCTCTCCGGGATATTCCTGGTACCGCTAATCCTTCCGGACGGGAAATAAATCACTTTAAATAAATAAAAAAAATTACATATTCTTCTGGTATGCTAGTATGATAAAATAAAATATTAAATAAATGGTAGGATAATAAAACTATTTCAGAAATTCGTAAACAAGTGTTGACTTAAAATGGGTCAGTATAATATAAAATTAAGCTGGCTTGTTTAAAGACCGTGCTAACCGTGTTAATGGGCCGTGAAAAACGCAACGCGTTTATTATTTAATTGACATTACTGTTGGAAATAAAAAATAAATTACAATAAGAAAAAAAAATGCCATATAGTGTTATAATCACCACCCGAGACAATTGCTAAAAGAAAATTATTATTATTTATTTTTACCTCGGATAACGTAGAAATTATGTGGCAACCATCTAAACTAAATACTATTTGTAATGTCACACGGAGCAAAATGTTATTCTAAAATACGGTCATTTTATTCGTAAAAACGGGACTGAAGTTCTTACGAACAAATTAACAGTGTTTCAATGTTTATTGGCGGGAAAATGTAAGAATAATTTGTTGGTATACGTACGAAATGACGTATGCCAACAAATTATTCTTACATGTTACCGCCAATAAACATTGAACCCCTGTTAATTTGTTCATAAGAACTTCAGTCCCGTTTTTAAACTTTTTTACGAATAAAATGATCTCATTTTAGAATAACATTTTTCTCCGTGCAAAAGTTGACTCGTCTTTAGCACGATATCAAATCAATGGAAACCAGAATTTTGCCAAAATGCTCAGAGCTTCAAAGCCGTGTAAATTAGGACCATTTTTGTTTGTACACTACTAAATCATTTTATAAAATAATGTACTAAAAAAAGCTAGTACCAATAATTATAATAATATTTGGCTAATTTATGTAGCGCTGTTTTCGTGAAAAATCACCTAAAGGGGGGTGACCAACCTCTTTGTTATTTTTTTCTTGTTTCTGTATGAAAACAAAACCACGTGGTTCGTATTGTTATAAATATATGATTTACTTGAAAATTATGAAACATTTTTGTTGGGCATTGAACATATTCTACTCTATTTCATTCGAGTATTTATAAATACATTAAGGCATGTAAAAATACGAATATTTATAGTACTCGTAAAATAAATAAAATAGCAATGCAAATAGTTAGGGTCAAGCACTATAATTTCATTAATTTGTATTACTATTTATATTAGAGGTGGGCGTTTCAAATTATTTTTAAAAAACCACCGAAATCGTTTCGGTTTCTTAAAATAGTGGATTACACAAAACTTTAAAAAAATTACTTAAGAGTTAGAAATTAGTTATGAGTTAGAAAAAAAACATTGCAATTAAGTGTTTCTCGCAAAAGAGATTTATAGTTTATAGCAACGGTCAGTAGCTAATTAGTTTGACTTAGTGACAATTCCATAATTTAAATCAATAGCGTTAGTACCCGGCTTTGAGCGAAATTCTATACAAATTTATTTTTAAATATTTAAAAGAAAATGATAATGTAATTTTATCCCCTAGAGCGACAGAGCAATTTAAAACTTTTTTCTCGGATTGCTAAAGGAAAATTTTCCGCCCACATTAAAAAAATCATACCACTGAATTTAAATATGGAGACAAACCAACTGATTATAGTTCTATATAACCAATTAATTCGCCTATCTTTTGCCTATTATCACAAATTCGGAGGATTTATAAAAAAAAGTTGTAAAATCGTTAACTTTAAAACTTTTTAAAGAATCTAGAGAATATTTGACATATTTTGGCAGCAAAGCAATCCGTGGTTTTTGAAATAGTGCCATATTGTGGCAATAAAGCATGCGAGTGGATAAATAAAAAATATGAATCGAAAAATTTTAATATTATATTTATCAAATAATTAACATGTGTATTAAATAATAAATATTTTTATCAAACGATACCATAATACATGACATAATAGGTCAATTTTTAAGAAAGCTGATTACAATATTAAATTTTTTATAATATTATATCTTTAAATTTTAAATAGCAGCTATTTTTAAAGTTTCTCATTTAATCCAGCTTCAAAAATTCTGTGTCAAAATGAACTCTAAAGAAAAGAAAAACATACATTACAAGAAGATGGTGAATAAGGATTGAAGTAATTGAATTAATTAATTAAATAATTAATATTATTAAATAAGTGGTGCTAATACAATATTAATTATTTGGTTTCATTTAATTAAAATTATAAAAAAATCATTGCTAAACCCTGCTTAAAATTAATGATGGAAGCTATCACACGAGTAGCTAACTACCTCGAATATTTGTATTTAAAATGACCTAATCTTGTCGCGAAGTAAATCTTAATCGTAAGACGTTTAATTAAATGGTCCCAATTTCCTCAAATCATTTCTAATTAGCCAACAACTAATGCTACGTTCTCGAAGGACTGTTTTTGCGGTACAATAGACCAAGATATAAAATAATTAGAAATGTATTGAACTGTGGCAATGTCAATGGTGAAAATAAACTTTTACCAGAGAATACCGGAAATTAGTTATTTTTAAAATCAAATTCTAGATGTATTAACTCTTTTTTACAAGAAAACATAAATTGATTTTAAAAGATTGTTTTTTCATCTGGTAAAGTTATGTTTTAAATTTTGAAAAACTCAATACATAGTCTAGTTAAAGCTTTTTTTCAGAATTTTAATTATAGTTAAATGAAAATCATTAAAAAATAAATCAGAGAACGTGTTTTGTGACGAAAATACCTCAGTTTTTCTATTTATTTAAGTTCTTACACACTAAAATATTTCAGATTTTTTTACACACTTATTTTGTTTAGAAATTATTGAAAAATCATAAAAACTTATGATCAAAAAATACTGACAAGAAGTAAGCGATATTTAATAATTTATCATCGTGGGTTTTGAGCATTTTTGTTGCTTACTTGAATGTAGGTTATAGATATATATTAAAGCAGGTTTTAAATATTTTGAACGGTATTACATTTTTAATTTTAAAAATTTGATTAGTACATGGAAAAATCTATCTTTCTCATCGGAACCTACAGTTGCTAGCATTTTTAAACTTTTATTCTCAGCCGCTGGTCAGTGACTCTTATAGTTGTGATATTTAAAAAAATTCTGTTTATTTTATTTATTTAATCTATATGGAGTATAATTACATGTCTCACTAGGATATACCTGTGTCGAGACAGACCTAGTAGCACATAAATGTATACAAACCTGATTACACGAATATAAAGGTTAAATACAGGTTAAATATAGAGGTTAAATTCATTCAGACCTAGTGACACATAAATGTATACAAACCTGATTACACGAATATAAAGGTTAAATACAGGTTAAATATAAAGGTTAAATTCATTAAGACCTAGTGACACATAAATGTATACAAACCTGATTACACGAATATAAAGGTTAAATACAGGTTAAATATAAAGGTTAAATTCATTAAGACTTAGTGACACATAAATGTATACAAACCTGATTACACGAATATAAAGGTTAAATACAGGTTAAATATAAAGGTTAAATACATTAAGACCTAGTGGCACATAAATGTATACAAACCTGATTACACGAATATAAAGGTTAAATACATTTTAAGTCAATACAAAAAAGGGGGAAGCTAATTGGAAGTGTGGATTAGTCCTATAAACAGTGTGATCTTCCAAACCACAGGAGAAGTACTGAAGTACTGGAAAGAAATATTTATTAAAACTAGCTGACCCGCCCATGCGTTGCTGTGGCTAACGAAACACAACGCTATCTACTGGGTAGTTACCTAACCTAGATAACCAAGTGTTGTGTCAATAAATTAACTTACACCGCCATCTGTCGGAAACTTATGGAACTTACAAGTAATTTCAAATCATTGACCCATAACAAACATTTAATTCGCAATAATAAATATTGAGGTCAATAATCAAGTAAGTTTTAAGTTGGACCAAATTAGACACAGTTTACACAAATTTTATCAACATCGGTTAAGTAGTTTCGGAGTTTAACTTGGACGAACATCGTGACACGAGATTTTTATATATAAGGAAGAAGAAGATATCGATTATGAAAGTAGACTTGAAGGAATTCTAGTATTTTATTTTATTTTATTTGGTTTATGTCGTCTATTGTAAATTGGTTTAGGTCGTAAATTGGTTTAGGTCGTAAATTGGTATTCTTGTCTAAGTGCAATTTGTTTTACACATGTTTGCTATAGTGAGACGTCCTATACTTGCAAGCCATTTTTTTTTTCGCGTTTGAATTTGGTCATGGTTTTTGTTTGTCTAATCGTAGCTGGCAGTGCTGAACTGGACCCGGCGTTGCTCGGGGTATGATCATAATATTGCTTTCTTTGCTCTCCTTTCTTCGTTATCCGCTCTTTATGTCCAAACAATCTAAGCGTTCCAATCATAAGATGAAACCCGGTGGTAGAGAAATTTTAAAAATAGCTTTTACTAAATTGTTGCTGTCACTGTTGCTCTTACTCCACCGGATATTGATCAAAAGGGACAATGCACCTCGGGCTACTAATACCTAACTAAAATCGAGGTTTTGTATTCTCCATTTTTCTCCTCCAAAAGTGGACTGATTTTCTAATTTTTTTTTACCAACTACATAAAAAAAAACTATTCTATGTCTGTACGTTTTGCTTTTTTTCAAATACATTGTCTAGTTTGTATACTGAACGTCTTTTGACGGCGTTTAAACCAGTCAATTTTATTGATTTTTGGAAGGTCATAACTTCTATAAAAAGTAACTTATCAAAAAAATTTTAAAAAATACCGACACGCTAGTAGTTGATATCTATTTTATGTAAAAACAATATTTTCTCTAGGGTTAAAATCCAGAGAGATAAATAGGGAATACGTTTGTATGGAAAAATCACCTTAATCTTATTCTGTTGGCCTTCATCAGCCTTATACGTTCGCCTCATTTAACTAGAGATAAGTATTTGTTTCACTTGATCACTCACCCGAATCCGTATAGTTCAAATGGTAACGAATAATAAATAAGTTATGACTTATGAGCATTTTGGTCTGTGTTGTAAATGGTAAGTTTTAAGTTCGACGAACTTTACCAAACTGACATAATGGGCATTGATTGGATGCACAGCATTCAGTAAAAAGTGAACCACTGCTAGGCGAACAAACTGACCGTCTGTTTTCTGAATAAATATGCTCTTACAGGTCACCGGGTTCATCAAAACACACGCACACCACTCTACGGGATGCCCGTACTTGAAGTTAAAATTCAAAACGGATATTAAAGATTTTATCGTAATCATTGTATTTGCCTATTCGGGATAATTTGCCGCTTAAATCGTTCTTGATTTTATTTATTTCGTTTCAGACAGAAAAGTGTGAAACTTACGAACTTTTTTTATATTTTTGAAGTAAAACTTCTTTACGCACCCTTGACTTGGGGATTAAGCTGGTGAATGCGTGATGAGAGCGTTACGAAAAGTGTGATCGGGCGAGGCGAACGGAAGTTGGGAGGAAGATATAAGTTAGTGAAGATAGAAAGAGAGAGAGTTACGTTTCGTATACTACTGTAGGGGCAAGAGACAGAGGTGCGAGCACACATTTTCTTTCTCTCTTTCTCTCAAAGCCAGTTACGTTTCGTATATCGAAGACACAGTGCAGGCCTATTGTCTGTATCACACTGTAGGAGCAAGAGAGAGCAGTGCGCGCACACAAGTTTTACGTCAGTCGTGTGGTCTAAAGCACACACGTTTTTTTTTTTACATGAATACCGCACAAGAGTTCCAAATGCTCCCGTCTAGAGCCAATCCCCAAGTGGGTTATGGTGTGAGGCTGAAGGTAGTGATGAGGGGTAGGAGATGGGGAAGAGGGATGTGGAGAAGTACCAGGCCATTCAGATCTGGTTATTTCAAGCAACGTTACAAATCTGAATGAAGGTCTGCTGTGTCCGGTCGTAAAGAACGTTAACTTCGGGTGGTGATTCTACATGATGGTAAGAGTAAAAATGATTAACAACTTGTTTCGAAATTCCAACATTTTTTTAAATACCTATTAAAAATTCTTAAGGTACAAACTTACCCGATAAATTTGAGTCAGCCGAGCGAAGTGTGGCGACGTTGGTTTTGATTGGCGCGTACCGTAACAGCGGAAAATACCTAATAGTGCAGGCCGCACAAGCAGTACTAATGCACTTTACCCCCGGACACCCTGTATATTATTGTAATTAATGAATTGTGAAATAACATAAATTAATTAAATAAAATTTATTTGCGCACGCCGGATTCGAATCCGCGACCTTCGGATTGGGAGTCAAGAGCCTTACCGCTCGACAACGCCGGCCGTCAAATTCTGACAACAGAGATAACTTTAGGTATTTATCTTTATTTTACAACAAAAATGTAAAAAACATATTTATGAATTTATTTTGTAGTTGTTTTCTGTAACACCTCCACCTCCAAGAGTTTCACCAATGGAATTACAGCTATTCCGATTTGGGGAACGTGGAATACAGAAGGAGATGAACGATGAGTACCTGCGTACTCAGATGACTAAAAACATTTCAAATTACGTTTCAATGGTGATCGTTTTTCATCAGGATAATACTGACAAAAGGTATCTGGTATCTATCACACTCGTGACCAAACCCATTTACTAAAGGAACAGCATGTTTTTATAATAGCTGCTTAATTTTGCTACATACATAGTGTTCAAAATAAGTATGATGTAATTGACAACTCACTTAAGTAATGCATTGTGCAACACATCAATTCAGCTTCTCCTTTCGCGAAAAATAATAACACAATTTACAATAAATTCATGATCACGAGAACCTAACTGCTTACAACAATTTTTAAATATTTTTTCTCTTAATAATTACGTGAGTATAGTAAGGACGTGATGAGATTTTCTTGGAAATAAAACCATTTTTAAATTTATAAATTTCCAATTCCTTCTTTAAAAGTGATTGACCAGCGGCTGAGAATAAAAGTTTTAAAATGCTTGCAACTGTATAGGGAGGTTCCAATGAGAAAAATTAATTATTCCCCGTATCAAATTTTTAAAATTAAAAATATAATATCTTTTTATTTCATTCAAAACTTGCTTTAATATATACCTACATTCAAGTAAGCAATAAAAATGCTCAAAACGCACGATATTAAATTCTTAAATATCGTGTACTTCTTGTAAGTACTTTTTGATCATAAGTATTTATGATTTTTCAATAATGTCTAAACAAAACAAGTGTGTAAAAATAATCTGAAATATTTTAGTTTGTAAGACCGTAAATAAATAGAAAAACTGACGTATTTTCGTCACAAAGCACATTCTCGGATTTATTTTTTATTAATTTTAATTTAACTAAAATAAAAATTCTGAAAAATGTTTACTAGATTATGTATTGATTTATTTTGTTGCATGATTATATGATTTGAAATTTGTGTTGTATAATACAATATGTCGTTTGAAATTTGAATAAATCTGCCAACGACCAACAGTACCTTAGTATCTTAAAAATACACTAAGTTTTTCAAAAATTTTAAAATGACAATCTTTCAAAATCAATTTTTTTTTTGTAAAAAATAGTCAATTCATCTAGAATTTGATTTAAAAAGGACTAATTTCCGGCATTCTCCGGTAATACCCAGTTAAAGAAAATTTATTTGAAAAATTTAATAATCATCATATTTATTGATTTATTTTTCTAAATGAAATTTATTTCAAGCTATGATCCTCTTTTAAACCATCTTCAACTCCTTCAGTTGGGTGCCATCGATTTTATGATTTTTAAATTTCAGTTTAAACACATGGGCGATCATTATGAAAAAAATCAACGTAACTTGATTCTGGAATAGTTGGTACTAGAAAAACAATAGATTCTCTTATAATATTATACTTCAATGGTTTTAATCTCCGTGCCTAAAATGTTATATATTTTGTAATGAATTGTTATATTAGATAAGGTTTCAACAAGATATTCTCGAAGAGTGAAAGGAATAACTTTTTATCCCTGTTTAATGGTGGTAAATTGTCATCGAACAACTTTTTAATAACCTCTAGGACTGCATTTTTAAGCTCATTTAATGTACTATTCTCAAATATTATTTCGGTGTCATCAGCCAATGATATAAGTTTGCCCCGTAGTGCTAAGATAAACATTTGATAAACATAAATTATTATCAAAATTTGTCCTATAACGGTTCCCTGGGGTATTCCGAATTCTGAAGCAAATTAATAATTAATGAGCTATGAATTATTTAATTTATCATGTTGATATCTCTGAGTTAGATATCTTTATAAACAACGTCTAACCCTAATAACAATGTCTATATCCTTCAATTTGTTGGTTAATTTTTTAATGCGAAATACTTACGAAATCTTTTCGCAAATCAATAAAATACCCATTTTTTTTCTTGACTAGCGTTGTGCATAGTTTCTCACCAAATTGCAATCACAAAACTACGCTATACAAATGTTTTGTTATTCACTCACATATCTTTTTCAATTTATTTTGCATGCTCATTAAAATTAAGTGATTCACAGAAATCACATCCTAGTTTAGTATATATATAGGAAATTAGTTAGGATTTAGTTTACTATTAATTTCAATGTAATGCCTGATTTGTTTTTGATAAGAGAAATAGGTTGATATTTTGATATTTCTAGGCTAGATTTAAAACAATAAGTTACATTAATTAATTTCTTAAAAAATGATGAAAATATTCCACTAATTATATTTGTATTTAAGCAATTGAAATGCTTATTATTTTGTTATGACGTTTCATTATTTGTACTGTGACTCAAATCCTGGTGCTGTTCTACCTCTCAAATTATGAATTGTATTTCCAATATCATTTATTGTCACTGGATATACCTACCGGAATGCAGACTAGTGGTGAGATTAATTCATAGACTTTTTAATCTTCCCTCGTACCCTGGTTGGGAGAACGTGACATGATTAGTGTTGAAGTTAAATGATTCTTAGGTCAGAAGTAAAAGGAAATGCCTTTTCCATTATTTAAAGACTATCGGCAACCGCTTATCTCTGCGTCATGGCCAATCGACGTGCTTACGTATCGCCAGCCCAAAAAGGCGTTGCGTTGGAGCGTCTACAGACTATGAAAAACAATATTAACATTATCGGTGACTATCTACAACTGCAATACTTAATTATCCGTAAGAATGAATGCGTGCTTCCCGGCGTAATAGCTTACGCTTTGAAGAAATTCAATAGACTGCAGTACCTATTTTAGTACATATATTATGTGTCACTAATTTAACCCTAGTGGGAGGAAATACGTCATTTTTGGTTACTGTAACTTGAGTGAAAGAGGATCGGCCAAAATCATAATAATATTTACGTACTTGTTTATTTGTTCTAAGTTCTAACCAACTATAATAACAAATAAAGATATAGGAATCTCTTCAAATTGGCACACTGTATACCGTCTTGGTACACATATTCTATTATCCAGACGAATGGATTCACTCGGTGTTATGCCTTCCTGAAATCTCTTCGTCCATTCCCTTGCGCTTCGTGTATCCTCGTAAAATATCCTATCCTGGTAGTATAGACAGTTCCGATTTAACTAACCTCATTGAATTTCATATACCTACGAGAGCTACTCGTTCTAAATTCCTGTTTAAATGCAACAACACCAGGACTGCGTATTCCAAAAACTCACTTGTACCTAGGTTGCATGCAGTTAGTAATAGATACGCTGATGTAGCGGATATATTTAACTGCACGGAAAGTAGATACAAGGGGGCTATGTTATGCTATACTATGCTCTTATATTTTCGATCAATATTAATTCAAACTAAGTTTACCTTATTTATACTATAGAATATGGATATATTTGTAATTATTTGATATATTCGTTTGCTCATATCTCTGATGTCATTTCACAATCAAATTCCACAGTTAATTTTTTATTCTTTATTTAAAATGATTGCTAATATTTTCTTATGGTTCTAATTGTGTCATGTAACTACTGTTTATGGTATATTTTACCGTAGAAATTAAATAAATAAATAAATAAAAATGACACTCCATTCTTCTTTCATCCGCTATCTACGTCCACATGATATTCGCGACTATTTTTAAATCTTATACATTACGCTTAAATTGACCTTGCTTTCTTTCCGGTTCTCCTCCTTCTTACTACGTCTCAGGACTTATGGATCTCATTTCTACTAAAGCCAGTCTACGTTTGAAAGTATCTTCCACTCTCGACTTTCTAGTGATCTTTTATACATCTTCATATTTTTATGTTTTAAAGAATTGTTCTTGTAAAGGTATATTTATACTTTGTGATGATATAATTAATGAATTAAAGTCAAATTACTTTGATTACACCACATTAATAGTTCCCTAATCAACTCTTCTCTTCTCCTACCCCTTCCACTGCTTTAACAATTCTTTTTTCAATTTGGATTCCCCTCCCCCTTTTCCCGCCTTACCCCTAACCCCTCTCCCGACGTTAATCTATTTTACAGTAGTACACGACTCAAGCTGTTAAAGAGAAAAATGTTCTGTAAACTTTTAGATTTTTTATCTAATAAAGTGGTGTAAACAAAGAAATTTTACATGTTCGTAATAAGCATTAACTTTGTGGCTCGCAATAATTTACAATAAAATATATAAATTTGTTTTAGACCACTTTAAATTTTAATTACACTCTATCGGTTTCGGAAGAACCCTTCCTTCGTCAGGAGAATATTAAATCACCGTCACCTAAATGATTGATATATATATCTATCAATATTTTGTATTATAGGTTAGTTTTAATATTCTCCTGACGAAGGAAGGGTTCTTCCGAAACCGGTAGAGTGTAATTAAAAGTTAAAGTTTAAAATTTAAACCGGTAGTGTGTAATTAAAATTTAATTACGGTAATCTAAAACAAATTTATATATTTTATTGTAAAGAAATTTTAATTTTTTTCACAATAATTTAACGTAGGTAGACATAGGAATGACGTATGGCCCGTACCTGAGTTATTAATTCTTTATCTTTTCTTCCGAGACCAATTTTGAGAAACTCAAACGCACTCCGTTTGGTTTTAAGCTGTAACTGGCTTCTGTGTTTATCACGCACATTCACAGTCAATAAAACCTCAACCCTTTTTGCATTATCGGACCGACCTTTCTAATCAGTAAATAATAATAAAAAGATTTGGTTACCAGGAAAACCGTAACACCACAAGAAAAATATCACCAATCGGGACCTCATTATTATCTCGTCTTAATGTTGATTAAATAGGTCAGAAGAATTAATATCGTTAACATTGTTTATCAGTCTCATTGGCACTTCATTATACCTGTTTTAAATGAAGAACTGTAATTAATCCCTTTTACAAATTTATTTTCAGTAAGACATACTGACTAATAATGAAATATTATATTTGCTAAATACGCACGCAACCAATAGTTAACAAGAATTGGAAGATTTGATAATCCCAGGTGTCTAACTATAAAATGCATATATAATAGGAAAAAAAAATATTCATTCACAAAAAGCTATTTTTCACTCTTTAGTTTTCCAAGATGATTTATTTACTCTCAGTAAAACGAGTCTTGTTGACTGTTACCAGTTGTCGATTCATTTCTGTATTTTGCATCGGTAGGTACTATCCTTACGTATTGGATTACACGGAACAAGGCAAAAGATTACTCGTTACTCGAATTGAATGCAAGAAGGGGAAATGTGACCTTTTCACGGAATTTCGCCTACGCTAAAAATAAAACTCTAGAATAGCATTACATTGTATGCCGGTGGGAAATGAAAATGAGGCAGTTGCATGTTTTGTTATATTATTAATATAATATCCCCTCCCGAATTATCCTCCCCCTCCCGCCTTTTTTCCGTGCCGCTAAACTTAATAAAATACACTCATTCTTCAAACAACTCGCATGTGCCCAATTACAATGTTTTTTTGCAAATTTAATAACTCGAGAACTCACCAATATAGAAATATAGAATTTAAAACCTTCACGGGAATGTCCACAACAACTCACCAAATTTTTATAGCAATCGAATGAATAGTACAGGAAATATCTCTAAATATGTCAAACGCGCGAACTGTTAAACGTACGAAGTTAAAATAGTCGTTAAGTTTACTGAAATTGTCAATTTTTCTGCGCAATTTTCTTAATTTTTCTTTCCGTAAGAACCTTCTATAAAGTATTAGAAAACTTCAAAAAAATATGAATGAAATAGGTAAAGTGGTTCTGAAGTTATGGCGTGACCAAGGGAAACAGGGATTCATTTATATATAGATTACATATTATCATTGTTAAATAAATGTTATCATTATAATATATTTAAAAAAATCATCGACTGCCATAGAGTGAATAGTGAATAGCTTGAGGCATGGTTGGCGAATGATGCTACATTCCTCAGACAGAGACATTCAGCTGATTGATCCACTATAATCTTTCCTCTCTTTCTTATAAATGACTCATAAGTGGGAATATCAGAAAGAGAGGTTAAGAGAGGTGATTTGCAAAAATTGACAATCGATACACCATTTGATTGAAAATGTGCAATAATGGAACATAAGTGAATAGACACACGTCACTCACACAGCCTGGTGGTTGAGGTAGTTCACAACCAACAAACATTTTTTTTGTAAAAAGGGCAAAATAAAAAATACGAGTGTGCTTTAGACCGCGCGACTGAAGTAAATACTTCTTTAGTAATCTAATCTAATTTTCTTTCTGGCAACGAATAAAATAATTCCAATCATAAGAATCTATATTGAACATTCGTTTGGATTGTTACCAATCATCGTGACAAATTAGTCGTTTCAATGCACTGAGTTCGCACACTCTAAACGAAAATTTGATTAATTTTATTACGTGAATTACGCTTAGAATGGAATTTTTTTTATTTTTATTTATTAACCAAATATACATTTTAAGTACATTTTTTTAGGTATATGCCACCTTACTAGGCTGAGCCTGTTCCGAGGTGGCAGTGATTTAATATTTTTTATATCATTTTCTTAAAAGAAAGAATAAAATTAATTATTAATTAATAAATAGAATTTGGAAAAATAAACATAAAATGAAAATTAATAAGAGAAAGAGAAAAGAAAAAATGGAGAAGAGATGATATAAAGAAATTAAATTATTTGAAAAGAAGAGAAATAAAATTTAATACAGATTATATTGTAGAAGTTATAATATGTTATGATTGTTGATTTAATTCTTACAAAGTTTAAAATAAATGCCAGCACACATGGATTTGAGCACTTTTATTACGATTAGATTGTGAGGAATGAACTTCAAAATTAATTTAAACGTATTATTGTTCGCTTCCGTAACGTTCGTAACGCCCGATATTACGCCTCTCGTAACGCTGTAATTTCCGTAACACATTCGCCAGTTTACCCCTCGAGTCAAGCGTGCGTAAAGAAGTATTTTCTTCAAAAATGTGACCGTAATAATATTTAACTTTTGCTTGATACTTGCTAGCACTTGTCTGAGTAATTCGTCGCACGCCTCTCGAAGTCAGGATGGAGTTATGGATTTCGTGTTTTGTTTAGTATTATTACCTACAAATAACCTACATTATTATAACGGTTGTCATGCTACTTGCGTTCATAACATGTAAAGTAAATTGTCTTTAGACATAAATTATCTTTGTATTTGTTTTAACCTCTTTCACTTTCCAGAGGCATTGATCGATACGATGATAAATGCGTTCTTGAAAGGGATAGGTAGAATGACTATTATAGCAATGACTTCTTGTATAATGGGAGAAACCAACAATTTACATAGAATACATTAACCTTCCCGGAGGAGAGAGAACCATTATTTCCAAAGCTTCTCAATGGTACGAATTTCACCGTCATACATCATTCTATGAATAGACCTACTTGAAACAAAGCCACATTATTAAGACGTTTTCAGCGCCGCATCGTCGGCATACTACAACTTCAAGTGATCATTATCTGCGTCAATATTGAATTCTCTTCCTTGGACTGATCCAGGTAATTAGCAAAGTAACTTAAAGAATAATTAATTTAAAGATCTGAGATTGAATGCCATTGTAATAGATTTAACAAGAATATCCATTACAATACAAAATTCTTCGAAATGTTTTGTTGATTTAGAACTAAAACTAAATGCTTTATTGTTTGTAATACCTAGATTTTTTTTAATTAAATGCTTGCTTATGCTTCAACAATGAATATGGGTCAAGAAAAGTAACTTGAAGAAAAAGTAAAGAATCAAACTCCTAGAATATGACCCGGCAAGCCGACCGTCGTGTTTACGCAACATTAGTAAATATAGGAAGAATCCCGTATTACACGTGTATAAAAGAGAATAAATGGTACATAATATCAGAAACAGAAAATATACTGACCCAAATACAGACTGAAACTGAAACCACTCTCAACTGCACTAAAAACACAAAATAAAATTTATAATTATTTAAAAAAAAACACTAGATAATATAGATATTCATATTACTTATACTATTAAATCTATATAAATGAACTACTCAGCGCGGGGGATTCCAGTCAGGATATCATTGTCTCAATTTGACAACAAAACATTTATTATTATTAAACTAGCGAGTACCCGGCATGCGTTGCTATACCACTCAAAGAAAGTGTTTGTGTTAATTCTGTTTGTTGAAGGCCTTTCGGATACACAATATTTTTTGTTTTTCCGTCTGGTGCGTACGCGAATAAATCAGAAGGTTTTCCGAAGCGTGAGCAGGCAACATATAGTCGTCAGTTTGAGTAGTATGGATTTTTCAAATTTACTCCCTGTTATCCTCTGCCGCTATATCTCCTTTGCAGTCCTTTCCTCTGCTTCTCTCTCGTCCCCCAAATGCGCCTCCGATCACCTCCCGCGTCATTTTTCCCTCTTAGTTCCCCTTACACCTTCCTCCCCTCCCGCATCCTTATTTCCCGTGACCACACCTCTTGCGTTTCCCTCCCTCTACCTGCAGCAAAACTATATGAAATACATATATTTTTCAAACAACTCGTGCACCACTTATTGAAATTTTTTGAGCTTACTTTAATATGTAGAAACATTCGCAGTTGTGCACTTAACAACTCACCAAAGTTTCATCACAATTGGACAAATGGTAAAGGAAATATTTTCATAACGCTAGAGCTCACTTGCACTATATCGACCTTTTGGAATAACAAGGTTCCATCTGTTGTGGTAACGTCATGCGATAATGAACTCTAGGGAAGCTTACTATAGATCCCATTATCGCATTAAGTTTCCGCAACAGATGGAACCTTATTATTCCAAAGGGTCGATATGTAGAAACCTACACGGGCATTTACTAGGAAAATTAGGAAAGTTTCATCGAATTAGGATGAATTGTTTAGGTACCGCATAAGGGACAAACAAAGAAACATTCATTTTTATATACTATAAGATTATCTCGTTTTCTACAACCACCAAAATAGGTACTGGTTTATGGTGAGTTCTTAAACTTAACTTTTAACTTACAACGAAACTCAATTAGGCTTAGAGATTTAAGAACCGGACCCTAGAGCATATCATTTAACAACGCGAGTTTCGTAATATTTCGACGACGGAAATTTTGTGATATATCCCGATATGCAAATAAGGTAAGGACCATTTTTTCATATTAATAATTACCGGTTATAGAATCAGTTTAGGTGTATAAATCTCAGGTGGTCTGAACCTCGATTATAAACCGCCGTAGGAGACATCGAACCAGTTTTATTACAGGGTTGAACTAGGATAATATATATATATATATAACTTCTGTAGGCGCGATAAGACTAGTAATTCAGATCTTTTTCGGACGGAAATTACGTGCAATTACTGTCATCAATCAATCATCAATCGCTAGAATATTTTTATTATTTTCAGAAACTTGAATGAAAAATCAAGAGCGAATTGGTTGTAATACAATAAAAATTATTCATCACAATTTTTATTGCATTTCTTAATACAAGGGGCCGAACATCTGGTGGTGTAACGGTGTCTTGATCTTGATTTTTCATACAAGTTTCGTAAAATAATAAAAATATTCTAGCGAAAGCGAGAACCCATCAAAAATAAAACCAAAACAGATGGCAGTAATTGTACCGTTTTAGTAATACCTGTAATACTGCAACCTCGCGTAAAGGTTAGACGCACTCTTTTTTTTTCAACGTGAATTGACTAAGAGTAGAGAAGACCTGAATTCACTCATTCACTTCACCTGAATTTCATTTCATCTGTCTGTAAATTTGTTTATGTATTCCGTGTCTGGTTAATCCTGTCAAGGTGGTAGCCGTGTTGGATAGTAACTTTTTTATCAGCCAGAGTTCTCAAATCATAATAATCATCATAATGCGAGGTCCACTGTTTACAAAACTACTAGTTAACCAATTGATTTTTTGTAGAGACTTACAAAAAAATTATTTACGCATAAAAATTCTTTCGCTTTCGGCAAAATTGTAAAATTCTGATTGACATTCGACTCATTTATACAGAAAATAGATTCCTTAAAAAATACGAGTTTTATCTAATTTTATTTCTAAAGCTCATTTTATTTACCAGTCCTCCTCTGTGAAATAATGGTTCCAAGACTGAGGTGTTATTATTGTTTTCACTTTTGATATCTCAGAATCTCGATCTAGATGGAATAAAATTTAAATCATCGTCACACGGTAAGTATTGTAATCAAAGGCCTCCCCGTGTGTCTTACGTGTATTTTGCCGGCCGTATAATTTTACACAATACTAGGGCTTTTACATAACACTAATCGTACTATCTTACTTACTATTCTTGCTAATATTATAAACATTAAATATATTTTTAATTTTATATTTTATAAGGAATATATTTTTCCTACTTTGTCCATAAATAGAATTGTTATTTTCCGTTTGGTTATTTTTTTAAACAGTTTTTATAGATTTTCTCAGGATGTACTCAGTCTCACATGATTCATATTCTATATGCAATGACGATATGTATTTGATGTACCCCTTATAAATAAGCAGGGCTTGTGTTTATGGGGGGGGGGGGGGGGAAAGATTATTTTTAATGTTAGAACCTACTTACATTTAGCTACTATATACATAAGCTACCTTATATCTACTTATACGCTCTTAAGGTATTTTTTTACAAAATCGGCGCTTTAAAAATCATTAAAATATTATTACCATTATTATATCTAGAAAGTACTACAGCAGTATAATTCTTCGTCTAGCATCTCGACGAAGAACTAGAGATTGGTACAAATAATCATATTAGGTAGGCAATGTAGGCATGCCAATTTTGTTGGCCGACCAATTTAGCAGATAAAATCAGTGTAAAAAATTGTCAACTATTTTCAGTTCACAATGGCATTTTAATCGTTTCAATATGTAGCTCTGAAAGGTCTACTTAAATCTGTAATAATGAGACAATTTTTCTTCTACCACATTTTTCAACTATTGAAAAAATAGCTTAAAAAATGTTTACAAATCCGAATGTAGCCGGTTGCTACCTATGTTAGATCTAAGAATAAAACTCCCGCAGTTACGTATCTAAAATCATGTTTAATAAATAATACAAAATGTGCAATAAATAAATACTTATAACTAATGTTTTATAATATATGCTTAATGGCTTCCGTACATAACAATTTATATGTGCTTGAGTAACGTTGGTAGCAGTGGCGTGCATTGTTCTTTGACCACAGATAAGTTATGATTGATTGAAGGTAATATTTAATATCATATAATGAAGCTAGTTTAGTTAATTATAGAACGCTTTGTTTACGACTTTAAAGATTCCAATGTAATATTATTTAACATTGCTTCCATAAATCTCAAAATGTTTTATTCCCTAAACGAATTTTATTCCCTAAATGAATTTTAGATGCAATATGAAAATCCCAATCAAGTTAATCAGAAATTATGTCAAAAAGTGACTTCGGATATTTTATGGTACAAAAGCTATGTATGGTACAAGCCAAGCGTATAAAGTCTCTCGACTCGCAATCCGAAGGTCGCGGGTTAAAACCAGGCGTACGCAAAAAAAAATGATTAAGTAATTATTTTTTTTTATTTCACAATTAATTGATTATAAATAACTTATTTTATATATATTGCACGTTCCGGTGTTGAAGATACTCTCAGTTTCACCATGGTGTTAGACCACTATTCAGAAATGAAACGTTGAGTGAAACGGCTTCAGCTGTGTTTGGTGACCAGATCTGAATAGCCAGGATCTTCCACACCTCCCTCCGCCATCACCTTCTCCTCTTCAGTGCCTTCAGCATCACAACATACCCCAATTGGGGATGGCATAAGCTGCAGTCGGGACTTTCTGCGGTATTCACATAAAAAAAAATTCAAAATATTTTTTCATACAATGATGGATTTGTAGGCAGGATTAACGTTCATTAAAGAGATTTCTTAAAGTCGTTTTATTTAGGTTAAACGATATTACCAAAAAAATTATTTCAGTAATCTATCGATTTTTTATAATTTTTACGTTCATTTTGCTCAAGGTTTTCACAGTTTTTCAACCTCTGTGGATTGCCACGCTACTGTTCGGTATTTAGAGGTACATGATTTTATCCTTGAACATGTTTTTATCCTTCATAAAGTTTTTAATGTTTTTATTGGAATTTTAAACTGCTAATTCGGCGAAATTAAAAAAGAAACAACCACAAAAACACAGTTATGTTGCCACTAAACTGTGTTTGAAATTCTGCAGATTATTAAAGATCTGCGGAACAAAGCACGTCGTTGTGGGCGGATTGCACAAATTCACACGGACGAATAGATATAGTGGACGGTAAATAAGATCCATTCTCTCGCAGGTACAGTCACTTTACTGAATTTACAAAGAAAACATACGTGCGACAGATAAAGACGTACGCCCGGAGCCATGCCGTTTTTCGCTCTTAAACTCGCCTATTGCGAGGATTTCTGTAACGACGTCAGATCGGCATTTAAGTTTAGCGCTTACTATAAGAAACAAAACTCTTCCGTTAGACTTTTGCAGGTTGTTGCCATTAGGTGCGACTTTCACGTCATTTATGCCTTGTTCTGACCCTGACAAGTAGTAAGTCGATAGGCGAGTAACTCGCTACTTGACTCACCAAAAAGTGTTCGCACTGCTGTGACGTTGTTCACGAGCTGCAACGCAATAAAGTAAATACGCTAATTAAGCTGATTGTAATGATTATTTTAATAGAAGTGGAAGAATAAATTAGTGAGATGAAAATAAATAAAATGAAAATAAATGGTCACGAAAATAGATGAATAGCCGCAAAAACAAAGAATTTTAGAGTATAATTTTCGCAACGGCACGACATATTATGTGTGTGTGCGTCTACGAATGAACTGCGCATATCAGTGCGCAGGGACGCGTGGAGAGGGACTCTACTCGCCGAAAAAATAGAACCAAATGGATTCAATGTGGTTTCAATCTACTAAAGTGCTGACTAGCTTCCTCTACTAAAATTGTGGTGTTCGGACACGTTTAGTTACTAATATATCAGCTACTCGACTAAAATACTCTCCCAGTCAGAACAAGGCATTAGAGCTTCGAATAGGCACTGTTCAGTTATTTAGTACCGGCAGAATGGTTTGAAGAAATAAGTTGAATATCTCGCGAATGTAAAAGCAAATATAATTTCATATCGCCAGCTGCATTAACTCTAAATTAATGACACCCGATAGAAACAGGCTTGGACTTTGAAATGTTCAGTATTGATAGAAATGCATTAAACTCCAATAAACTTGCTGAAGTAATTGAAATGTGTTTATTAAGATTGGATTTTGCAGAGCCGGACCTGATGAGAATCAGACCAGCATGAATAGCTCAACTTTAGCCTCTCCCTCTTTCTCATAATATTGGCACAAAGTAAGTGAGTATGTATTAGAAAGTAACGTCACAACCGAACTCTCCGCTCTAACTACTTGGCCGCGCTAACCCGCTCAAAAAGAAGAAGATGGAGAGATACGACAATACTAACGTGCGAGCGAGTGCGCTAACATTAAAAACCATAAAATACATGCGAAAATTGTGAAAATGTTTAATAAAAGACGACTCCTTTGAAAAACAGCAAAAATCTCGTGGGGGATGTGTCAAGTAACATTTAAAGAAACATTATGAATTATTTCATACATATAACTTGTAAAATAATAGAAACAAACGTGTTAATAATAATTTTTGGAGCATAATTTGCGAATTCTATCGAGGGAATTTCAAATAATTACCGTTTTAGCGTGGGGATTGTATAGATACTATCTTAAAGTAAAATATATATATTTTTAAGAGCTTAAAAACTTCAAAAGTTTAAGGAAGACGTGTCAGAAATCGGTAGAAATTGGGAGAGCGGCCCTTAATAACTCGAAAGTTTTTCAATTATCAGTCTGTAAATTTGTTTGTATGTTCGTTTCCGTTTTAAGATGGTGGGAGTTATGTTTCAGTAAAGATTATTTTTCCGAATGTGAAATCTTTGCGCGTATTTGCCTGATTTTTTTTTTTTAATTATCGTTAAATAGTGACGTCACTTTGGGCAAATTGCATAATTCCTGATTTGAAAAAATGTCACAGAAGTACCGTTATAAAATATAATATATGCGAATAATATAGAAGTTAATAATTATATGCGAAGCAATGTGAAGAAACAATAAATAAAAAATTATATAAATATAAGTATATGCATACACACATATATAGTGCATAATATGTTTCGACAATTGAAGTTATTTAATAATGGGCAAGCTTTTGCTTCTAGAAAAAAAAGACACATGGAATAAAATATTTTATTTGTAAAAAGAGGGGCTATAAATAAGCTATTTATTACCTACTGGTAAAATCATTGTATCAAATACTTTTATATTTCATATTAATTAAATCACAGTTAAAACCAGTTTCACGGTTAAAACCATCTTATCTTACTAATATTATAAATAGAAAGTTTGTATGGATGTATGTATGTTTGTTACTCTTTCCCGCAAAAACTACTGAATCGATTTCAATGAAACTTTACAATAATATAGCTCATACATCAGAATAACATATAGGCTATAATTTATAAAGCTAGCTGTTTATTTTCAATATATTGAAAAAAGTAATTATTGTTTAATAGAAAATGTCAAATTTTGAGGATGGCATTTTGCAAAACAATGATTGTTAAATCAAAATTCTATTTTAGAAAATATTTTAATTAGTGAATAATACTTAAAATCGAATCAAGAATTATAGATATTTTAAATAAATAGTTTAAGAATTTTGGTACAAACGTAGATGGGACCTAGGAAAAGAAAATAGATTATTAGAAGTACTAATCCTACGCAGACAAAGTCGCGGGCAGAAGCTAGTCTAATATATATATCAATTTCTAGAAACTTTCTACATGTTCGAGAATAATTGCTTCTTGGAAAAAAATACGCCTAAAAATTCAAAATATTCTCGTTAAAAGGTAGATACCTACTTGTCATAATACATTATGTGGATAGGAATCGAGCCGGGTCTAAAATGGGTCACCCACATAATGAA
Organism: Limnephilus auricula; assembly: GCA_951813805.1. NCBI lineage: Eukaryota > Metazoa > Arthropoda > Insecta > Trichoptera > Limnephilidae > Limnephilus > Limnephilus auricula. Next base: position 14,839,627 of record OX638391.1, on the reverse strand, counting down.
AAATGTGTGCAGTGACCAGTGGTGCGTGCTTGATTGCCTTGCATCGGAGTTTGCCTGAGATGTGTGGCGCCTCTTGGAAAAGATCCTACTGTGTCGAGTTACGCATGCCCACTGAACAGGTTATCCCTAGAAGCACGATTGTAATCGAGTATATAAGGTAACTGAGGTCGCAGATTATGAGGTTTATAAGACCTGACATAACATTTGGACATGGTAGTATAGAATAATCTAAGATGACGCTGGTATGATTTAAGTTTTTCAAGGCTAAAAGTATTTCTGTTATTTATTTTGGGGGTGTTATGCCGTGTTGCGCTATCTTCTTCTTTAGTGAACGTTGCAGGATGTGTCATACATCTGCCCTGATGATGAACACTGTCCAAAACGTTGGCTAAAGAAGGAGGTAGAGCAACAGAGAAACTCACGCGCTCCAAAATAATCGAGTTCTCAATACAGAATTTTATATTAAATTATAGATTAGCGTTCCACAGACTTCGGCGGGAAATCATCCAACTCAAGAAAAAAATCGTTATTTGAAAATATTGGATGATTTTCTCCTGTATAATAAAAAATAATAATTTAGGTTGGGTTACAACGGACACGCCTACAATACATTTCTATCTGTAAATTGTATATCTGTACGCATGGTCAATAATAGACAAACCGTGTATACTGGGTTCTGGTTTCGTAGGTTCAACCCATTGAAGGGTGGTGCAGTGACAGGGTTTCGTATCTCTGTTTGAAACAAGGTTGGACGTTGGATTTTTAAACCGTTAATCATTTTTTAATTCATAAATCTTTCTAATTATCTAAATTTAGGGTGACCGCGAAGACATTGATTAACCTCAACATTTAATTTTAATTGAGCCCTTTCCCGGATTAATGTTTTATCCAAAAATATATACATGTTTTTAAAAATATTGAAAAAACGAAACCAGTTATGTTTCATTACATTTTATATTTAAAATACAATAAACATATAATTCTTAAGATTTGTACATGAAAGTAGTAAAGAAAGCAAATAAATTACTATCACAACAACTCAACATTAATAGTTTTTTGATACAACATTATTCCGGGCAATGGCTCAATTATTTTAGTATCGCTCGCTGTAACCTTCACATTTATTGCTGTAAAATACATTTTTACGTAGGTACGTAATGTTCTTTTTTTTAATTGAACTTCCTAATAAATGCTTATTTTTAGATTGATTTACTTTTTTTTGTGTGATGATTATTTTAGAGCAGATGTTTATTTATATATTAAATAAAAACGCAAATAGTCCCAACTATGTCGTTTATATATTGTGTTTTGCCAAAGTAGCCTTTATGAACATTGTTTTAAAATTCAATTTACTAGATATGATGTGATGTTATTTTCCTTCAGCCTCACAACATATCCCAATTGGGGATGCCGTAGTCTCGGGAGCAGTTGGGACTATATATATTTATATATTTCTATGCTCCAGAACGTCGGCTTATGCTATAGTTTTCATTAGATATCATCGATGAAGTTTTTACTTTGCGTTTATGACAAGTTAAAAATTAATTTTAGGCGAATAAGATTAATTTTGTAGTGTTTTAAATAGCTTACACATTTTATTTATTTTTAGTATATTACATATATTTTTATGTAAATTTGACAAACATTGACAAAAATCACGTTTAATTTTAGAGAAAATAATTTGGGACTAGTTAATTAAATTATTCTTGTATCCAGTTTTATTTTTTTTGTACACAACTTAACTGCCTCAATCTATTAAACTTTTAAATGATAAATTGTAATTGTTTGTTTGAAATGATAAATAATTGTAGTTGTTCGTTTTTTATATCGCTTGCTGGGGGTTGGTTTGTACTACGTCCACAAAAACTCGTCTGAGAAAATGAGGTTTTTTTTTTTAAAAAAATTATAATTTTGTTTACTTTACTTTAAAATAATTGTTATAAATAATAATATAAAATACAAGAGTTAATCTACATATAAGTAAAAGATCAACATAATAAAGGACACTTTTTTAAACAAATAATAAAATAAAATAAAAAGATTTGTACCATGACCATATTTAATGTTGGTTAATACTAACAGTAATTTCACCAAAAAATAATAAAAATATTTTAAAAATTTCATTAGAAATTAGAAAATTATGGAGTAATCTAACATTAGTAATTTTTTCATAAATGTATTTTATGAAAAATATACATAGGTTTTAATAAATAATAGTAAAAAAAAAGTATGGGCCAATGGACACAGTACACTCCAGTCCTCGTTTTTTTGTAATTACTATGGAGATAGAACAAAAATTGATGTTCAAAAGGTTTTTTTTTGTTTGTGGATATAGTAGATAAATGATTAATATTACTGCATTCAAAAATTGGAAACTGTACAAACCAACCCTCCTCAGCAAGCGATATATAATACACGCCAAACTTTAACTAATACCGACTTGTCGTTAATACAGAAATAGTCGCAATAGGCTAGTTTAAGGTCCTAAAAGTGGCATGCTTCCCCGCCCACGCCTTTGTCTGTCGCACATGTGTTTTTACGCATATTTCTATTTCACTCGCGGTCACTTTAAAGTCAGTAAAGTGACTGTACCTGCATGGAAAGGTTCGTTTCATTGATCATGGAATGAATCGTAACAAGTTGAGGTCGGTATTAAAGTTTGTCGATGTAAAATTATTAATAGATCCACATCGATCAATAATTCCACAATCACTCTACCTACGGCCTATCACCGTATTATAACGTATAATAACATAAATTATTCATTTGTCGTATATTAATCGCCTCTCTCTCCAAATATGGAATTAACAATTTATTATTTTTGGTGAGCTAATTATCTTATAGAATTTTCGCGTGGTTAATATCGAACATTATATCAATCACTTGCTTATATAAGAATTTTCAGAGTACATCTACACATATTTGTGTTTAAGACTAAAGATTAAAGAGGACCCGTTTGAATGTATTGTGCAAATGTGCACACCGTTAGTATCGGAAGAACCAAAAAGTTTTTCGAACTATTTTAGTCCTCTGTTACCCCGCAAAAGACCAAAGATACTGGATGCATAGATTTAGACTCGCGTTTCAATTTAACAGTGTTCTTTCTAAATCTTTTTGTTTCAACCGTCAGCATCCTTACAAAAACAAAATTTATAAAATTAAAATAATTTTTGATTCACCTAGAACACCTACACAAAAAATGTCTGTTTAAATGGATATATACCTCAGATTGAATGCAAAATTAAAAAAATAATAACAATAGTATAATGGCGTTTTGTTTTTTGGGTCGAAAATAGAAATTTCGTGACTTATATGACGTGCTTTATTAGCTTCGGCACGGCACCAAAAAAGGCAACGTACTTTCCTTATCACAATAATGCTGCAGCTCTTTCTTAGTCACTAAACGTAGTGAGTCAAACGACATACATATCTTCACCTTAAAGCAACAGTGAGATATCTTGAAAAATGCTGTTCTGAGATAATAAGACTTTTAGGTTTGCGTGAGCTCTAGCAGAATCAAATTAACTAATGTTTCAGATTAATGATATGGTATTAGAGAGGTCAATTATTTAACTTCAACACAAAATTGTAATAATACATAAATAATTTATTTTTTTCATACTAATTTTGACAGAGTATATGTAAATCTGGAAATATCTTAGATTTTACTTGTTGCTCGGGCATTTTTTTTTTTTTCAAAATATCCCAGTAATGTATCATGTAGAGCTCACAATTTTACATCTAACTGCATACTTATCTCAAAAGTGGTTATTTCGACCATATCTCACTGTTGCTTTAAGGTGACGATATGTCTGCTTCCCCCGAAGAAGACATGCAATCATTATTGTACATCTCCCTCACCTTTATTAAAGAAATGAGAAGTTTGAGAATTTTAAAAGCAGCTAATAAGTACGATATAGCGTAACCATTGTAGCCAACTTAATAGGCTAGACTTTGAACCACACGCGGAACACCCGCGTCTGTCATTCTGTCCCGCTCACAATAAGCTCACGCACACTTACAATACATGCGAATGCGAAATGTGCGAATGAGACAACGCTAAAATTTACCTACAGAAATCGCTCGAAAAGGGGTTTATGGAGAATACACTTTTCTATACCGAAACTTTCACGAAATTGAAATTTTAAAAAAAAATTATTTTTTATAAAGAAGAAGCTACGTCGGTAGCTTTTTATAATTTTATAATTCTTTATGGGAGTTGAGTTAGCAGCATTTTTTCCTTAAATAATATTTTTTGATAAATCGTACATGTTTGACAGTGAATGTTTACGTTAATACGAAACGCATCGAAAATTCGAAAACATACCAACATAGTTTTCACCCTCTAGAAGGCAGTATAAAAAAAATATATATTCATTTTGTGCAATTTTCGATGTAGAAAAGTGTTTACTCCCGGGTGTCCTTTTTGTATGGGCCGAAAAGCGAAGTCTATCATCTTAATAACATAAAATATAGGTACAATCTTATATTATAGTTTTCATCGGGATTATTTTGTCACAATCCAGAACTTGTTTTTTTCTACACATCTAATTAAGAAAGGTGGTGGATTAACTTACGAAATTAATTATTTTAACAAAACTTTAAATGTATATGTTATTACAGCGTGGGTTTTAATCGCAGCGATTAGCCAACATGCCTATTAGGAAGCACACGCGGAGTTCCAGTCGGCCCATACCTACTAAACCTGTCATTTCAAATAGCGCTTTGGTCCGAGATGTAAAATGATAGTAAAATGCTAATACACTTCGTTCTCAGCTAACATCTAATTTATTCTATAATAAGATGCAGTAGAAAGGAGCTCAAAGGCACCGACATTACAATAAACGACTTAGTCAGGTAGATTTATTTTTAGATTATATATCTCGAAACGATTATTTTTCAGCAATGATAATATTTCAATCGTATTAGCGTTAAAATGCTGTTATTTTTTTCTTCAGCAACAGTAATAATAATATTGCGAAATAAGACATCATCGTAGATGCAAGTGATATTATGTTACAATAAATGTTAAAATCATAATACCTTTATAAGTAAATTTAATTTTAGCATAATAAATATGTGTATAATGATTGTGTATTTAGAAAAAGAAAATTAATATCAAATGAAACCAATTACTTTGTGTAAACCACTACATAATCACATGTTATAATATCTATATGTTTCAAAACCGATGGTTTCTTCGCCAGGATAATAACATAAATTATTATCAGTTAATTATTATGAGTGGTTTACACAAAGTAATTTGTTTCATTTAATTAAAACGATGCCACAAAGTAATTTTGCAAAGATTGAAAAAATAAGATTAAAATCATTTTTTTATCATTATTTTTTTTTTTTATATATATAGAATAGGAAAATGCCTGAATAATTTAGAAGCATTAGAAATATCAAAATCAAAGAAAAATAATTGCCTAATTTCAAACAAACATTTACGCCGTTCTTCCATGGAGCTGCTGTCAAGCGATGCGATCGCTGCTCGTCTGTACCTTCCATACTATTATTATTGTTTGTAAACGCCGCTACGCGCTACACTAGCAAAATAGCATGACAGGTAGCGGGTAGCGGCGATTTATTCGCTTATAAGTAGCTGCGTGAACGAAGGGCGTAAGAATTAACCGACAGTCCGATTTTAAAATTGTTGCCTTTCAATGTAACCCCCACCCTTCCTTTACCCCTCCTCCGACCCCTCCTCCTACCCAACCAGCCTCTGATGTTTTCTCCCTCTCTTATATGCTTTCTCTTTCTATTATGATTACCTCTTAATCTTCCTCTGTATTATAATTTATTTTATATGTTTATTGTTTTGAAGAAGGTTGAATTCAACCGAAACCGGTCGACGAATATAAATTAAAATACAGTAGTTTAAAACAAAGTATTTGCTTCATTTTGTACATAGATTATTAATGAAAACATAAGGTGGAATTGGTAGAAAAAGATTTTTTTCAGAAATAGAAATAAAAACACAGATTAAATTGTATTGGATAATTAAAGTGAATTTAAACCATGAACCTATATAAAAATAGTACATTTTTACATCATAAGATAATCTTCAAACTAGACACGATTTAAAAAAATGACAACATAATGAGAATGAGAATACACAGCATGGATAGAGGGTTCGTAATTACCAGTTGGTTTTAATTTTTTCTAAAATACATTTAGTAAGTTGAGTTGAGAGCGGAAGAGTTGGTTAGATAGTTCATATTGGACAATGGAAATTAATGTTTTCTTTAAGATAATTGTTTACAACGACGTTGTTGACGATTTTGAATAGAATTTCTGAACAAACAACGTGGCCTCTCATTGTTTTATACAGGTTGGCGCAAAAATTGTCACCTGATGTTCTTTGACTGTAATTTTTTGTATGAATGATAAATTTTGGTTTTGTTTTTGGATTGTGTTTATTTGATGTCTTAATTTTTTTTTGTTAAGTTGAAAAAATGATATCTGCCAAGTAGCCGCCGCCAGAATTGTGACCATCCGGGTCAGATTTATGGCATTTTCTTTTATTTATTAATTTTATTTTAGTAATTTGTACATTTATGTTTACTAATTATAATATTACGTATTGCATTCTATATTAAATTTTCTCCAGTTTGATGTAGCTCCTTCAATACATCTTGAATTTTCCAATTGGTGAGGACTTTAAAGTTTCTGGTAGCGGGTTTAAATACTTCATCCATCATCCTTCCGGCGATAGGTTCTCGCATTCTCGATGAATATTCTCTTTGAGGGCTTCAAGAGTCTGAGGCTTGTTGACATAGACTCGTGATTTCAAAAAGCAACACAAAAAGAAGTCTGGAACGGATGCCGGCTAGTGCGACTCACCAAACGAGGGTTTTGGTGATTTGCACTGGCCGTGTCAATAAAAAAACAAATTTTCCGCATGCTTGAGGGGTATAGCGATTCATGTCTTATTAACGTGTGTTTTGTATCTGTTTACTTCACGAATGTCAAAGCAGAACTACATATTACGTACTAAAATTATAACAATTGACCTGGATATGAGACTGGAAGAACATTGCGAATTTCTTGACGTCAGAGCTCACCTTTCCCTTTTTTATCACTAACAAACAGATTTTCTGTTAAATATTGATTCGATTAGTCTCAGAATAATTAAAGAAAAACTTGGTATGACAGAATAAATATTTTTTTATCTAATGAAGACAATATTAGGGAAACTCAATCGAAAATCTGAAACAGAAAAATCATAAAAAAATCGAATCACATCTGGGACTCGATCCCAGGATCTTCAGTTCTCCGGGCTGCTGCTCTGACCACTGAGCTAATATGTCCCTATCCGATTCGGTCATATTTAACTGACTGAGAACTACCAAAATTATCTTCATTTTCTTAAGTATTCTATATTTTTATTGGCTGGTATCTTAGATGACATTTAGTTCGAGTTGAATCCTGCGATCATACATAAAGATTTCTGTTTCAGATTTTCGATTGGGTTTCGTTAATATTGTCTTCATTAATAAACATATTATATTTGGAGGTTTTACCCATAAAAGAAAATAAAATATTTTGTTTGCTTGACCTAAATGTACTCAACATTCCTGTAAAATGGCATAGGCAAACAAAATTAAATAGCTGACTAATTTTCGTTGTTTGTTTTTGGGGTGTTATGCCGTGTTGCGTTACCTCCTTCTTTAGCCGACGTTTCGGACAGCGTTGCAGTGTCCATCATCAGGGCAGATCCGACGATGTGTAGTTGCCCAACTACACATTACTTAAACTACACATCCGAAACGTCGGCTAAAGAAGGAGGTAGCGCAACACGGCATAACACCCCAAAAACAAACAACGAAAATGCTTTTGGCCGTGAAAATCATAAACGTAACTGACTAATTGTTTAACGGTCAATCGCCTCTGCCTACCTCCGGGGAGAAGCGTCCTAAAATGAATTAGAGTTCGACCTAAATGAACTCAACATTCCTGTAAAATGGCATAGGCAACTAAATAAATGTGATTATTTTCGAAGAGTGCAGGTCAATCAATCAATTTATAAGCAATTCCGAAAAATAATTATTTTTCACACTACTTGCTGTGTTATATTTTAATATTGAAAACATAGCTCATAGATTTTTTTACAGCGGATGCCACCAAATACAACAACAAAAATTATCCTTTTTAATATTTAACTTAATTAGTGACAAAAATAAGCTTGGAAATTAACATATTAATTTGGTGGTTTCTGTTTTAGAAGACCTAAGTTTCCTGTAGGTATTACAATTTTATAATATTTTATATAATACGAGTATATCGCCACCAAGTTGAATTCTTAATCAGCCACCTGCATGCGACTTAGAAAAAAAATATGCGAATATTTTTTTCTACTGCGAATGCGAAATGCAATTTTTTTTTAAATTTTCTTTTTGGTTTTATTGTAGTGACACTGGGTCAGATATTGACGTAGGAATTTTAAATTATATGGACGATTCTAGTTTTTGCACGATTTTTTTTATATATATTAACTAATCTTTTATTTTAAAAACACACGAAATTATTTTCTTAGTTAGTTTCTTCTTTAGATTTATTTTGTCAAAAGCCATCTATGATCGTTAGGTACTCGCCGTACGTATAAAATCAGAAAAAATATATCTAGGTAGGTACCTACATTTAATACAACGGTTTAATAGTAATCCATTGGTACTCGTAGACACCAATATATATATATATATATATATATTTATAAAAAAATACTTGTTTTCAATGTTTGATTCTTTTCATTAGTTTCATAATAATTATGTTTTAAAACCCAGGCGAAATTACTTAATGAAATTTTATGCATTTACGTAATATGTACAAAACCATGTAATTTATTTAACATACCTTAAAACATATATTTTATAAACAAATAAATAAATTACGTCTTTTAATAATTTGAATAGCAGTAGGCCATGTAGATTATGTTTTCACCAATACAACATACTCTTTCGGTTCCGATTAAAACTAAAAAAATATTTTTACAAAATGCTGCGATTCTGGAAATATAAATATTTTTATTTTTTTTAATACCGTAGGCCTTATTTTTAAGTTCTCCCTGAACCAAAAAAACATCAGGAAAACAAGCCCATTGGGTATCTCTGTAATGGCCATTCTCAATCTAGATCGACGGAGAACATGGATGAACCGAATTCAAGGTCCATGGGCCCGGTCCAACAAATGATCGCAAGTCACACCCTTTTGGAAGTTAACGACCGTATCAAGAGTCAATAGTTTTATTGTGCCTCTGCATGTAATAACTAGAACAATAATGTTGGACCTTGCATGGCTCATGGCTTATTCGTGTTATGCAAAGTGGATAATTCATCAGAGTAATACAAAATTATTTAATTTTGTTTATAATGGTTTAGCTATGCAATCATTCAGATGCAATTGGGTCGTTTGAAAAATCTTTATGTTTATTATAAAATTACGTAATACATCCCAATAATATTCTTACGATTATTACGTTCTGCGCTGAGAGCTTCGTTGTGGCCATTCTTTTTTTTCATTGGTCGTTTAAAATAAATAGGGAGATATTGTTAATATACAGTACAGCTTTCAGTTGTACTTTATTTTATTGACAATTAAAATAGATACCTTTGATAAAACAGTCATTTTCAAAAGATGAAGTAATACGATTTTTTTTCGTTTTTTCCTGTTTCTGGTCGGGTAGGAACAAAGCCTTTAATCCTTCTACCACAAGTACATTGTATTGATAATTTGTCATTACCCCCGAGCACGACTGCAGATCGCCAACGAACAAACAACAGTTCAATCACAAATTACATACTTGTGTATGAACCTACTTGCACTAGGCGTTTACGGCTCTTCAGACATCAACTCCAATTTCCCCTCCATTCAACTAGACTTATGAGATGAAGCTGCCGAATGACCTTTGACTCGATCAGCATCAATGTTGCCAACTCAGCTCGTACTGCGGTTTATACTTCACTTGCAAGGCGAGATCTATTTAACAAGTCACTTGGAACAAGTGAATGGTTTCCATCGAAATTTTAAGATTTTACAAGAGTCCACAACCAATTATTGTTACACACGGAGCAAGGAAATGGTTTTCCGATTTTTCAGCATTTTGTCTGGAACTAGAATTTTATATTTTACTTTGGTATCCTTCGAAATACATCAGCAGATAAATTTGCAACTTTTTTTTTTTTTACATTCGGATTTGTTTTTACAACATAAAACTGGAATGTTTAAACTTAGCGGATCCGTGTGCGTGTACCCAGGATCCATGTACAGAACTTACCAACACCCAAATGGTTTTCTTCCTATTGTTGCAGCATTTTGATCTGATGCGACCACCACTGGCATTTTGGTCGTAAGGTCCACTAATAATGTAAATTTAAAGTAATGAATAAAGAAAAAGGTAAACAAACAAAAATATTATTTTACTGCGCTCAGAACATGACAATCGACGGATCTGCCGGATCTGCCCTGATGATGGACACTGCAACGCTGTCCGAAACGTCGGCTAAAGAAGGAGGTAGCACAACACGGCATAACACCCCAAAAACAAACAACGAAAAAAAAAAAAAAAAAAAAAAAAAAAAAAAAAAAAAAAAACATGACAATATTGTTCGATAATAATGCGACAGCAGATGAACCCATAGCTGGAATTTTATCGTGGCATTTGTAAAACTAAACTCGTTTGTACTTAAAACTGAATCTGTGGGCTATTCTCCAGCTTTACTTAAGATGAAGCTATACTCCAAATCACTATTTAGATTTATCTTTATTACTAATCGGTTTACATTATGAATATGAAAAATATGTTTTACATTATGAATATGAAAAATATGTTATGGATACATTGAAGCTTTTCCAACCTTTTCAATTAAATGGAATTAAAATAAAATTATTAATTACATTACAAAAAATATAAGCGCAAAGTACTAAAAAATTTTTTTACATTTCATAAATATGAAGTTATATAAGAAACAACCTTTTAAAAATACTTATGGCTAAGATTATTTTTGAATTGATTGATTGCCCATTTTTTCGTTCTTGTAAAATTATTCATAAAAAAAAAAAAAAACAACATTAGCGCTACTTAGCGCAGATAAGTAAGAAGTGAAATATTTCTTGCGTTTATATTCCTGTTAAGGTGGTTTATTTATTTCAAAGCATAACTTGTAAATTTAAAGTTTATAAGTAAAAAATATTATACGCCCGCCATCTACGAAACAGTAGAATATGAATTCTTTTGACAATCACCACTGACTATGCTCAGAAAGCGAAAATGGTTTTCATCCAATTTCTGCAACTAGAGTTTTATTACTGCACTTGGAATACGAGAATGGTTTCCTTCGAAATGCGTCAGAAGACTGGTTTTAACATAATACGAGACTGGTTTTAACTTGAGAAAATCTGCATACGAGTCTCAGAACGCGTGAATGATTTTACTGCTATTTTTGCAGTATATAGTTTTTGAATTTTATGATTACGCACGGAACACGATTCTGTTTTTTGTATTACTTTTATAATTCGATTAAAACTTAGCATAAAGAAAATTTTAATTGTTGTTCCCCCACATTTACCACAATAAGTTTTGCTATTAATAAGCGAAAAAGCGTTGTCATCATTAAAGAAATTTATCTGACGTACCGTGATGGGAAACGGGTCTCGCGTTCAGAAAGATTATTGAAGATGATCTTTTCTTTAACCGAAAGTGACATTTGTTATCCTGTTTCCGTGACAAATGGGCTCTTCTCACTTGAAATTCTGCCAACCCTTGTGTACTAGTGTCAGCATGCGTCCTGGTCTTCTTCAGACTAAAATATAGAATGCAGACCCTGTCTCTTCTCACACAGCCTCGGCAACTGCTTTCCTGTAAAGTGCTGCAGTCTGTAGCGGTGAACTCTAATAATTATTATTATTATCTTTCCTCTGACATTTCCGCCAGTGTCGAATGCGAAAGTCGCCAACAATTAGTACATAAAAAAATACGAGTGTGCTTTAGACCACACGACTGAAGTAAACACTAATAGTAATAATAGTAGTAATCTAATCTAATTTTCTTTCTGGCTTCGAATAAAACCATTCCAATCATCAGTGTATAAGAATCTATATTGAAGATTCGTTTGGATTGTTACCATGCACTAAGTTCGCACAATCTAAACGAAAAATTTGATTAATTTTATTATGGGAATTTTGCTTAGAATGGGATTGTTGATTTAATTCTTACAAAGTTTAAAATAAATGCCAGCACCCATTCCAAACGTCATTACTATTAATTGTGAAGAATGAACCTCAAAATTAAATTTTAATTTATTATCGTTCTCCTCCGTAAGGTTCGTAACGCCCGATATTACGCCTCTCGTAACGCTGTAATTTCCGTAACGCATTCGCCAGTTTACCCCTCAAGTCAAGCGTGCGTAAAGAAGTATTTACTTCAAAAATATATTTTTTTTTTAAAACATTACTGTTCTTCGTTTTAAAGCGGGTGGGCGTTTTAATGTTTGCCTTGGAGTTTATGTCCAAGCAACTAGTACCTGCGGTAAAATTATGCATCAACCACAACACACTGTCATCCATTTTAAATGAAATTAGGCATTGTACGAAACTAATACGCTTACCATGTAAGTACGCTGATCAATGATGCCATGCAATTGTGATGTCATTTGACTGAACCTCTAACCAAATTTCCATTGTTTACTTTTTGTGTTTTTTTTTTAAACCCGGCTTCTGTACCGCACCGTGGTCAACGCATCCGTTTTATAGCCGAAGGTTGCGAGCTCGATTCCCGCCGAAGCACGAAAAGGATATGTTTAAAGTGTGTATTTATAAACACAAGTTATTGGTTATTCACTGTGGGTTGCTTAGAACTATTTTACTCCGATATTTGTGTGATAAATGCGTATAACACGTTCATATATTGTGTTCATTATTTATTTAGCAAAAAAACTCTCCAGTTTAAAATTAGGTTGAGAAATACTACGATCACTTCATGTGCTCCAGATAGTTTGGTGTGAAAAAAAAACGAGTGTGGTTTAGACCCACACGACTGAATTAAATACTTATTTTTCTATACATCCGCATCCTCATCACTGAGATATTAAATACAGATATTAAATAAAGGTCTCATAAACCTTTGCAAATAGAAGGAATAAACCTACAAATTTCAGATAGTAAAAAATACCTGGGACTTTATATCGATAAACACTTGTCTTTTAAACACCACATACAAAAAGTAATAGAAAAAATTATCCCACTAATTGGTGTATTTGGTAGAATAGCCCATCTTCTACCAATGCAAGTAAAGAGGGGATTATACTTTAGTTTAATTCATTCCCATCTTAATTATCTCATAGAAATATGGGGAAACACAAATATCACATACTTAAACGAAATTCAAATAATACAGAATAATGTTATAAAAAAAACTTTTTAACTATAGACCAGATACCCCCACCAAAAGAGTATACCAAGAAATTAACTTATTGAAAATCAGAAAACTGTACGAATACAACATGTACTTATTAATCTTCAAAATCCAAAATGGCTTTATACACACAAATACTACACTTATGAAAACATCACAAGTACATGAACACCACACAAGACAACGTAATAAATTATACACAAATTCAACAAATACAGAGTGTGGCAAAAGAAACATAGGCCATGAGGGTATAAAGATATATAACCTCCTTCCTGATAACCAAAAATAAAATGAATATATTTAAAAAATGAGCAAAACCAAAATGTTCTTACTTTAAAAAATGTGTTACTTGGTGTTAGGTAATTCACCATCATTATTAATATTTTTTCTATCAATGTATACTTAAGTTAACAAAGCGAAATATTTATATTTTTTTTAACTTAATAAATGTAAAAAAAAAATATTCACTGGCTATGAGAGGAAGAGAGAAAGAAAATGTGCGCGCGCACTGCTCCCTCTTGCTTCTACAGTGAGCCCGTTCGCCTCGCAACGCATTTTACTTTTCGTTACACATTCGCCAGTTTACCCCTCAAGTCAAGCGTGCGTAAAGAAATATTTACTACAAAAAACCTTGTTACTACAGCCTACAAACATGTGTTATTAATAAAGTTTCTCCATAATTATGAATTATTGACATGTTTGCATGAACATTTGATTAAAAACACATGCAAATTATGACCACATTTTACTTATCGTCGAATCAGCAGCAAAAGTCTTCGTCAAATTAAGTTAAACTAATTTTAATTGAACCCTCGTAAACGCTTGTCATACGCCCGACTAAATCTCATTTAAATTCATCAAACTTCGTGTATATTATTAACGAAGTACATAATATAGTTCTGGTCGTACTGGATATTTTTATTGGCCCAGTGCCACGAAAGGCGTAATGTTATTAATTTATATGTTTCTTTAATGATTACAAAAAGCTAGCTGCTTCTTACTAATATAAACTGTATGTGTGAAATAGACATTGATCGTTCTTACAAGTTATTTATAAACAGATGACGCATATTTGGACAAGAAGTACTTATAATAGAATCCAGTGGCAACTCTAGCTGTTTTTCGATGGTGGGTACAGACAACGATGATTTTTAAGAAGATATTCCGAGTTACTATTATTACATATTATTGATGTAAATACTTCTTTAAGCACGCCCGACTTGGGGGGTAAGCTGGCAAATGTGTAACGGAAATTGAAATGCGTTGCGAGGCGAACGGGCTCACTGTAGAAGCAAGAGATAGCAGTGCATTTTCTTTATCTCTTCCTCTCATAGCCAGTGCATGAAATATTTCGGTCAGTATTTTGAAATACCAGTGACGCGCCAAACGCGGATGGGAGCGGACGTCGATGCGCACGGCTTGATCGGGCGAGGCGAATGATAATAAATTTAAATAAATATTTGTAGAAAATTAATATATGTATATATTTTATACACATAAACATAAATATGGACATACATATAGATGGAGCTAAATAAGTATTTACTTCAGTCGTGTGGTCTAAATTTGGTATACTCGTATTTTTTTATCTGCCTACTGCGTATTTTAAGATACTTTGGACACGTGGCTCGCCTAACTGAGACTCCAACTTGGAGAAACTCATAGTCACTGGCAAAGTGGAGAAGGCAGGAAATGTGGAGAAAGATCACCAAGGCTGGTGTGACCAATTATCACTGGTACCGTCGGTTCTCCATGCAGCGCAGAAAAGCAAGGAGTGAAGGAGCCTTTTTCACCATGGAAATTCGTGTAGGGGTCACTATTACCTTTTCAGTCTCCCTTTGTTTTGACCATTACATAATTTTAAAATGCTTGTCTGTTTTCTTTTTTGACGTGGCTTCCTATTTTCTTCATAAAACAAGCGGAATTAAATCAACGTGGTCTTAATTTTGACTTTTTTTAAGTAAAACTTCTTTACGCACGCTTGACTTGGGGAGTAAACTGGCGAATGCGTGACGAGAGCGTTACGAAAAGTGTGATCGGGCGAGGCGAACGATAATAAATTTAAACAAATATTTGTAGAAAATTAATATATGTATATACATGTATACATTATACATAAATGTATACATACATATAGATGGAGCTGAAGAAGTTTTACTTCAGTCGTGTGATCTAAAGCACACTCGTTTTTTCTATAATTTAAAATATCAAGTGAGGCTTATCACTTTATCCCTCGCAAAGAGCCATACCATATACAGGATGTTAAGCATCTTACTCGACTTACTTTAAGAAGTGATTCCTGACATTATTTGAAATAAAAAATGTAAATAAAATGTTGGTCTCCGGTGACATTTTTAAAGTTTTTTTTTTTTTACAAAAACACAAAAATAAACATCTAAAAAGCCACCGGAGACAAAAATTTCATTTTAATTTTTTACTTCAAATAATGTCAGGAATCACTGGTTAAAGTAAATCAAGTACGATGCTTAACACACGCGATGATTAATCACTTTCACATGGAAAATTTCTATGTGAAAGTGATTAATCTTTTTGGCAAATATCGAAGTTCTTTTTCTCAAATCGTAAAGATCACACTTCTAGAGGTGGTATTCATAGTATGTGAAACTAAACATCCATTCCTTAATACATCGGATAGCTTTTCCATTGCTTTTCCCAATTTTAGCGAAGAAGGTTCGGGACCTCATCGTTCCGAGTTTGTTGGTACATTGCTCTGAGCAAGTAATTTTATTGCAGTAAACTTTTATTAACATATTTTTCTTTATTTTCAGCGACTTGCGCTTCAACAAAATAAGGGACATACCGAAGGGCGCGTTCAGTAACCTGAAGGACCTCACCACCCTGCTGCTGAACAACAACCACATAACCACCCTGAGGGACAAGGTCTTCTATGGGCTATCCAACCTACAATTTCTTTACTTATACAAGAACAGAATCCACCATATGGATGATGGGGCATTCGATGGTCTTAACCAAATGAAGCAACTGTAAGTTTTTCGACTGTTCCTAAATACCAACCTACCTAAGTACCTATCAAATGTATTTACCTATAACCATGGTTAACTTTTGGTTTACATGGCTAATTTTTGAAACATAATAATTTTTTCCTCTCTCTCGAAAACAACCAACTAATTTTTATACATGATCATCAGTGATAATCAGTAATACCTAGATCAATCCATAGATAATAAAAATAATGGGAATATGGCATGGTACACGGAGAAAAATGTTATTCTAAAATACGATCATTTTATTCGTAAAAACGGTTTAAAACGAAGTTCTTACGAACAAATTAACAGGGTTTCAATGTTTATTGGCGGGAACATGTAAGAATAATTTGGTTGGTATACGTAATTTCGTACGTATACCAACAAATTATTCTTACATTATTTTACATTACAAATTATTTTCCCTCCAATAAACATTGAAACACTGTTAATTTGTTCGTAAGAACTTCAGTCCCGTTTTTAACCGTAATAAATATTGAAACACTGTTAATTTGTTCGTAAGAACTTCAGTCCGTTTTTACGAATAAAATGATCGTATTTTAGAATTAAAAATTTCTCCGTGTAGATTGTTGACTGACGTGCAATTACGACCAATTTATGTATATACCATCAAATCGGTAAAGCCAACGAAAGTAATGCTTTTGGTGGGCAGATAGGTAGGTAGGTGAAGGCGGGGAGAAGCGGTGGCAGCCGCTTTGCGATATAACTATGCAATTTGCGAACAATATTGGCGACACTTTTGTGCTTGTGGATTCATACTAATGATGATTCATGACCCATCTACCTTGTTTCTTTTATATACATATGTCACCAAGTAATATAATTAATATTCAAATTTAGGTACTTACTCAACTACTTTGGCGTTTATTACCTTTATTTTTTACTTTCTTTCTCTAAAATATCAAACTGCATTTTATTATGATACCCTCAAACCCTCACCGTGCCCCTACTCCCAACAGTCTCGTGTTTATGTTTGAAATTATAAGAAAATATTACATATTAATTTGCGAGAATGACTGGACTGATTTGTTTCAGGTTATGGTTCTGCCGCAGAAAGCTCTATTGTAACCTCTTTTTTGTTACATTCATATTTTATTAAAAAAAATATGGAGAGGTTGCAATGGAGCTATCAGCGGTTTGTCTCTGAAAAGTAAAAAAAAAAAAAACACTTTTGGTTAAAATGTGAAAATGTATACGTTTTGGTCAGATGTGATTTGAGATTTTCACGACCAAAAGTATTATCATTTTTGGGGTATCATGTCGCGTGGCGCTACCTTCTTCTTTAACCAACGTTTCGAACAGCATTATAGTGCCCACCGTCAGGGCACGTCTGTAATCGATTGTACTAACTGTTCAATGTTTCACTATTCAAATTATAGATGTTCGATATTTCCTTCCCAGTTACTCTGACCCGGTGATTTTGCAGCGCAACTTTTTTTATCTGAGGAACCGGTTCCTTTTGAAATTTTGATAAAAATGCGATTTTAGTAAGTTACTTCGGGCACACGTCCACAAAACTATTCAGCCCATTCAAACGATTAGTTTAGCTGAATAGTTTGTGGCTCTGATAAAGATGATAGTGTTCTTTGGTTAATTAACAATTTGGAGTAGCCTCATTTCACAGAGGATTGACAAAGAGGATTGACAAATAATAATAATGTTGATGAGATTTCGTATCCGCTCACTTTAATTTGAAAGCCATTAAAATAGCCACATGGTAGTTTTTATTATTGTTATTATCGCATAAAACAAGATGTGAAATAACATTTCCACCATTGATAGAAGCTCTGAACTGTAATTAATCTACTTTTTTAATGTAGCTATAACTTTGTGATTATCCATTATAAATAAATGGCACTATATTTCTTTGTTTGAACCACCATATAAATGTTATAATTTATTATAACCTAGAACTATTTCTCAATAATAAAGGAACATGCTAGATAACTTAGAAGCCTTAGAAATAATGAAATCCCTTTATAATAATGAGTCCATTATTATTAAAGAAAAAATATATTATCTTACAGTCCCATCTTAGACAAGTTCCCTTTTACCGTCCCTTCTATCTCCTCCCCCCACTCTTCACTAATAGGCCTTCACCCCTATTAGTAATATACTATGTTCACCCATTGTTTTGTAATATCAAGTTAGAATATTTTGCTCGGAGGAAAGAACGGTTATTCCGAAACCGGTCGGCGTATACCTATAAAAAAAATATAGTGGCTTAAACAAAAAAATAGTTTTTTAAATTTATTTGTGGTTAATCTGCGTATGGCATTTATTTATTTATTTAACTTATTATATTTAAACTTTGAAATTATTTTATTGCGTCTATTTATTTATGTTTTTTTATTATTATTAAATATGTACCTAACATAATATTATAAATACTATCTGTTTTTAATAATAAATTATAACATTACAACTTACGATTCATTGTTTCCAGTACCAAATGTCGATGACATATTTAAGCAAGCTTCCATTATCAAAATATGTAAAGAAAAATATAACAAAGAATACCTAATACTAGATACTTATTTGAATGATATTTTGTCCAGCAATGCGTTCCTGACTTCTTCCATCCAATTGTACGTTACGTATATATACCTACATTTTACACATGGTGTCCGAAACTAATGGTACAAGCGGGATAGTAAAGAATCTATATCACATTAGGAGTTAATTTTCTGGTATAACTTTATCGATTTGAGCTTTCGTTTTCGAGTAAATCGAGTCCCAAGTTCGATTTTTTCATCTAATTTGTATTAAATCGCTAACTGAGTGTTTCATTTAAAATGCGAGCGCAGTTTTTTTAACCCTTTAGTTGCTGAAAATGGTAAAAAGTTAAAAAATATAAATAAAATCGAAATGCTGAAATAAAAAAGGTACTTTTTTTTATGTGATGCACAAGTTTCCAGCTTGTATCATTAGTTTCCGGACAACGTGTATTCTCCAGGCGATCTTTCTGCGTCCATACAAAATATCTATAAGGTCATAAAATGTTATATGCGACTTGTTATAAATACTTATGCATTGTTCTTATTTAATTTATGTATTTACTTCCCAAGTTTTCAAAGCATTGATATTTAAAAGTTAAAATATTAAATCTCCTTAAATTTGTTTTGTTTATTTTTGCCTATTCCTATCATTCTGTCAATTAGCACTTTATAATTAGGTTAACACGATTGTGAAATAACATTTCTAAGATTTTAGCTTCTAATATTTCTCAGTGCCAGTGCAAAAAACGCAATGAAGGTTAATTTTTGTAGTATTTGTTATTATTTAACTTTAATTATCTTCCTATACGATCGTACTATTAATTTTAAAATGTCAATAATATTTTATTATTAAATAACTAGTGTATTTCTTCAATCTTCGCAAATTCACTTTGTGGCGTCATTTTTAATTAAATGAAAACAAATAATTTTGTATACACCACTTACATAATCCACAATTGGATCGTCTGAAACCATAGTGAACTAAGTGAACTAACTCAATTTTTGGAATTTCTGGGTTAGAGCTTTAAGTGAGGGCTCCAAATCATAATCTATCTCTGCCAGCGCGAACCAATCAGAGAGAAATACTGTATATGATTATTTGATTGCTGGATTATGATTTGGAGTCCTCATTTCAAGCTCTAACTCTGAAATTCCACTATGTTCACAAGTTCACTCTGGTTTAAGACGGTCCAATTGTTCTGACGAAGAAACCGTTTGTTTCGAAACATGTCGATAATTGTTATTATATAAGTGGTGTACACAAAGTTATTTGTTTTCATTTAACTAATTTATTACTAAAAATTAAAACTGGGTTGTAGGTATACTAATATAAAATACTATTTTCTTTATTTTATTTTACATGCATATATTAATATGTATTTTAAATCAATTTTAAGTCATTTCGTTAAAATAAGAAAATGAAACTTAAATTCAAATCAAAAGTTCTAGAGTTCATTAAACCAGATTAACAACCAAAATTATAAAATACTCCATAATTTAAATCTGTACTTACTACAGGAGCAAAACAATCAACGGCCTCCGTGGTCGAGAGTTAAGCTCTCGACTAGCAATTCGAAGGTCGCGGGTTCGAATCCCGGCGAGCGCAAATAATTATAATAAATAATTGATTAATTAGTGTTATTATTATTAATTATTGTATGGTATTTATATTCTTTTTTTTTAAACATGTAATTATTGTGAAAGGTCTTACACCAGTATCGCCCTGGTGTAAGACCAACTTTCAGAATTAAAATGTCGCTAGAAATGGCTTTAATAGTGTTTGGTCTGCAGTTCTGAATAGCCAGGTACTTCGCAACCTTCCTTTCCCATCTCCTTCCCCTCCCCACTATCTTCAACCTCACAACATACCCCATCACTCTCTGCGAGACTCTTGTGCAGTATTCACAAAAATAAAAAATTTATGCGTAAAAGAAAATTTTGCCTATTCAGGAGGTATTTCATCGTCCTCTTGATAGCTTATCCATGGGATAACGTATATTTTAGATTTATTTATTTATAAAGTCAGAGTTTACTATTCAGTAATCGAACCTATGAATAGTGGCTATATTATTTATCAGATAACTTAGCTGAGTTTTCTACATATTTAATTTTTTTATTTTATTTATTAACTAGCTGACCCGGCAAACTTCGTACCGCCTCAGAATCAATAAATGTCGTTTTATTTATTTATTATATGAAATTTGTGTATTGTATAGATATTGTGTTATTTCATCCGCCTGTCATGTCCCTGTGTTATGGCGGGTGAAGTTTACAGATAATATAATATAAGTGTTTAATTTATTAGCTAAAATAAATTAAGTTTTTATTAGTTAAAATAAATATGAAATTGAGCTGCTGACTAAGCACGAAATGTTCGGCACACTACACCATTGACAATTCGAATTGATTCAAATTATGTCGACCAACGCACATTATTTGAAAAGCCGTTCCATACAAAATATATAAAAAAATTAATTTTCTTCATAATTATTTTTACCGTGATTTTTTCCGATGTTTTAATAGTTATTCTGTTAATCGGGACGGAGACAATCCAACAAATCAAAGATCATAAAAATCGGTTCAGCCGTTCTTGAGTTATAAATGGTGTAACTAATCCGACTTTGTTTTATATATTAAGATGTACAATATTATGGATAAACTATCAAGATGATGGTGAAATATCCCCTAGTGCAAGGCTGCCCAATCTTTTTAACAGTCAGGCCAAATTGACAGTTTGAAAATCCAGGCGGGCCATTGATAGGGCCCTGAATTCCATCCATCCTAGGATTGGGGGGGGGGGTGGCTAGAGACTTTCAGGATATGAATTATTTAGTTTTTTTACTAGATTCTTAGATTCACAAAATTGTATGTTATAGTTGTAATTGTTTCAGTCTGATCTGATTGTAAAAGGATTTACAAGTTGGCGGTAATTTTTAAACTTGCTCAAGCGGACCATTTATAATTCGTTCGCGGGCCCTAGTGTAATTGTTTGTTGATTTTTGTTTTATCTATTTCGAGAATTAGTTTATCTATCCTATGAATAAGCATATTAATAAGATGATGGTGAAATACCCCCTCAGAATGTTTGTTTGTTGATTTTTTTTATTTTTATATTTATGTATAAACATTGATTTGTGTGAAATTTAAAAAATAAGCAAAATAAATTATTTTTATGACTGTGTGACAATGAGTTGTATGTGACGGTATAAGTATAGTTTCAAGTATGTATTATAATTTATATTTTATGTTTATCCCTTTGTTTCAGATACCTTCATTATAATAATATAGAGTCATTCAGCGATGCAGTTTTTCCGGATCTCCCCTCTCTCGAAAGATTGTAAGTCTATTATTATGTAATACTGATTTGCATCAGTGTTTTTAATGTCTATATATTTTTTTCACAGTCCAAATTTTTTTTTCCTTTACTCACCACTATCCAGTGCCATCTATAAATTTTTTCTCCAATCCTTTTATTTTTAACCTATATGTCGCCAAGCATACATGTATGTTTTAATTTTCCTAGGAAATATATGAATATGCCAAGCACACCCGATATTGTTAATTATGTATATATTGATAATCATTTGTCAAGTATGACGGAATGTGTTTTATTATGGCTAATTGATCAAAAAATAAGAGAATCGGCGTTTAGCAGGAGCAAATCATATATCAGTAATTCAAAATAGCATGTCGATTTTGATGGTTGTCAAATAATATAGTTTTAAACACCCCAATCTTAAATCCTCACTTTGAACTTTCAGATTTCTTCACAACAACCGAATTAAACACATCCCGCCGGGAGCTTTCGATGACCTTCCGACCCTGAAGCGACTGAGGCTGGACGGCAACGCCATCGTCTGCGATTGCTCTATAACTTGGTTCATGAAGATGATAAACGACAACAGTTCCCCACAGGGACAGCTGCAGACCGCCGCCACTTGCAACGCTCCCGATAATATGAAAGGATTATCTCTTGTCAATATGGACAAAAATGACCTTCACTGCGGTAATCATAATATTATTTTGACCCTTTTTAGGCGGTGTACCGATTTATCAGCATAACTCTTCGCGCTACTTGATCATGGTGTGCCAATATGTAGGCTGGGCCATAGAAATGTCTCATGTTATCTGCCCGTACGTTACATTGGGAATATGTGTCACCTGCTCATTCCACATTGGATTATTTAGCTTGTTTTTGTCCAAACACAATGGGAAAACATTGTGTTTTGAAAATTTTGGTATATAAAATATATTTTACGTGCACCGCAGTTGGAGGATGGATTCATACGTCCATCACTCCTGGACACACTGATCTCCAGATTCCAACCCACACCTCCTACCTTTTCAGAACTTCCTCTCCTTCATTTCCATAAAACGACACTCCACACAGCATCCCCTAAGATGAGCGAAATTATTATCCTCAGGGCCTCCTTGTGTGGAGCTATTGTAAAACAAAAAAACTTTTTTCCATGGACTATTGACACTTCATGAAACTATGAACAAAAAAATAAATGCACCCAGAGGGTTATCAAGAACCTTTATGACTTTCACTTTTGTGTTAATCCGTGCCGCAACCATTATTCTGTAAGCTTTATTAAATTTTTTATATTTCTTGGGCATTAACTATGTAACAATCATTTAATAGAGACAGGCCATAGCTTGAACAAAGAAAAAACCAAATTTAAACATATAAATATAAATTCATACTTTAACTTGTGCGCTTTAGAAACTTTAGAAATAAACAAAAAAATTAAATCAAAAATTAATTTAGTTAACAAAATAATAGAACCCTGCAAATCTCACCTTTTGACTTTGTTCCCGTGTGATATTGACCCCGCCCACTGTTCTCCCCTTCCCCCAAAATCACCCCTCCCACCACCCCCACCTAATAACATCTAATTCATTTCTGTACTTGTTTTAAATTTTAAGTTTAGTTTTAAGTTTGCTAGTGAATGACACGGATGTGTCGAAACCGGTAGCATAAAAATTAAAATTTAAGTAACGATAGTACATTGAAAATTAAAACTCTTCAAAACAAAAAGCTTTATTAAAGTTTGCAAAGCCCGGGGCCAAACTTTTTGTTTGCTGGAGAGATTACTTGTGTATTAATTGTCACTGAAGAAATAAGCTGATAGAGTTGGAAACTGACTGATAGTGCTATATAAAACTCTTTTTTGTATGAAATTTGTCAATTTAAATAAAAAAATATTTAATAATTATTGTTTTTTTTTTCAGAGGGACCGACAATAATGCACGGACCTAAAGATTTGAAAGTAAATTTTGGCGGAGCAGCCATTTTCACATGCCAAGTCAACGGGGATCCTCTGCCCGAAATCAAATGGATGAAGGACTCGCATGAGATATCCTTTTATGATCAGAAGTTTCAGCTCCTTGAGGATGGTACCTTGAAAATCGACAACACCATCGAAGAAGATGAAGGGTTCTATGAGTGCGTGGCTAAAAGTCCCATGGGAGAGACCAAATCAAACTCTGCTAAAATGGTGGTAACCAATGAAGCAGGAATAACAGAGAGTAATTATCCAGTGAATTTTAATAATTATTTGATAATTTATAGTTTATTTATCCCGGAATGTGGGGAGATTAAGAAAAAAACCTTGTTCAGAGTTAGGTGGTGGTGTAACTTAAAAAACATCCGGTAAAAATGCCTAATTTTTCAAACGAACGTGATTCTGTACTAGTAATTTTAATAATAACCGAATTTACCTACAATATTTTTTCTACCGGATAAGTAGTAACCCACATTAACAATAAAAACAAACAACTTCGTAGATTTGGTAGGATTCTCCACTTTGGTATAGTGCGTACTGACATAATATTAAGTTTGTAAAGTGTATGTATGAAAGTAAACATTAAAACTAACCTAACCTAAACTAACCAAAATATAATTAATAAATATATAAAATATTTTGTATATTTTCCGTTGCTCAAAAAACAAGGAAGAATTGTGAAAAAATGTAGTCATAATCTATGTCTAGTAGCAGTTTGTTGATAATACTGAAAGCGGTAGAATTCAAATTTCCCGACGGCAATCGAAAGTTTCGTCTAATATGTACATTTTCTCCTGCATACATGGGAATATTTTTCATTTGTTATTCATCTCGCTTGTTGTCAAGTTAATCTGTGTAATCCCAATCTTTATATAAGGTAACATACTCGAAAGAAATTAAAAAAGTCCATGCAAAAAATACATAGAACAAAAAAAAGACATTAATGATTTGTAGCATTTGAGATTTACGGGCCAAGACTTGACTCCAGTGTGCTAGAATCTGGATTCTGGCGAGATTCCATGAAAAGACATTTCCAGAGTTGTTTATTCCGGCTTTTAAACGTCCCTTAAAATTGAAATTCATTGGCAACATCAAATGTTTACCAAACCTGTAAATTTATACTTTCCGAACATCCCAATAAAAGACAACTCTTTTGTTAATAAAAGAAACACCGCTAACACATCTATTGTAACCCCTTCCACTTTCTCATAACAAAACGTGTAACAGATAGTAAGGTTATAACAGAGCTCTAAGCGGCTATACTATAATATGCCCAATGTTAAATTATGCTTTTCTTTATTGCAGCCGCTCCTAGTTTTATAAGGACACCGTTAAGCATAACTCTGAAGAATGATCAAACTGCCCTGTCCCTGGAGTGCGAGGCGAGGGGAGTCCCCAAGCCACACATCAGCTGGTTCCACAACGACAACAGGTTGGCCCTAACCCCCAAGTTGAAGATCGTCAATGGGGGCAATCTGATGCTCATCGACATCACAGAGGAAGAGGCTGGCCAGTATCGATGCGAAGCAGAAAACATACACGGCAAAATATTCGCAGTTGCTGACGTCAGATTACCAGGTAACTTTTTTTTTAGCCATTAGATTTATTAAATTATTATTATTGGTTAAAAAATTTATAATAATCCTTAGTCGATCGTGAATGACCCACCCACAAGCCACCAAAGAGCGAGCGGGTTATTTTTTCATCAGCACCCTGGTTCTCGCAATCCGGGTGCAATGGTGTGTTGAGGCGAGCGACCATGGAGGATGTATGAGTATGAATTTTTTGGATATCAAATGTAGACAGTACTTTTCCTTTAATTTTGAACGTCAAGTGGGAAAAAATTTCATTGAGTGTTATCAAAACTCTGCTTCAAGAGATGGGAAAATGGAATGCCCGCTCACGATGAAAATGATTTATCGACCCAGCTCTAATTTATACTTACTAGCAAATATTTTATTTTTTTGTGTCATTAATTGTTTTGTAATTTTAATTTTCTAGGGCGTCCCAATGGACTGATCGTCAAAGAGCCAGCCACTTATAAATATGGACAACCACTGACTATCAAATGTTCAATCCACGGACACCCAACTCCTATTGTGACTTGGTTCAAAGACGGAAGCATTCTTCGCACCAGTGCAAAAGTAGCCATCAATGGAAACCATGTGCTTTTAAAAGATCTGGATGAATCTAATTTTGGTACTTATCTATGTAGAGCAGAGAACTCTGAAGGATTCATAGAATTATCAACAGATATTAAAGTAAAAAAATATTCTATCATTCCGCCAGTTCTTGTGTACAAACCGTACGATATGGAAGCTTTCTTAGGTAGCAAAATTGAAATGCCTTGCAAAAGCGAAGGCAGCCCAACACCGAGGATTCTCTGGAAGAAAGATGGTTCTAATCTATTCAAGACTGAACGACATAAGATTTCTCAGGGAGGAAGTTTATATATTGACAAAATAATCCAAGATGATAGCGGCCGATACGAATGTACTGCGGTAAATGAGTATGGACGAGCTACAGCTTCCGGGTTTGTAACCATCCTAACCGAATTTTCTAACAAACCAGGAGACAGATTTGTGAAGATCGCATTTGCAGAAGCTACCAAGGAAGTGGATCTTGCAATTAATAAAACAGTCGATTCCCTGTTTGGAGATGGCAGCACACGCCCAAATATGGGGGATCTATATAGAATTATTCGTTATCCAAATGCCGCTGACAGAGAATTAGCTAGAGCTGGAGAAGTATATGAAAGGACATTAGTCAATATACGTCGTCATGTTAACGCGGGGAAATCTGTTAACATCACTAAAGACTTTAGTTACCGAGAAATACTTTCCTCAGATCACTTAAATCTGGTGGCCAAACTCTCAGGCTGCATTGCACATAGACTAACTACTAACTGCACTAATATGTGTTACCATCTGAAATACCGATCAATAGATGGAACATGCAACAACTTCAACAATCCCACTTGGGGGGCATCTAGTACCGCTTTCCGGAGAATTTTGAAACCAATATACGAAAATGGATTTGGTCAGCCAGTTGGTTGGTCAAAAGAAAGGAAATACAATAATTTTGATTTACCCAGTGCCAGATTGGTATCCTCCAAACTTATTACAACGGAAGAAGTAACACCTGACTCACAAATATCGCACATGGTTATGCAATGGGGACAATTTCTGGACCATGACTTAGATCACGCTACCCCTTCAGTCAGCTCTCAGAGCTGGGATGGTATTGATTGTAAGAGATCTTGCGAGTACGCTGCACCGTGTTTCCCAATTGATATACCGAAAGGTGATTCTCGTGTTGGAAACAGAAGATGCATGGACTTCATTAGGTCTAGTGCTGTGTGTGGTTCAGGAATGACGTCAGTATTTTTTGATGAAATTCAACCAAGAGAACAAATTAACCAGTTAACATCTTACATAGATGCATCTCAAGTTTATGGGTTTGCAGGATACGTTGCGCAAGATCTTAGAAATTTGTCATCAAATGAAGGTTTAATGCGTAGCGGAGTTATTTTCCCAGGAAAAAAAGCACTTCTACCATATTCTTCTGGAACACATGAAATGGACTGTCGTCGTGGCCCGGTAGAAGACAACATCAAGTGTTTTGCTGCGGGAGATATCAGAGCTAATGAACAAGTAGGGTTACTTGCGATGCATACCGTATGGTTTCGAGAACATAATAGAATTGCCACCGAACTGAAGCGTTTAAATCCTCATTGGAATGGAGACAACTTATACCATGAAGCAAGAAAAATCGTTGGTGCTGAAATGCAACATATAACTTATAAACACTGGCTACCGATTATACTGGGTCCATCTGGAATACAGAAATTAGGAACATACAAAGGTTATGACTCATCGAAGAATCCTACCATAGCCAATGTTTTTGCTACTGCCGCATTGCGTTTTGGCCACTCCCTGATTAACCCCGTTCTTCAAAGACTAGATAACAACTTCAATGAGATACCTGAAGGACACCTTCCATTGCATAAAGCTTTCTTTGCTTCTTGGCGATTAGTAGAAGAAGGTGGAGTTGACCCTTTACTGAGAGGATTATTTACAGTTCCTGCAAAACTTAAAACACCGGGACAAAACCTTAATTCGGAACTGACTGAAAAACTCTTTCACGTGGCCCACGCTGTCGCTTTAGATCTCGCAGCAATGAATGTCCAAAGATCGAGAGACCATGCAATTCCTGCATATACCGAATGGAGGAAATTTTGTAATTTATCCGAAGCAAACTCTTTTGATGACCTGCAAGGAGAAATATCGAGTCCCGAAGTTCGGGAGAAACTCAGGGAGATATATGGCAGTGTGCATAATATAGATGTATGGGTTGGGGGAATTTTAGAAGACCAAGTAGAGGGGGCTAAGGTTGGTCCTCTTTTCCAATGCCTTTTAATAGATCAATTCCAAAGACTGCGCGACGGAGACAGATTTTGGTACGAAAACCCCACAGTTTTCAAGGGAGAACAACTTACACAGATCAAAGAAGTAACATTGTCTCGTATTTTATGCGATAATGGTGATAACATAGATAAGGTCACTCATGACATGTTCATACTTCCTGAAGCGCAAGGCGGCTTTATTGGATGTGAGCAAGTTCCAAAGGTAGAGCTGCGGATGTGGGCAGATTGTACCGACTGTGAGGGCGGATTCTGTAGTATCACATCTCCGCAGGATACTACACAAAGACGAAGAAGGTCTATCATTGGACAAATTCCTCCTCAAATTAATGCTAATCACCAAAAACTACAAACCCCTAATAATGCACTGGAAAAAAAGCAAGGAAAAAAACATTATCTAGAAAACCTACTTACTGAAGCACAAAAACTTAAAACTCTGAAAATAGAATCGGTAGCAGAGTTTAAAGACATTATCAAAATTGTTAAAGACATTTTGAAGGAATTTCATGTTGCAATAGAATTTCAAAATAATGTCATTGACAATATGGATGATAACAAAATCTGTGCAGCACAATGTAAAATAAATCAAAAAGCAGAAGAAGCTATCAAAAATTGAAACTATGGAGGTGAAACACTTCTAATAGAATTTGGAAATTATGTGCTTAAATATTTAAAGAAATTATTTTTATACGGGAATAGTCACCATGGTTTTTTTGATAAAAACTAATAAAAAGTTGTTATCAAATAGATGAAAAGCCATATAAAGATATTAACTATTTTTGCATGTTTAAACAATTTTAGTATCCGATAAGGTACGAAATACTATGGAAGATAGTGAGAAGACTTATTTAGCTTGCACAACTAGTGAGTAGTTTCAGCAATAAAGTTGGGGCCACTTGCCATTCGACAAGCTAAAGCAGTGTTAACCCACCTAATTTAAAATAAAGTCACAACAGTTTGAAACAGGGGGCTAAGATAGGGAGCTGAAGAATATTATTTGAGGCCTACTACAATCAAAGCATGAAAGCGCTTGGCTCTAAACAGAAGCGTATTCGTTATCAAGAATGCTAATTTACATGCAGAAATTTACTTAACACTAAATCTCTTAATAGTAACATATTTCATTTTCTTTTTAATCATGTAAATAAATTGGTTTATGACTACTAAAATAATATTCTTTTTTAGAAAGGTATTAAAAATTTGACAATAGGTGATTTATTACTAGGGTAATTCTATGATAAGAGGTTTAAGTCCATAGAAGTACGGCCAAGGAAAAAGGTTGGAGTTTATATATTACGATTTTTGTCCCGTTTATGAACCTTCTCTTGTAAGGGCAAGTCACTTTATTCATATTTTGTTATTTTTTAGAAGGCCTTATTTTTATATTTAGGACAAACACATCGGCAATATGGCAGTTATCTTCCAGGGGAAATATGGCAAGGGAGAGACGTTTTCATGACAAATGCAATTGTTTTAATTGACATAAGAAATTTTTGGGTTAATTATATATCACACTTTAACTATTACAGTATTATTAAATTAGGGCAGTAAAGACAAAATAAATTAAATTGATATTTAACTTACCAGGGGAGAGACACAATCACCTTGTGAAACCACTACACCGGACCGTCGCGTCGCGACATCTAAAAAATGGCGCCGCTCTAACGTCTCGTGTGTTTGGTATTCCTAACTTCACGTCTTTAGATGTACTTGAGAGCTATTTGGAATATGACCGTCTTATATTTATGTTTGTAGTAGCGGAACGAAATTTGCTAGGGTAGATACACAAAAAAGCGGGACAAAAGCTAAGTTTAAAAATTATTGAAAACGAACAAATATTGTTGTATTTTTCCTTAAAAATACTTAAGTATAGTTATTTAAATTCGTGCTAAACATACTTTAGTTTAGCAATTGATACAAAAAAGGTAAGTACTGTCTGCAAGTTAAACTGAAACCGACAAGGGGACAGGCCAGGGTAGAGACTTTTTTTAGACTTTATAAGGAATTTCAGAAAAAATGTGCTTTAATTGTGATGTATTTTATAAAGTAAATTAAGATGGTGTGATTCATTGCAAAAATTAACAACATATAGAATAAAAAATCTATTTTAAACTGATTGCCGCACAAGTTACCTCTTATAGTAGAATTACCCATAAACTAAACTCTATACATCTAGTCTGAACCATAATATATTATTAAAATCAGAATGTATGTTAAATGTAAACAGTATTGTGATAAAGGTTTTTAATACTTATTTTGCAAATAATATATGTCATATATTTTTGCATGCCTGCCTACTTATTATATTATACTTTCTTAATAATAGAAATAAGTTATAATAATTATTTTTTTTAATAAGTGTTTTTATGTTTATTATTGAAAAGAAAACTTCAATAAAAAACGTATTTATAATTTTTTAAATTTTTTAACTCACCATTTACTCCTCAAGAGCGGACAGGGAATAAAAACTACAACAAACTCCACATATAAGTTTTCAGAATACATATTATTTAATCCAAAAAAATTACATACAATCAACTTCAAGATTTTCTCAGCAAATCTTCATAAATAATACATATCATGCCAAACCATAAGATGTAATAAATAAATAAAAATATACAAATACCAAAACCTACAATACTTATTATTATAACTTGTAATTCGCTAATAAACACTATGCATTGAGTACTGCCCAGGTAATTCTCCCAGAACTGTGTCATTATGATACCCTTGATATTAATTGATTTAGATGGCTGATTGATATCATGTGCATCTTATAATAACGATTCATAACCTGCAGATTATATTATTTTACTATTTTAAAAAGTGCTTTCCTTTTTAAGGTATTTTAAGCCTAATAATTGACTAAATGGGGTAACCAAACCACTCTCATTGCAGGAGAGATTAAGGATTTTTACCTATTGTCCTATAAATTTGGTGTGCGTTCCTCTGGCGACTACATCGTTAGAGGATTTCTTTTTGATTTCTACTTCTAGAAAGGCCAAAGTTTTTCCAGCTTTGATGGTTTTTGCATCTACCACTATGTCTTCTCCTTCACGGGCACCCTTCAGATAACTAGAAATAAAATATAACAATTCAATAAAAAGTTACTTAATTTTGAACCATTTTATTATGTTTTTATTAGAACAGCTCTCTTTTTATAACTTTTGAAGGTTATTCCCATCAATGTAATATATCATTGAAAAAGAAGATAAGACTAAAATCTAAACAAAAATATGAAAAAGAACAAGACACAGAAAATAAAAGATAACCGTCGCAACTGGGACTCAAACCCAAAACCTCTCATCAAATGGAGAAGAAAAAAAATTAGTCAAAGATGATATTGTTAATTCTGAAATTTGAAATATGAGGTTGACAAGTATGACGTTTAAATAAATGGTGGCAGTGGCATAATTGGTATGGCGTTTGTCCCGGTAAGACGAGAGGTTTTAGGTTCGAGTCCCAGTTGCGACCGTTAGGTATCTTTTATTTTTCTGTGTCTTGTTGTTTTTCATATTTTCGTTTGGATTATTAGTGTTATCTTCTTCTTCCGTGATATTTTATTATAATTTATGATATCACAATTAACTAGTTTTGATTATATCCTAACCTTCGCAGTTAATCTATATAGATAACACCAGGAGGAACGATATAAGTTATAATAAAGTGGCTAAAAACAAAGTAACTTTTCATTCAGTTATAGGTAAGGTCAAGCCACAAAGAGATTGATTTCTTCGATAATTTAAAATACAACCTAAAAATATTATTAACAAGAGCTAATTTTTGCTCTAATTATCTATTAAATAGTGGACAAATTATATTCTTGAGGAACTGAGGAAGTTATTTTTAGCAAGTCTTTATGGTACATAATCAATTGAAATTTTCTAAAATATGTATACATATAAAAATATTTTTCCCTCATACTCAAACTTTTTAATGTTTTATCTGAAAATATTTTTGGGGTAGCTGAATTTTGCCTGAACTAGAACAATGTTAAAAATGGGTATTGACGACCGGCGTAGTCCAGAGACAAGGCTTTGGACTTCCATTCCAAAAAAATTTTATTTGATTAATTTGTGTTATTTCACAATTAATTAATAAAAATAATATACACTATATTTGCGACACGTTCCAGAGTGGAAGATACTCTCAGTATCGCCCTGGTGTAAGACCACTATTCAGAATTGAAACGTTGCTTGAAATGGCTTTAGCCGTGTTTAGTGACTAGATCTGAATAGCCAGGTACTTCCCGACCTTCCTCTTCCCCATCTCCTTCCCTTCCCACTTACCTTCAGCCTCACAACATACCCCAATTGGGGATGCCATAGTCTAACTGGCTCCAGACGGGAGCAGTTGGGACTCTTGTGAGGTTGTTCTCTATAAAATAAAAAAAATTGAAATCTGCTTGAATTAGGACAAAGTTTTC
The DNA here is from genome assembly GCA_951813805.1 of Limnephilus auricula. Taxonomy (NCBI): domain Eukaryota; kingdom Metazoa; phylum Arthropoda; class Insecta; order Trichoptera; family Limnephilidae; genus Limnephilus; species Limnephilus auricula. The sequence goes on along the minus strand of OX638391.1, from coordinate 14,806,552 downwards.
GGTGAAGTGTTTGTTTAAGTTTGCCTGAACTAGGTAAAGGGTTCTGGGTCTCAATTCTACAATAGCGATCAAGTTATTTCTTAATAATGAAAATGAAAAATTATCGATTGTCTCAACGAATTGTATCTTAAATATTTCATTTATAAGTACATATTCTTGAATGTCGTAGGGTTGAAGAAATAATTATATTGACAACTCTCTGAGTATTGTCTATTCTTTCTGATGTTCAAAAACAGCCATTAAAAACCTGCAGAAGAGAATTTAATGCTGCAAAACGACATTGCAATAGATTAATAATGAAGTTAATTTTCATGTGAAAACGAGGCACTATGACTACCAACCAACTTACTAAGGCTTTGGCCTAAAATTCCTGACGAAGTCTTTGTCTGTGTAATTTGCAAAAGAATACCCACTATCGAAACATTTTGTTGGTCTCAAAGCAGCTGTTTCAGCTTGCTCTACATTAAATGTTACATCCAACATTGCCGGTAAATAAGGCATTAAAAATAACCTTAAAACCACTTTGTAAAAATATACAATGCCTGTCCTTCGAAGAGTGTGCTGATACGATCTTAGGTTAGGATACAATATAATAAACTTTGTTAGTTTTGTCGGTGATGACTGGTTCGACTCACCCGTTGTTTGAGTGGAATGATTTTTGAAGTTTGGTGCCTAAGAATAGGTTCCATGATAACTCAACCAGGTTCCAGAATCAACTCAACTAAACAGCTCTTTGAAAAGTCATTAAAAGCTATGAAAAAAAAAATTGAAAAATAGCCCATAACCTTATTTAATCAATTTTTTTCAACACTTTTAATGACTTTTCAAAGGAGGTGTTGAGTTGAATTCATTCTGTGTTTTCCGGTCACCCTAAGTATGTACCTTTGACGAGACTCGACCAATTCGAGAACTTTAAAATTGACAAATTCAACCAACGCATATACTTTCCACAGCAATTGCAAGCGACCTGGATTGGAGAATTGGGTCCCAGAGGGGCTACTGAATGTACTCTGAACTAGAACATTATATTCAATGGATTACCTTATGTGGATGTCGACGGAAACGCCGGCATTACTGACAGCTCCACTGATGGGGTTGGTCTGTGTCATGAGGGCGTAGGTAGAGATGCAGTCCACCAGAGTGGCGGTGAAGCCCCCGTGGAGCCCACCTCCGGCATTTAGGTGCTCCTGTTCCACTTTAAACTCCGCACTGCACAGTCCGTCTCCTCCGGATACTATTTTAACCTGAAACAATAATGTTAGGTTAATCTAAACCTAATTGAAATTAATGTAATAATAACAATACTGTATTATGCCTACACTCCACGAATTTTTTGAATTTTTGATACCATCTATTATGACAGGAGGTATGTACGTAGATTATAGGAATGATTAGTCAGCATTGGTAGTATCCTAATTCTCTGGGAATGATAACACATCTGCACGATAAAGCGTTCTTTTGTTGACTGTTCATGTTGATTGGTTGCACTGTTCCGGGCTGCAGCCCAAAGTGAAGATTAACCTCGCGGGGAGCGAGCTTTTTCGAACAAAACTGTGTCTCTTGAGCGAGCAACATCGGTAAATAAGTCAACTACTCCAAATGTTCGAAAAATCCTTGCAAACTGATGGCAGTACAATTCACATTTCATAAATAAATAGTATTGGGCATGCGTTAGGCACACGGCCTTAATATTACGGCTAGGGAATGCAAATCTCGCGAGATGGGGCTCAAGCGAGATCCCGCGAGTTTGTGATTAACAATACTGCGAGATCTCGCCAATTTCGAGATCTCGCGAGATTGGCAGTTTTGTGTGTTTTTTTGCAAATAATCACAATATTTGAATAAATTAGGAAAAACAAAAAAAAATTATATGTGATAAACATTTATTTTCACGAATTTTTCAATAGACTTTTATGCATCAAACATTGTTTGACGTATTTGTCTATAATTTTTTAATAAACTTCTAAGTAGTAAACTTTGACCTACGTATCTATCAAATAACAAATGAAAGAAACAACCAGTCTTCTCTTCTAATATCAAACTAAAATATTTTAGTAATAAAACAGCTCTTTTATAACAAACAAAACAACTAGAAGTAAAAAAAAATTAAACTCTAAGTTGAGTTGACTATTATACTGAAATATTATTATCAATTAAATAAAACTATATCTACTCAGTAGATCCATTAGATATTACAGATTAATTAACAAAATATACCAATTAGTCAGACTATTAGAAATTATAGATTAATTAACAAAATATACCATTCAAATGATAGGATTTGTTCAGTTCAAATCACAAGCCATTATTACGAATTATTTTGAAAATAGGTTCTTAAGAATAAGACGTTTTTATGCTCGAGTGCAATCTCGTTAAACTCGCGAGATCTCGCCCTTTTTTCGTCAGAGATCAATCTCGCAAAAGAAGGCCGCGATTGCATTCCCTAATTATGGCCATACTCCTTGGAGTCTTGTTTGTTCTGGCCGTATTTTTTATTCAGGCACGCTTTAGGCACCCGACCGTAATAGTATGGCCTTACTCCTTGGAGACTTTTTTATTCTGGCCGCACTTGTACGGCCATGCTCCCCAAAAGGTTAATATTATGGTAGCCGACCTCCGAGAGGAGAGATTGGTTGGCAGTGCATTACTTTGAAAATTGAACGGTCCTTATGCGTAAAATTTAAAATAAGAAATGTACAAGCACAAAAATTGACATGACTAAATGACTAAACTAACAGAACATTTACCAAACAGAATACTTGAAAAGTGATGTATTCAAGTGTTAAACAAAAAAAAACTAGCCTAAAAACCCAATCTAATTTTTTTTGTGATTTTTTCATCACTTTTAATGATTGCATATACTTTTTCAATAAGTATGCACAGAAAAAAATTACTAAAATTCTTAGGCTAGATTTTCTTCTTTTTTAATTAAATCCCAACTAAGAACCTACCAATTTACTTTTTTTGGGCAAAAGCTGACCTAAAAAGGTCGAAAAATGAAAAGCAAGAATTTGTCAAATATTAAAAAATTCATTATTTTACTTTTCCGTGGACCGAAATAGTTATCCCTTTTACCAACTTTTCAAATGTGTCCTGTTTTATCACTGTTCTGTTTGGTCCGGTTACCAAAAATACATAATATTATATAGTTTAGAAAGAAGCAAATTAAACTAATTACCTTTTCAAGAACTCTATCAAATCCGTGGGTTTTTGCAATGTATTCTGACACAACTTTCAATAGAGATATTCCTTTTTGAGAAGTCATTTTATTTATCTTTTAGTTAACAATTTTACGTAACAATATCCAAGTACCAGGTAATGTGTCTAAACGCCTGTTTTTTTTTTGGTGACCACCGAGTATGAAAAGTTAATAATATTACTTCTATATTTTTTCTATGAGATGAGGTTTTAGAAAGATTAAATTAAAAATATTTCAAATTCAAATATATTAAACTTTCAAATCAGCGTGTTTCTGACATTGACACTTGACAGGCCGAAAAATGAAGATTTGAATAATATAAACAGTGTTGCCAACTCGATTTTAAAATAAATAATAAAGTAGCTATCTTAATGAATGTTACAAAATGAAGAATAAGTACAAACTTTTCATCGGATGTTTCCTCACATGATAATTCATCATGTCTCGAAGCGTCGAAAACTGACAATTGAGGTTTTTAACCTTAGGTTAGGTTAATGTGAGTTATGATGTGATGAATTATCATGTGAGTAAGTATCGTGTCTGAATAAATTTACTATGGGAATAAGGAAGTTGAGTCTTTTTTTTCTTTTTTTTTATCAATGTTCACAGGCAAACTTAAATACTAGTATTTTTTTTTAAACTTTGTTTTCATAATTAAATTAATTCTACAAGTTTGAATTTTATAAAGCCCGCGAAAACGGCGGCAAGAGCATAATACCGTGCGGCAGAGTTCGTGACGTAACTCAGTCCTTGATTGTGTGAAATATAAGGGAAAATATTTACAAAACCGGGACACGCTTAATATGGACGAAAAAAATAAATTTAAAAAGTTGTAGTAGTTAGATATTTACTAGTACTAATCTACTAATCAATTCAGTAACCGGAATTTCGAAAAAAGTGCATTTTAATGGTTATTTTTTAAATTTAAAAACACGAAATGTCATTTTTCACCGACCGCTATATTAGGAATTGTTGCAAGTTTCGTTGAAAAATGACATTTCGTGTGATTAAATTTAAAAAATAACCATAATGCACTTTTTTCGAAATTCCGGTAACTCAATAGATTAGTACTAGTCAATATCTAACTACTACTATTTTTTAGTGTCCCGGTTTTGTAAATATTTTCCCTCATATTTCACACAATCGAGGACCGGGTTACGTCACGAACTCTGCCGCACGGTAATGCTCTTGCCGCCGTTTTCGCGGGCTTTAACAAAATTCAAACTTGTAGAATTAATTTAATTATGAAAACGAACTTTAAAAAAAAAAATACTGGTATTTAAGTTTGCATGTATTGTCATCTACATGAACATATTTTTTCAGACACTGAGATCTCATAGTCCGATTAGACATGGAACCCTTGAATAATATCCTGAGATACAAACAAAGATTTCAACTTCAACACAAAAAAGCCAGTCCTCAGTCCTCAACTATGTGTATAAAACTAAACCAGCTGACTTGGATTTGGAAACACCGAATATAAAATGATGGTTATAGGATAGTGAGCTCTGGAATTATGAAATTATTTCCTATACTATTCATACGATCGCAATTAAAATTTCATCCGATTGATATTAAAAAATTTTGAATTGTTGGGTTATTTTATGGAGTTAAGCGGCAGGGAAAAAAAGCTGAAGAAAGGCGAAGAAGGTGGATGCGGAATGCTTGAGGGAGGTGAGAGCGGGAGAGGGGAGGGGGAACGGGGAGGAATGGGAAATGACATGAAGGGAGAAACAATTTATTTATTTAATTGGCATTGCAATGCATGCCGGGTATCAGCTAGTATATTATAAATAAATCATTTGCAAACGCCATAACGCCACTTGTATTGCAGTAAATTCAATCCAAGCAACAGCACGACTATGTTGCCAATCACCGCTCTCACCTTTCAATGTTACCACTTACCACTCTTGATGAGTTATCAGAATCTTGATTTTTTTATATTTAAAAAATAGTTTTAAAACAAAATCAATTTTTTTATAAAGTGGGAGCAAATGTTTTTTGTTGTGAATTGGTAGTGGTTTTATTAGGTATAGTATAGTACAAATTAATGAGAAAAAAACATACTGAAAGGCAGCCTTCGCTGTTGAAATAATCTATTACTTTTAAGCTGAGTGAAGAATGAAGTCGGTCATATCAAGTTTCAGAATAACATTGGAGGTTATCCACTACTTAGCCGCCCTGGTATGAATAACAGATGGTCATTCCTTTAAGGCGAGGTCTAACTTAGGCCGGCCATAAACGAACAGCTTGAAGCAGTCAGGATCGACTGCTTCAAGCTGCGACTGCATAGTGAACTATAGACTTCTATATGCGTACATACATGAACCACTCGAGCAGTTGCTTCGGGCGGTTGGCAGCTCGGTGAAATTTTAACGTCAACTGTCAAGCAGTCGCAAGGCATACACCGACTGCTCGAGATGTCGACTGCTCTCGCGCAGTTACCTCCGCCCGCGTTCTTCATTCCTTCATTCAAACCCAGATGCTACTGATTTGAATAAAAATTGAAATTGCTAACTGCTCGAGCAGTTATCAATGGCAGCTTCAAGCCGTTGACTCTGACTGCAAGAGTGGTTTGTGTATGTTGATCACTGGCTAACTGCTCGAGCTGTTCGTGTATGGCCGGCCTTACCCCCCCAAATGGGGACGTTGACATTAACAGAATTTTTGACATAAACGTTGACATAAACACGTTAACATTATCAGAATAACAGAAATGTATACATCTGACAATATAATGAATGTAAATGAAGCAAGGAATTTGTGTCCAGAGAGTTGAGTGGCGGTCTATTTTAAGTTAGATGGTTAATTTATCCTATGTGTATTATCAATGACAGTCAATACAGATTCCGGCGGAACCGTTTGTGCAGTGATGCGGTATGTGACGCATGTTTGGGAGCAGTGCCTGGAACGTTTCGGTGAGACCCAAACGGTCGCACTGGACATTTCCAAGGTTTTTGACCGGGTCTGGCACCGAGGACTTGTCAACAAACTGCATTCTTACGGACTTCCCGCATCCTTGTGTATATGGATTGCCGACTTTTTGAGGAAGAGGTCAATTCAGACAGTTGCTGATGGTTTCACCTCTTTCTCGCACTCGATAAATGCTGGCGTCCCACTTTTTTTTTGTTGCACATCGATGACTTTTTGACATGTGCACCAATTCATTGTTACGCGGATGACAGTACAGTCCATGATAGCTTTTTGTTTGACAAGCCCCCAAAGGGTGCACAAACTCTCCTTCAATGGTAGCATTCTTCCGAACACGCCCTCCTTTGATATGCTCGGTGTAACTATAAGTGACCAGCTCAGGTACGGGGGCTCCATTGTAGCCAGAGTTAAGTTGGCCTCTCAGAAATAAGGCATACTGTACAGGGCCCGCAGATACTTTAATAGTGCACAACTGCTAACCCTGTATAAATCGCAAGTGTGCCCCACGGTTGAATTTGGCAGCCATCTCTGGTCAGGATCCCCAAAGTACCTGAAAAAACCCTCGACTCTGTGCAGAAACGGGCGGTCCGCTTGAAGATTCTCCCGTCTTAACAAATGGATTGCAATCTTTAGAGCACAGGCGTCGGGTGGGAATGCTATCCTTGTTCTACCGGTATTTCAATTGAAGATGCTCCGAGGAACTACACTGTTGACATTTTTTGTCACATGAGAACGGGTCGCTTTTAAGACTCGTTCTTGTGTTCAACAGCTCGGCTGTGGAACGATTTGCCGGCCTGTGTTTCCTCCTTCCTACAACATGGGTCTCTTCAAGACCCACGTTCTCTCCTTCCTCTCTTCAAAAAGACCCTCCACAAAGCTTCTTCAAAGATGACACAGGCCCTGAGGGAAATTATTTTCATCAAGGCCTCCTGTCTAGAGTTAATGTAAAAAAAAATACCTTGTTCCTTCCCAGAACTTCTCCTCTCCTTCCTTTCCATAAAGAGACCCTCCACACAGCATGCCCAAAGATGACACAGGCTCTGGGGGATTTTTTTTCCTCTGGGCTTTCCAAAAAAATGGCCCGCTTTGCCTATATAAAGGATGGGTACCAGATAAATCAACTTTGTTCACCGTCTTCCCTGCCAGGAAAACATGACCAATCCACGCTATTCCACTGTCTCTCAAGAAGCTATTTATGAAAAGTTGATGGAATAAATAATACATTTCTTAGATCTGCCGGTACCTCTCTTTGCCAACCAATCTCAAAAGCAGGTAAAGAGAAAAAAATATAATAATTATCACAGCACAAGGGGAAAGAGAATTAAACTCAGTTATATGACATTCAGGTATTACCAAATATGTTTATTTTCCAAAATTTAATGATATCTTGAAATATTTTACAAATAAATAAATTTCATTCAATAGAATTCGTAGATTTTAACCTACAATAATTACCAGATCAAAATACATGTAGGTTAATGACATACCAAGATTGAATGAATGCAATTTTCTTTTAATTCACAATTTTATGGTAATCAAATAATACAGGTAATTAAATACTTTATACCATCAAAGAATGTGTGGTTAAAAATTACAACATTGAATCTTAGTTTAATATAATATTGTTACAGTATTTTTGACACCAAGTGCTGCTACAGCATTCTACATTGTGTTTCATAAAGATGATCTTGCTTCATGGTGAATGTCAATTATAAATAAATGAAATTTGGTCTTATTCAACTATGTATTCCTATATTGGGACAGGGATTTATAGGAGGCACCAACAAATTCAAAATCGTTCTGAGAAAGACATAGATCTAGGGTCCTTAAAGTATTTAACTTGTTCGGTGCTGGTCACTGCCACGGGCCGACAAAGCCTGCAGCCAACTTTTATGTTGTACATTATCCACTCACTAGCTACATGAACATAGGTTCATATACATTATTATAAGTGGATTAAAAAAAAAAAACAAAATGCCGGCAGCGAACAAGTTGAGGACCTGACACCACGAAGCAAACATCACAAACTTATTTAACAGAAACATTGAAGTAAAGTAGACACAACCAAATGAATCGCAATTTGAGAAACTTCTACTTTGAAATATGTAATTAAATTGCACAGGGCCTGTAAATATAGAATAAAGAAAAAAATGAATTTAAGAAAAGTTTACAGTATAAATACAGGTATCTTACATTAATTATATTATTGTTACTGTTGAAATCAATGTTTATATTGATCTTGTAAATAAAACATATTATATGGATGGTGAGGCAATAATCTTATCTTACTCATCACTGTAGACCAGACAATATAACACAGCAACTCCTATGACGTACAGGGTTCAAATATATTATACATTGTTTTTTTGCTTAGCCCTTTTCAAAAACTCTTATTTTGGGCCCTAACAAAATAATGTGACATTTAATTAAATGCAGTTTCAATCTCAACCATGTTTAATTTTTACAACTTCCATGTGACAGAGAAATTGCCGCGCCTGACTGGTCTATATTCATCACAGACAAAATAGACCCTTTTATGCTGGGACACTTCTCGATGGTAAAGAACCTTCTCTCATAGAGAAAGTACAATTTGAAGTGAGTTAGATTCCAAGGGGCAATGAGCACAGTCCAAGGGTCGATTAATTGCAGCCCAGCCAACACAAACATAATAACTGAACACACGGGGCAGTTTGGACATCATGGATATTTGGCACATGTCACATGGCTCCGTCATGACAGACAGATTGGAAACCAATAAGGCCATTCTGTTGGCCCTTTTACCCTAGTGTCTTAATTACCCCGATACACTTATACTAAAAAAAAAATACATAGAAATTATATATTATTATTATGAATTAACAGAAATACAACAAAATTGTTCATTGATAAATGAAACCCAATTAGTACGACACTCGAATCAGATACATAATAACTTTGAAGCTGAACCCCAATTTTTATAATTTTTCATCAAAATATTAATCAGAAATGAACACAAAAAGCGGTAAATAAATAAGCGGGTTCCAGTTTACAATTGATGGGCAAAAAAGTACAAAATCTAATAATAGTTTGAGTAAACCGATATAAAATATGGATAAAAAATGTTGCACTAAAATATGTATCAATAAAACCCAAAAAATATATATATTGTATACGTAAAATGTATTGGTTATGAATACATTAAAAAAAATTGCAAAAATATCATTATATTATTTAGTGACGAGATCACTTGAATTACAAATGTAGCTTGCTGAGTATTTCATAATTCAACAAGGGATGTTTCCTCTGATATCTTTAAGATCAAATACACAACACAATTACTATCAATTATATAAATTGACATGAAATAAAAATATAATTAAATCTAATACTACGTTCAAATAATATATTTAGTCATCAAAAATAAAGTCAAGTTAAATTATGCAGAAATTTAAATGTTTTATATGTTCATTTAGTTAATCTTTGAACAAATATATGTTTATTAAAACTAAATTCCACTCTATATTGCATACCTCCGGTAGTGTTAAATCGCTGAAAGTTTAATATAGATTATACAGAAGTGAATTTACTGAATTTAAAAATAATTTTGAAAATGCAGAAGGTTTACCTATCTAATGGAAAAATAAACTCTCGTTAAAATCAGAAGCCAAATTTGAAGAAAATATACTTATCATGCATTGCCAATAATATTTTCTTCATAAAATTGTTTTGGAAATATCTTAAACTACAAAAAAAATTCTTTGGCGTACAATGATTGGTCCTCTTAAGAAAAATTTATCCAATGGCTTTTGAATATGTAATGCATATTTGTAAAATATAAAATAACTATCTTCATGAAAAAGGTTCTTCACAGTCCACTTTAAATATAGAAAAGAATAAAATAGATGACAGTAAAAAAGTTGAATTTAAACCCCTCCGAATTCTAAAAGGTGATTTTTTCCAGACAGAAATATAAAAATTTTGCATAAAAAAAAATAATTTTCATTGTCATTGAAAAAATAAATGTTTAGTAGAACCGGCATTGTGACCTTTTTACTAGCCAATGTTAGAAATCATTTAAATAAATATAAGAGGGGAGAACCCGCTTGGTAAAAGGGCATTCTAAAGTAAAGTAATTAAAAGGATTCCATTCAGTCAGCCATTTCAACGTCGTTTTTGTACTTCTGCTTGACGATGACCACCCCCTTCAGCTTGACGGAAATGTCGTCGTGCATTAGACGAGCGTGGGGATGTTGCTTGATGACGGACACAGGGTTGTCTTCCCTCTTCTTGGCCTCGAGCACCACACGCGGGTTCGGCAGTTGCTTGGCGGGAGCTTTGACATTCACATTGGACACGTTGCCGTTGGCGTTCCCATTGCCGTTTCCGCTGCGGGGGGCCGGAGCCTGCGCCAGAGATGGGTTGCTTGACTCGTCATAGCCCGAATCGGAGGAATTGTCGCTGAACTTGCCGATAGGAGTGTCATTGTCTTTGGCAGGGTTGTTACGCGCCGACGGGTGCACTGCACATGGCTTGAAGTACTTTGAGTCCAAGACTACAGAGCCATTCGGGCCTTTCCAGACGATGCCGCAGCAAACAGCCTCCCTGAGAAAAAATACAAAAAATCAAGCGTTCAAAAATTAAGAGAATAATGCGTATACACTGAAGAACCGATAGAAGTGTGTTTTGTATCTCTGTGTGACCAAAGAAAGATCAAATTTATCTCACTTCTGATGAAAATGATCAAACATTTCAAATATATAAATTCTTTCTTGAACAGAGTTGAACAGGGTTGAAATGTTAACATCAATTTTCTTTCAAATCAGTGTAGATCACATTTCTACTGACTTTTTGTTCAGTGATGTAGACATTGAACGACAAAACAATAATATATATATATATACATACGAGAAATCGAAAAATAAGATAGCTTGCCATCATGACACAACAATTAACGCAATAGTACATACATCTTCCAGATGGTGCTGTCCAGGAAGCCAACGTCCGACATAGCGTTGGCGTTGAGGTTGCGCACCGGCATGGCGGGCTTGCGGCGCGCGCGCACCACCACCTCCTCATCGCTGGCACCATCGTCATCGCTCCACGATTCCTCCGACATGCTGCCAGCTTCGCCCTCCTCTTTGATGCGCTTCTCGCTTCGGTACATTTCGTCTCGCTTCTTCTTGAACTTACTCATACACTTCATACCCGGCCCAGCCCGAGCATCAACGACCTGCAAAACAAACATTTTATAAATACTAAAGAATCGCGATGGAGATGGTCCTTACTTTCTAGTTGTGTAAGTAATGTAAACACTAGTGTCGATACCATGGTATCCATGTTGGATTATCAGTTTGGGGTGTTTCCAAATTTGAAGACCAACAAAGCAAAAATCTGCAACATTTGTCATTTGAACAGTCCCTGTTAAACGCTGATTTCGGCCCATTTCAACATTAATTAATTAAATTGGGATCCCTTTATAGCGATGACATTGGAGAGGGCGTCAGTGGAGTCAGTACCGATGAGGTTTTCTTGTTGAGTCTCTTCAGCTTTGCTTTAACCTCCAGTTCTGCAACAGCAGGCGAGGCCCCATAGGCTTTCTGCATTCTGACATAATGCACCCACAACCATTTCTCCAAATTGAAAAGCTAAAGAGGGTCTGGCACATAAGTGTTCACGGCTCTCGGTGCAGCATCAAATTAAAAATTAATAAAGAAGGAAAGACAAAAACAGTAAACAAAACGTTTATAAAATAAAGTGTAGGTACTTACGTGTCCCCAGTGTCTCTCAGAGCCAGCAGGGAGTCGCTTAAAGCGCTTGACCAGCAGCACGCACGCGTTGCAGATTTCACCTTGTCTTGGACTGGAGAGCTGAAAACACTCCTGGAAGTCGTTTTCGTATTTTCTGGAATCTGTAAACCGCGAACTGTAACAAAAGAGACATAAACATAATTAAAAATATTTAAATGAACAGGAATAAGTAAATGATTGAAGAATGGAATGTACCTTACCCTTTAAAAGGAAAGAAATTCAGAGTGACTACACTTTCTAAAGTTACATTTAAGACTGGTTAATTTTTGTTAAATCACCTTTGATCGAAGTAGTGGGGGATAATTTGCTGTAATATTCTAGGAATTTCTACACGAGTTTTTAATAAAATGCTTACTATGCGTCTGGCAAAACATGAAAAACAGTTTTTCTGGAATTGACAAAAGTTTGCTGACTAGCATTGTCGCCACAAAAAATATTTTTAACTTGCGCAACATACCACAACACGGCGTTTGTTAAAACTTGATAAAACATTAAATAAAGGAAAGGAAGGTAGTACTTGGCTATTCAGATCTGTTCACCAAACATGGCCAAAGCCATTTCAAGCAATGTTTCAAAATGGTGGTCTTACACCTGGGCGATACGGAGAGTATCTTCCAATCTGGACATGTAATAATTTGTAACAATGTCAAAGGTAACAGGAGATCAAACACATGTGCCAAAGTAAACAACAAAATTAAAATTGAAATCAATTTCTCATTTCATGTATCATGTTTAACCTATTTAATGCATGTGTCATGCCATATGAACGACACGTGCAAAAACACACTATATGCTTGCACACTTATTTTAAATATTAACTCCACACGGAATGTCGTGTTATTTTTTGGAGTTGGTGTGTGGAGGGTCCTTTTAAGAAAGAAAGGTGCTTATCAGGGACTTGAAGAGACATGTTTAGGGAGGGAGGAAATGCCAAAGGATACAAGCCGGTAAATCATTTTACAGCCAAGATATTAAACACAAAAACCATTTGAATAAATGACAATTTTAATCGAGTACACGTGTTGGAAAGGCGTTATGTCTTACTCTCAGAACCTATGACACAGTGCTGAAGGAATCAATGACTTTATTTCTTCAGAGCGCCATCCATGAAGTAACGGTAGAATAAAGACAGGATATAATGTACACGAAATATTTTAACTAGCGAGTCCTGAGCACCTTTGGACTATAGCATATAGACTACAGCACCGTACAGACCGCACAAGAGCGCATATCACGTTATCTATTCCAATGTGTAGTAGAATGAAATAAAAATCCAAATATGCTCAGGAATCGCTGGCAATCATTAATGTACATGCTGATGTACCTAAGTATTTAGAATTCGTAAATTATGGTTTTTTAAGTGAAGATTGATTGGATTTCTAACACACTTTTTACTATAAGACTTTCAATATTTATTTACGTATACATAATATTGTTCGAAAACATATTACATAATAGCACAAACGTGCTTGCGGCAATTGTTTTGTTTATGAGCGCAGTGAAATAGCCTTCTAGGAGCAAAATGGCTGTTAGAATATGATGGCTCTATTGAAGATTGTGTTGATAAGGCGATATTGTCGTAATAACTATGCAATTACTGATACGGTAATCTTTTCAGGAGCAGAAATAACCTGCGAATATAATTTATTAGATCCAATAACTATTTCAGATTATTTTAAACACTGGTTAAGATTGCAGAAATAGTTAACATTACTGAAAACGTTTGTAGGTACACAAATAGTTTATATTCAATCTAATCTTCAAGCATCCAGTCCCAGCAAAATGTTATAAACAAAATTTTCCAGGCGATCAGCCACAAGCAAAATAAACAGTAAGAAGTGCCTACGTCCATAGGATCCTTTTATACAGAACTGCAATATTCAAAATAATAAATTATCGAAGAAAACAAAGACTAAATGGCCTGAAATTATATTTAATTAAAAAGTTACATTGTTTTTAACCACTTTATTAGAATTTATATATTATTACGTCAACTGTTTTGGTTACAACCTAACCTTCTTCAGGACAGTATTGTTTATAATAAAAATGCTCTGAAGAAGGTTAGGATATAACTGAAACTAGTCGACGTAATGAATACTAATAAAGTGCTTAAAAACAAACCATTATTCACGCTAGTTACCTATATTGAGTGTTTTCCAGAACAGAAAGACTTGCTTGGGTTCCTCCAGGACTGAACTCCATGCGTGAAATATTGCAAGTGCACTAACTGAACTAGGACAATTTAATAATTGACAAGCAAAGATCTGCAGAAGAAGTACTGTGGGTGCCATTGTAATTGGGATACACACAATGATTGAAAAACACACAGCGGATACGGTCACAATCAGACCAATAAAGGGGAGTTCAGTGATGCATTTAAATTATTTTGCAGTGCAATCATTGACACCCATACTTACTGCCAACCTACAGAATTACACATGCCGTAACGTCATAGCACTGGTAATATCGTTAAGTGGCGTAATCTTAATTGATCAGAGAGTTAAGTTCAACATATAACTTTTCATATTAATTAGTAATTTAACTTATTTATTCAAAGGCTATTAATTCTATTGCATAGAAGAAGTCACTAATTAACTATCAAACATCTTGCAGAGTCAATGTTTACAAAACAATCTATATTATCAGATATTAGTAGTAGATATTAGTAGATATTAGTAGTTATTAGTAGTTACTACCTGGTTTTGCCGGATTTTACAATTTATTTTTTTTCAAAACGAACTAAGAATATTTTGAAGTAAATACTTCTTTATGCACGCTTGACTTGGGGGTAAGCTGGCGAATGTGTAACGGAAATTGAAGTAAGTTGAAAAGAGAGAGAAGTGCGCGCGCACATTTTCTTTCTCTCTTCCTCCCATAGCCAAAGCATGAAATATTTCAGTCAGTATTTTGAAATACGAATTACCAGTGACGCGCCAAACGCGGAGGGGAGCGGACATCGATGCGCATGGCTTGATCGGGCAAGGCAAATAATAATAAATTTAAATAATTATTTGTAGAAAATTATATATATATATATATATATATATTTTTGGGATATACGGCATAATATCCCAAAAATAAACAACAAAAATAATTTTTTCCGTGAAAATCTTAAATCATATTATTTACACATTTTCATAACTCAGCAATTAAAAGAACATATTATTTGATTATAATACAATTTCATTTCATGATAAACAACTTGAAAATCATTTCAAATTTACATCAAAAACATTTTGCCGCATCTTGCGATAACATAAATACGTAGCATTAAAGTAATTAATTTCACAAATATATGTTTTTAATGAACGAATCCATTTAACACTAATTACATCGACGGTACCGTAGAATAATGTCGGATCTGCTAAAAACTGAAAATCACTCTGTTGGCTTGTTTATTGGCTTATTTTGTTGATCTGAAAGCCTGTACTTTCGGAATTCTGAATGAAATGAAATGCATCACATCAAAACAACATATCGTAAAAACGCAGAAACAAAACTTTAAACAGCTCTACTGCAAATCTACAAAATCTCACATCCGACATTGTTTTTCGGGACCATCGAAATTGATATCAAATAAATGTAAAATTGCCTTTAAAAAATAGTTTTTACCCTTCATAAGATTTACATGACCTGGCGTTAAGAAAAGGGAGAAGACATGGTAGGATAATCTCAGTTCCTTTTTGTACAAAGAGAAAAGACAGACTAGTTAGAGAGTAGTTTGGTGGTAACTCACCTCAGAAGGCCTTCTTTGCCGTCAAGTAGGGCGAGGCAGGTGAAGAAACAAACAAAACATATTGCTACAGGAAGTTAAAAGGAAGCGAAAGATGAAAAACCTATGATACCAAGATGCGGTCAGTTGGGAGGAAAAGACAATTTAGTGATTCCTAAAACATTGCAAAAATTAGACCATAGTGCTTATGCTGACGGGACAAGAACAAAGAACTAGAGACTTGGGGAAGGCCGCTGCAAACCCGGTCTTACCAAGAAGCTCCAGGAGAAAGAGACGTAGATATTGTTAATGAATTTTTATAACTAGAAAACTGGCAAAATAAATATTGAGGGTGCAATCCCGAACCAATACAATTGAGTAAGATTTTGCCATAAACAGAATTAAATTTCAATCAAGAAATTTGGTAGTATTTTATGAAAATTATCTATATACGATGGGCTTAACCCATATAGCCCTACCGCACCAATTTTGGTTCCAAACAAAAAGTAATGAAAGTGGGCAGAAAATTTAAAAAAAAAACTTTGTCTATAGCTTGTGTTACCGTAGATACACTAGCCTTTACGATTTTAACATAAAATAGCATACTTATTGTTGTTATTTGATTAAAAAAATTAATCAAAGTTTGCACTTCACAACATTGAAAAACATGTCTTTCAGAACGTAAGTATACGTCTATTACAATACTTTAAAAGTTTATGAAAAAATATGTTTTATATCGACATGTACACTGTGTTTTTTTATATTGTAACAAAAATCATAGGTAACAATTATTCAACAATTCTTTTTGTGTAGCAAAATTTTGTGTTCTGATTTTGGTACGGTAGGACTATGTGCATCCAACATGTTTTCTTTAAATTCTTTTTCAGTTGCTTGTCAATGCACCAAAAACTGTATTTTCTGGAGTGGTGGACCAAATAAGCAAAATTTGCATACAACCAGTAAAGGCCAATTCTGACTCACCGATATACTTTCTGGTGATGAAATGAGGTATGAATTGAAAACTCACCAGGGCCACAGTTCCAAAATGAAGCATTTGTGGTATATTTCGAAGAGAGGTCAACTGATGACAATATTTCATTGTCATAAGTTGAAAGAAAAAGCATAACCTTATATCATGTTATTATGTATAGGGTTATTAAACATTTATATATTATCATCTGTTTTCTACCTTGGAAATCTTTTCGCAGGTATCAATGGAAGTACCCTTTCAGGATTTGCAACATCTGACAATGGAGTATCGTCATCATTTGACCATTCCCCGTCATCGAAATATTTTACAAATGCTTCATCTGGAAACTGGCCTCGGCAAATTTTCAATTCGTACCTCATTTTCATCACCAGAATCTAAATCAGTGAGGTCAGAATTGGCCTTAACATCACCTTCTTTTTTTTAACATTAACTTCACACAGGAGGTCCTGAGGAAAATAAATTCCCTCAGGGCCTATGTCATCTTTGAAGATGCTGTGAGGAGGCTCTTTTTGAGGAGAGGAAGGAGTGAACGTGGGTCTTGAAGAGACCCATGTTGTAGGAAGGAGGAAACACAGAGGCCTGCAAATCGTTCCACAGCCGAGCTGTTAAACACAAGAACGAGTCGTAGAAGCGACCCGTTTTCATGTGACAAATGTCAACCGTGTACATACGTTGGGCGAGCGTTTGGGGTGTTCCCCGACTATGCACCGGTGCCGAGGGGATCAATGACTCTAGTTCCTCGGAGCATCTTCCATTGAAATACCCGTAGAACAAGGACAGGATTCCCACCCGACGCCTGTGCTCTATATTGCAATCCGTTTGTTAAGATGGGAGAATCTATCAAGCGGACCGCCTGTTTCTGCACAGAGTCAAGGGTTTTTATTCAACCATGGGGCGTACAGGGTTGCCCTTGCTATTGTACAGGGTAAGCAGTTATGCACTATTAAAGTATCTGCGGGCCCTGTACAGTACGCCCAGTTTTTGAGAGGCCAACCTAACTCTGGCCTCGATGGAGCCCCCATACCTGAGCTGGTCACTTAGAGTTACACCGAGCATATCAATGGAGGACCTGTTCGGAAGAATGCTACCGTTGAAGGAGACTAGATTGTCATTTCGATCCCTTTTAGACGTAATCAGACATGATTGGGTCTTTGAAACATTGAATTCGACGAGATTATTCTTACCCCAAGAGAAAACACTCTCGAGGTAACCGTCCATTCTTTGCTTCAAAGTCCTCCGAGCCGTTGGAATTTTTGCACCCTTTGGGGGCTTGTCAAACAAAAAGCTATAATGGACTGTACTGGCATCTGCGTAACAATGAATTGGTGCACACAACAAAAGGTCATTGATGTACAACAAAAACAAAGTCGGAGACAAAACCGATCCCTGCGGGACGCCAGCATTTATCGAGTGCGAGGAAGAGGTGAAACCATCAGCAACCGTCTGAATCGACCTCTCCCTCAAAAAGTCGGCAATCCACATACACAAGAATGAGGGAAGTCCGTAGTCCGTTACAGAAAAGTCAGTTTTTGAAGCACTGACGAGCAACTGTAAAATAATTTAAAGAAAACATGTTAGACGCCCATAACTCTACCGTACCAAAATTGGAACACCTCTTACAATATCAAATGAATATTTTTATGGTAGTTTGTGATTTTTTTAATGAAGAAACCAATTTTTTTTTTATTAATAAAATATAAAAGATGCTTCAGGGCTATCTATCTAGGTTAACATAGAATCCCTGCTATTATTCTTAGAAAAGTCGCAATAAGAAGTGTAAGGTCAACTTCAACTGAAAATACAGAGTCCATTTCCAGAGGAAAGAAGTTCAGTAGACCGTCCCAGGCTAGGCTATTAAAAACAACTCCTGAGGCTGTGCAAAGAGATGCTGGGCATACTACGGATAGAGGACGCCAATGTAGCGCAGTACAGGGATGTCATAAGTGATAACCCCAACAAGACATAGGGAAGATGAGATGAGATACATAAAACTAAACATTAATTTACTCCTTTGTTTCCCAAGCCGATGCAAACAAGAGGTGACATGGCGACAAAGGTATAAAGAAAAAATGTGAGAAACGCCAGTTATTTATTTAATAAGTAACGGAGAAATAGATAGCCACACAAGGGTTATTTATTTTATCCTTGTATAATTATTATTCAGTGGTGATATTCCGAATGTGGGAAGTCAGGTAATATCTTGCAAATCATCTTAAGAATTGAGCATTTTAGATTGAAGTATTTATTGACCATGGAATGCATGTTATTCATTAAATAATTTAAGCAATATATTTTACTTGAATTGTTAGTCCTCGTTTTGGGGAAAGGTATAACTAATCAAACACTACAGCTGAGATAGGGTACTATCAACTCCCCTGAGTTTTTTACTCTGTTATTCCTAATCAATAGTGGCTGCCGGATATGCCTAGCACGAAACACTAAAAAAACTTGAGTTTTTTTACTTACTGAATCTGAAGGGCCGGCATGGCTGTAAATTTCCATTAACGCAGTTAACATGATCCTTATTCGTATTATTATTTCGTAAATCTCAATTTTACAGCCCGGCCACAAATTTTCCATTTTTACAATTCACTTCATCAACATTGCGCAAATAAATAAAAGTGTTAAAATTTTACAACACACTTGAATTAAAACACAAATAATTGCACTTCAATATTACACACTGCTTTTATTCAAGATGTTCTTTTTTTCAATGGGGCAAACGTTGTAGGAAGTTTCTCTCACTGCAATTATTTTCTTTGCACTGACTTTTATTCACTTAATTTCTTAATAGTACCGCTTCTCAAGTTAAATTCAGCAAACTTAATGGACCGCCTTGAAATTCATTTATTTATTTGTAAGAAACATTACAGAGGTAGAACATACATAATATGAAGTTAATTAAAGTTAAGCCAAAAAGGTTTTTTATGATAAATTTGCTTAAAGTTGAACATAGTTTTAATGTCTTAAAACTAATTAGTAGGTAAAGAGGAGATGAAGAGGAATATAGGATAAGAATAGGAAATATGTACTTCTGATACATTCCACACTCACAAATTAATTTATGATCTACTTTTGTTCAATATTTCTGAAGGTTTTTGTTTGTGAAATTATATGTTATCTGCGCACATATACGGGGAATTGGGGATTTTTTTCTAATATTATTTCTACATGTTAGCAAATGAAAGAAATCGATTTATCGTGTTGATTTTGTATGCTTGTCTTGATATTAGAGCTGGTGTGTTGCTATTCTATTCTGATATAAAATATTCTTAATAAGTGAGCTGTCACTCAATTAACGATGCTAAATGGCTACACTATACAATTTTAATTAAATGTCACGCCAGCAGCAAAAATTCCAAAGGAGAAGTTTGTAGAGAGGAGTATGGTCTTAAAAAAACTGCTTTCCAAAAGCGAAATGGTCCTCAGTTGTGCGGAATTAGATGAATATAAAAAAAGTTGCTTATTATTTGGTGTAGCTTAAATTCAAAGTCCTGTAACTGAGTAAATTCAGAGACCTGTGATTGTGTTCCCTTAACCTAACATAATCAATGCATTAATCTTTGATGATACTAGATGGACGTTTACAGGACACTGCAACTTTGGGAGACTCATCCAGGTGTTTGGGATGGAAAACAACAATGTGTAGCAGCTGTTGGATAAAAATGACAGATACAGCATTAATCTTTGATCTAGATTCTAGATGGATATTAACAGGACGCTGCAACTTTGGGATACACATCCGGGTGATTGGGATGGAAAACAACAATGTGTAGCAGCTGTTGGATAAAAATGACAGAGATACAGCATTAATCTTTGATCTAGATTCTAGATGGACTATTAACAGGACGCTGCAACTTTGGGAGACACATCCAGGTGATTGGGATGGAAAACAACAATGTGAAGCAGCTGTTGGAAAAATGACAGAGATATAGCATTAATCTTTGATCTAGATTCTAGATGGACTATTAACAGGAAGCTGCAACTTTGGGAGACACGTCCAGGTGATTGGGATGGAAAACAACAATGTGTAGCAGCTGTTGGATAAAAATGACAGAGATACGTCAATTCACCAATCAAAGAAAAAGATACCTCAAGAATTATGTTATCGAACAAGAGAAGTAGTCAAATAACCAATGACAATCCTAGCAAAATTCATTACAGGGTCAATGGGTTACAGGGTTACAATGTCAACCAGAGTTTATGGGAGCTATGAACATCACCCGGTCATTGGCCGAAATGGCATCGGGTTTGGGTCCCACTCAGGCATCGTGTTCAATTCCTCGGCTGGCTGGGTCCTCCACCATGACACAAGCAACACGTTCGGCCTTCTGCGGAAGTAGTAGGATATTTTCAAATATTGTCAGGATATTCGTAACCCGGGAATGTTTGTCTTACTTTTTAAAAACTAAACTAAAAAACTATATCAATAATTTTTTAAATGTTGCATGAGGTACTTCATTCGGTGAAGTGCAGTCAGTCTATTATATTTCAAAAAGTAATGAACATCTCATAAGTGACATTAAACTTAACAAAGTGTGATATAATTAGATCAGAGGAACATTAATACCTTTGTGTAGATGAAAAAAAATTGTGAAAAAACACACAGTTATGTTAAAGTACCGGTGTTTATGTAGACTGATGGGATTTCAAATAATGGGAGATATAACATGTTCAAATATTCGGCCATTTTGAGTACTTGTGGTGGAATAGGATGAAGGTTTTGGATTTCATTTTGGAATAGGATGAAAAAATTTGGGTTTCATTTTGTAGTATCAAAACAAGTACCTGCAATATAGAATTCAATAAATGTGAAAACAGTTCCGCAAGTAAAATATGCAGCAAGGTTGTAATATAAAAACGCTATATAAATTAATATCCGCATAATTAGATCGCACGCAAATCACAGGCACATAACATATCATTTTGCAGAGTTTGACACTGCAACATAAATATATATTAGAGGGGTAGTTATTTTTAAAGTTATTTAAAAAAAAATGCAAAATTAATTTTTTTTAAGAAAACATCCCCTAATTTACTGCTCAATTTACGATTGAGTTTGATCCGAAAAGTGGCATGCCTCCCCGCTCATGCCTTTCTCAGTCCCACATATTCTTTTGCTTATAGCCATTGTAAAGACAGTAAAACGGACTGTACCTGCTTGAGAATGGATCATATCAAGTTCGGGTCGGCATTTAACTTTGGCGCGTACTGTACTATATATTTATATAAAAAGTACTTATGTTTTAGACAAAGATTTTGAAGGACCTTTCAAAGGAGGAAAATTTGGCAGACATACTATTTTGCATATATTATGGTTTTCATGTTACTTACCTATTTACATACGTCTTTTGCAGTGTTAAACCCTGTTTACATATAGATTGCGCTTTATATATATATATATTTATCAAACATAAACATGGGAATGAACTTAACATTTTACAAGTTTGGATTACAATTAACCTGTATAACATAATATTTATGTTGTTGATATAAAATATAATCAATTTTTCCTCAACTTTTCCTTTAACTCAACATCTAAATAAATAATTAAATTGTACTGAAAAAGAGATGACCAAATAGGTACACTGCACACCTGCACAGAATTACAGAGTTCACAAGTATTATTAACCTCTATTTGGCCGCAGTCCCCCCAGCGGGTCCGGATTTTTTAAGCGATTTTGCCCCTTATGAATAAAGAAATTGTATGAAGAACAAAGTCAGAATCGCTTAAGCCATTCTCGTTCTTGACATAACGAAATACTGGATAGCATTTAGCCACTCCGAATAATTCATATTAATTCCAAATGACGCGCGGGACATCAAACGCTTGATAATATGAACGCTGTCATATTCGAAGCCTATATTTTTTCATTGTTTTTGATATAAATCCATTGTGGAAAGATTTAAGTGATTATTAGGACGTTCGTTTTATCTACATTATTTTGATGTAATTTTTGTAATATATCACAAAAGAAATGTTATAAAAATTGAATTCGTAAGAAAGGTGAGAACTGTCAAATATTTTACATCGTATTGAAATTTTTTTTTTTCTATGCTGGCTTTCAACAAGTTAAATTAGCTTCCAGTCTCATCTAAGTAAACCTGCCAATACTGAACCAACTATTGCAGCAACCATTGACTTTCTTTAGAAGATATGAAGAATGGAACCAGTGAAGGGGGAAGTATATGCAGGGGGATGAATATGTATTGTTTCTCTTGGAGTCTTTTTCAGATCCACGTGCCTTAACCAATCCAATGTCCAATTTAGGATAGAACACTGCCAGTATGCTACAGTATACAATGCACAGTAGAAGTGTCTAGGTGAATGTCAAATACAGAAAAAACTGATATATATTAATACACTATAGTATACTTAAAACCTTTTTTTAAAACAGGAGATTTATGTACAGATAGGTCTTTGGTTTAAAAAATGATAATGTTACAAATGCACAACATTAAATGATATGTACTAAAAATGTCATGATTTGTCTTGAATTTGTTTTGAACGTCTTCTAACATACATAACATCATTCCTGCCCTGGAAGAAAATGATAACTCTAACAAAATAATGTTTTCTGCCAGAACAGGGACAATATGATAAAGGGTGAATCAGTGCATTTGACAACTTTGAAAATGCTTAAAATCAATGATTTGCAATCAAAGTACAATTTTGGATATGTTAGTGGGTTTTTGAAAATGGTTTTGTTTGATAGCCATTATTTAACATGAGATTGAAATGGTTTTTAAATATTGTGATTTTGAAATTCGACTGATTAACCCTATACCAGGCGTGGGAACTGTAATGTGTGTTTTGAAGCGTCGGCACGCAAAGCCAAATTAAGCCAAAAACCCAGAAAAATACATCAGAAAACTGAGGTAACAGAGAAGGAAAACTCAATTATTCATTTAAGAGACCCGTGTACATAAATGCACATAAAATATTCAATGAGGTGCCCGTCACCGGCGTTGAGTAATTCGTCCAACCAACTAGAAACTTTTATATTTATACCTGCTTGATTTGGCCTTGCAAATACAACATCCTGCCGACGAGCGGTACACTTTGGGCTTATGAAAAGAAAACATTCTGCTATTTCCTGGAAAAAGAAAAAAAAAGCATTTTGAACAAACAAACAGCAAAAAAAAAGAAGAAAAACAATGAAAATAGAAAAAGCATTTTGAAACAGAAAGACATTACAAAAAAAGCTTTCTAATACACAGAACTGACAGATTGGTAAAATATATTCGTATTGAAATTGCATGGCATTTAATGATATTCTTGTGTATTGATGAAGCGTTGAACAGCACAGTGAACAGATATGTATAAATTATTATAAGTTTATGGCCTCGAGATGGACAGTCAGGAAGATATGGAAGTAGAATGAGTGCAGAAGAAGAGATTGTTTGTTTTCTTGAGAAGAAGATGAAATATCTATTATAAATGAGTGATTTGATATAAAGTTATGATGAGGTGATATTATGGACACAGGTAAAATGCAGAGATATTGGATCAGGAATACGTTTACGCCTACCAACAGATCCCGACTCCCAGGTAAAGTGAAGCAAGTGCAAATAACAGGTGGTCTTGATCCTGGGGAGACAAAGAATGTCTCTGTTGCAGAAGATGTGTGTCTCAGTAATAAATACCTTATTGGCGAGCATTTTTTTTATTAAAAATGACCTGAAAATCATTATCTTTGCATGGGATTCCAAAAGGTCCATGGTGTGAAGATACAATTTGCAAAAAATTATATTTTGTGGTGGTGTAAATATCATAGAAATATGTCCTCCAAAAAGTGAAGTGAAAAGAAACAACAGGAAATTTAAAAATTTAATCCAAAATAACGCAAAATCGATGTTTATTTGAGGCCGGATTCGACAAAAGGCTGGAACTACGGCGTGTGTTTGAAGGTACGAAAGATACATAACATACCTAAGTAGGTACAACCGATCGAAGCATTGTTTGCACGGGTTTGCAATTGCGCAGCAAGTAGGACGTAAAAGGGTGTAGCATGCATGCGTTGCACAAATGGAACTTTCATCTTCCCTAGTCAATCTCGCTAACTAAAGCTCGCAGAAACCAAAAACAATCGGCTAACCGGGCTTGGCAAAGCTTCATTTAAAGCTAAATATTACCAAACATAACGTACACAGAAAAGGGTTGGACTAATTACTAATAAAGAAATATCGTGAATCAGCACTATTTCAACCATAATTTTAGAGAAATAATTGTAATTTCAGTAATAAATTAACCACAACCGGCCATGAAGCTTTAAAAAATGAGCAGACAGACGCTTTCATTAATCGGCGTTCAAAACGTAATACTACGAGGAAACCATTTCCGACACAGCTTTAATAACATTCATCCGGATACATCATCGAAACAATTTTATATTTGAACGCTAATCAACACCAAACTTTAGTTTAAATCATTAAACAATTTCAATACTCACCGATGTCGCGAACGTGTCGGCCGTTTCAGACAATTTATTTCAGATTGCAGGATGCTTTATGCGCATCTATGCTGCGCAGGTTTCTGTCAAAAATATACAAGCTTTGTAGGTGCTACCTGCTACATGCATTTAAAAAGAATACCAGCATTCTAAAGAGAAACACAGACGATTCCGAAATCTGATTCTGGTGAAAAAGTTTAAAAGTGAAAAAGTATTACTCCGTAATTATGTAATGGGGTATTTAGCATGATTTTGCTGATAAGTGCCGCATTTGAAAGACGGTCACATTGACTCAGAAGATCTGTCAAATCTCAGTTTTTCGTTATATCATAATAATGGCGTCGTTGGCGTTGTTGTTTTGTATTTCTAAAGATAAAGTTTGATGGTGAAATAATGGATTATTTCCGTCAAACGATTGAATTGGAAAAACAGCTTAGATTAATTAAGTTTGTTCATTATCATTTTGCACTAGTCTCGTACCCTCTTTTATTTCGTGAATCTGGCATCTCCGGAAGTTGACCAAAATGGCGTTTTGATCTGTCAAATTCGATGTCGTAAATTACGTGATATACATGTATTGGTGGTGAGCAGTGCGCTAGTTTAGATTAATATTTAATTGTTTTACCAGCTAACAAGAGGTTGTAAAACACTAATAATAGATTTTTACCATATCTATCACCGTCATTGGTTCCTTAAAGTTTGTATATGATTAAGTATGATTTTTTTGTTTGTTTTACAGTGAATACTTCACAAGAGTCCCAACTGCTCCCGTATGGAGCCAGTGAGACTATGGCATCCCCAATTGGGGTATGTTATGAGACTGAAGGTAAGTGGGGAAGGGAAGGAGACGAAGGTGGGGAAGTATCTGGCTATTCAGATCTAGTCTTATCACACTTAACACGGCTAAAGCCATTTCAAGCAACAATTCTGAATGGTGGTCTTACACCAGGGCGATACTAAGAGTATCTTCCACTCTGGAACGTGCCGCAAATATACTACATATTATTTTAAATAATTAATTGTGAAATAACACAAATCAATTAAATAAAGTTTGAACCCGTGACCTTCGGAATGGAAGTCCAACGCCCTACCGCTGGACTACGCCAGCTGTCAGCCGGCTTCCTCTCATTGAAACATTATTTGATCCTAGAAATAGGATGTGGGTCTAACTCTATCTACCCTACCCATCTAATAACGTATATTAATCTTTTAATTACATTTTGTCCATTTGAACAATTTTTGTCCAATTGGACATTCATTTTGTACATTTGGACTATTATTTGACAATCGTTCGGGACAGAATTCACCCATGATGGTTGTAAACTTTTTTTACATTAACTCCGCATAGGAGGCTCTGATGAAAATAATTTCCTTCAGGACCTATGTCATTTTTGAAGATACGATGTGAAGTGTATTTTTTAAGGAGAGGGAGTAGTGAACGTGGGTCTTGAAGATACTTAAGTTGTGGGAAGGAGGGAATACAGAGGCCGGCAAATAGTTCCATAGCCGAGCTGTTTAACTCAAGAAACCGTAGAAAAAGTCAACAGTGTACATATGTTGGGCGCGCGTTTAGCATGTTTCCCGACTATGCACCAGTGCCGAGGGGATTAATGATCAACACTTCCAACGTTTGAAGGAATTAATCTACTATGTCGCCTTTAAATCTTTATCTTTTGGAAACACATAAAACACACCCCGATTATTACACATTGGAACCCAATAAGTTGACGGCATTATTATGATATCATAACCACAGTTTTAAATTGTTTCGAATGGCGTCGAAATATAATGAGTATTTGATAGTTCTTTCAATCTAATGGTACCGTACCTTCGCATGCGGCACCTAGCGGCAAAAATCATGCGAAAACAACCCATTGTCTAAAATTATTCTTGTGTGCAGCCTACTTTATGTATACTACGCGGCCTTTCAAAATACCATAGATGTTGCATTATTTGACAGCTTACATTTTGTTTACAAAACATGACAATATTCAAGATTGCGGATCGGAGCATGCGCAGAAGTTGATATCGGCTGGTATAAATTACCTGTCACTTCGGTTTGAGGTTTGACGTTATTGTGAACTGCGACTTTGATAACTTTGTCTGTTCTTGATGAAAGTATTATTTTCCCGTTTCCGCAATGGCCAGTAATAGTACATTGGGACAACACAACTTCAAAATAGTTTTGCTGGGGGAAGGAAGTGTGGGCAAGACCTCCCTTCTCGTCCGCTACATCGAGGACAAGTTCAACAACCAGCATGTGACCACTATCCAGGTTATTGCAATACTTCCTCCTTTACTCTTTAATTGACTTTGGCGTAATTTCGCGTGTGCCTTCACCACATAAATCTGTCTGTTACGCAAGACCCTCTTGAAACATTCTCTAAGAGATTAAGATTTTTCTAAGATTGTGTAGATTTGGACTTGCTGCTCAAATTTGATAACATGGAAAGAGAAAAGATGCGAATTTTTTGTTGATCATTATTTCAATGATACATTATTTAGTTTATTATTGTAGGTATGAAGAGTACAGTCCAATATTTTTATTGTTCAGTTTATTATTGTAGGTATTCAGAGTACAGTCCAATAATTTTATTGTTCAGTTTATTATTGTAGGTATGCAGAGTACAGTCCAATAATTTTATTGTTCAGTTTATTATTGTAGGTATGCAGAGTACAGTCCAATAGTTTTATTGTTCAGTTTATTATTGTAGGTATGCAGAGTACAGTCCAATAGTTTTATTGTTCAGTTTATTATTGTAGGTATGCAGAGTACAGTCCAATAATTTTATTGTTCAGTTTATTATTGTAGGTATGAAGAGTACAGTCCAATAGTTTTATTGTTCAGTTTATTATTGTAGGTATGCAGAGTACAGTCCAATAATTTTATTGTTCAGTTTATTATTGTAGGTATGCAGAGTACAGTCAAATAATTTTATTGTTCAGTTTATTATTGTAGGTATGCAGAGTACAGTCAAATAATTTTATTGTTCAGTTTATTATTGTAGGTATGCAGAGTACAGTCAAATAATTTTATTGTTCAGTTTATTATTGTAGGTATGCAGAGTACAGTCAAATAATTTTATTGTTCAGTTTATTATTGTAGGTATGCAGAGTACAGTCAAATAATTTTATTGTTCAGTTTATTATTGTAGGTATGCAGAGTATGGTCAAATAATTTTATTGTTCAGTTTATTATTGTAGGTATGCAGAGTACAGTCCAATAATTTTATTGTTCATCTTGCGTCAAGCAATCATTCCAATTAACAGAGTGAATTCTTTATGCACAGGAGTATGGCATCATCTTCAATGTTTAACTTTGCAGCTAATGATTTCTTCTTTTTTTACTACATTTACTTAAAATAAAAACTCAGTTATAATTTATTCCCGGAAACTAAAGTACGAGCCCTCTCACTGACAAGTTACAAGCAAGCTAGATTGACCTAGCCTTCGTGTTTGTCAGCTAAATTATCTGTCATGACGGTCGATTGGTTTGAAACATCGGTCATGATATTTAAGCTCGCCATGTTTTTCATCAACTGGAAACTTATTTTCAGTTGCATTAACCGTTATCTTCGATTTACTTTGGACAAAGACACCACAACTACCAGGCAATAAAAGCATTTGAACAGTCTTTCATCCGATACAAAAATGACGGAAACAAAAACTTTTAAAATTAAAGAATCCATTAAAAAACAAAAAAAGGCTACTTACAAAAAATTTACAATGTAAAAGAATAAAACACACATATCATTACAATTCACACATCAGTATACATACAACCGTACCTCGCAGTAGTTTATTAGTTTTCTTTTTCATTACCGCCTTTATTGTATTTTATTTTATTGAACTTTATTATATTGTAAAATGGGGGCCTCAGCACGGATAAAATACTAGTGAGCTTTAGACCACCGACTGGAGTAAATATTTCTTTAGTAATCTAATCTAATTTTCTTTCTGGCATCGAATAAAACCATTCCAATCATCAGTGTACAAGAATCTACATTGAAGATTCGTTTGGATTGTTACCAATCATCGTGACAAATCAGTCGTTTCAATGCACTGAGTTTGCACACTCTAAATGAAAATTTGATTAATTTTATTATGGGAATTACGCTAGAATGGGATTGTTGATTTAATTCTTATAAAGTTAATGCCAGCACCCATTCCAAACGTCTTTACTATGGATTTGAGCACTGTTGTTACGATTAGATTGTGAGGAATGAACCTCAAAATTAATTTTAATTTATTATCGTTCTCCTCCGTAACGTTCATAACGCCCGATATTACGCCTCTTCTAACGCTGTAATTTCCGTAACGCATACCCCTCAAGTCAAGCGTGCGTAAAGAAGTATTTACTTCAAAAAAAATTTTAAAACTCCTATTTTTGTCTAACTCATTTGTTTTTTTTGCAAAATTATGTTTCTGTAAATTGTTCCGTCTTACCAGAAAATGCGTTCACATATGTATAATATTTTGGAAGATTAGTCATTAATAAAAAATTTGTATTCATAATTAAAATATTATGTGGATTACTAATGTGTAAATAATTTTTTCCTGAAAATCTATGAAAATACATAAATTTAAGTTCACTCTTGGAAGAAACAGATCTCCAGATACTATTCTTCACTTAAACCCCGATGATTTCATCAAAATAATTTTATTAAATCCACTTTAAGATAAGATAGCATTCTATATGTGTGTTTTAAAATATTTGGTAAAAAAAATTGTGTCATCTTATTAGGCCATAAAACAATAGAATAATTTTTCAGCTCATTTTTACACCATTTCCCCGTGTCAATATCCATTTAACTGTAAAAAAATAAGAGAGACTCAATATTGTTTTGTTTCATTATTTTAATTTGCTAAATAACATAATAACAAAAGAGGTTGTTGAGTCTTCGTCGCTTCAGTTTGTTTTTATCCAACAGACCAAAACATAAATCGGGAGAAATGGCGCTTTAAAGTTTTTTTTACGGTAAAAGCACATACATTTTGGTGGACATAATTGTTTAAAAAATGGTCTGTTGGACAAAAACGAACTAGAGCGACGTCTTGGCAAGGTATTAATACTGTTAGCTATTAAATAAGGTGAACTTTTGTTTTATTGTTATTATTTTCTTTTCAGGCCTCATTTCTCAACAAGAAGTTAAACATTGATGGAAAAAGGGTGAATTTGTCCATTTGGGACACCGCTGGACAGGAAAAATTCCATGCTTTGGGTCCAATTTATTACAGATCCTCAAATGGAGCAATTTTAGTGTACGATATAACCAATGAATATTCATTCCAAAAGGTAATTACTTTATCCAATTACATAGAATATCGTCGATGGCAATCCATCACCCCATAATTCATACGTAACCACTTTTGGGAGAGATTAAATCGGCGGTGATTTTATGGAAACGGAGGGAATTTGAAATGCGTGGTGAATTTTTTTTAATTTCATCTTCTTCTCCTTGTCCTATGGGACATCTTCCCTTTGGAATCGCACTTAGTTTGTTCAGTGGAAGTCAGTCTCCAAGAGTAGCATGTTAAGTTCATCTCTGATCGTCTAGCTTCATTTCAAATCCCATTTTGTAACCCGGCCATTCCTTTAAAAATTCTCATTTTTATTCGGCAGCTTAAATCTGTTCTTTACATTTTTTTAATGTGAATACTGTACAAGAGTCCCAACTGCTCCCAACTATCTGAAGCCAGTGAGACTATGGCATCCTTAATTTCAGTATGTTGTTAGGCTGAAGGTATTGGGGAGGGAAAAGAGATGGGCGAGAGAAAGATAGGGAAAGGACCTCTAATGGCACTTTTGGATGATTTACACCTTGATTTTTTGCCGTCTTTATTATACATATTCCTATATTTGTTTTTGTACATTACTTTTGCTGAAATGGAATCATGTGAATTAATTTTAACCTGTCTGAGACCATTTGATTTTAGGTTCAGACTTGGGTAAAGGAACTGAAGAAAATACTCGGCGCAGATATTTGTCTGGTCATCGCGGGAAATAAGGTTGATTTAGAAAAGGAGCGGAATGTAACAGTTGAAGAAGCGGAAAGGTAATACAAATAATCTCTGCAACTAAACGTAGTTACGTTTTCTGAAGATTTTCTTTTTTCAACATTTATTACAATTAAGATGAACATTTTTTGTACTGCCACAATCATACTGCCATGATTTAAAAAAATGGGTATTTTGGGTTCACTATGTTTGCTAGTACACCATTGAAAGAACACCCAATAAAAATGCTGCATTTTAAAATAAGGCTGTCATCCCATGCGTCAGTAAGGAATGGACATAAACCTAATGCTTATAAGACCCCGCACTGTACTGCAGACCACGAACTTACTTTAGCGAACTTTATTTTTCTGCGAACTCGGTTTATGTCGGTTCCTTACCGATCCATGGGACGACAGTCCAACATAGATAATAATTAAGTGCAAAGATCAAAATGTTAGTATTTGTAGATGAACTGACTTAACATAAAATATATTTTGACTTATTGAAATGTACATAGTTGCGGGAGTGTGATATACCGGCGAATTTTTATACTCTATATTTTCATTGTATTTGCGACTGCTTTTATGTACATATCTATATTATTTAAAGCTTAAAATGCAAAGACAGATTTGTTAAAAAGATGATTAACCAAGGGAGTTATTTCGTACAATAACATTTAATTTTATTTATGTAATCATGAAAACAGTTTTTATGAAGATTTCTGTCTTTCTATCGTAATATGTTTATACCCCTCTTTTCTATCGTAATATGTATTCCTCTGGCCTTATTATATGAAGCGTAAAACATTTAGCTCACTGACTACTGTGTTTAGTAAAAGTTATTTGTCAAACTGGGATAACTGACTTTGAAGTTTTGAGTTGTCACTATGAATGTGGGTATTGTTAAGAAATAACAGTTTCTTGTTTGAGTTTATTGTTTTATTGTGTACTATGTAATTCAAAAAACTAAACAAGTGCATCTAAGGCGACCGCTATGGATCAAATTTAGAAAACATTGCTTATTGCATCAGTCCACGGTAAACATCTCTAGAGTTGGGTTTAGAGAGCGTGCTTAATTCACGATTCGTGTTGATCTAAACTGAGTTAATATTTATTGATTACTAAAGAGTACACCGCACACTTCGCAATGCCACTCAAAGAAAGTGTTTGTGTTTTAATTCTGTTTATTTATTTAAGTCCTTTTGGATATTTAGTTTTTCCGTTTGGTGCATACACGAATAAATCAGAAGGTTATCCACATATAGCTGTCAGTGTAAGAAGCATGGATTTTCCAAATTTAACCGTGCTATCCCCTCCCCATGCGCCCCTGTTCCCCTAACCTTACCCTCTCGCTTTCCCCTTCCATCTCTCCGACTTCCTCCACCTCCCGCTTTTTCCGCGTCCAGCGACTATTCCCTCCTCCCTCGTTTCCACTCCCGCTAACCCACCTTTTTCGTTCCCCTACCCCCTCTAATTCCCCTCACCATCCCTCCCTGCCGCTAAACTATATGAAATACATACATTTTTCAAACAACTATGCAAATTTCGTAATGCCATAGCTCACTATTATATATATATATATATAATATATATGTAATATATAGACAAATGTTTCAATATATATATAGGAACATTTGCCGGTGCGGTTTCATCGCAATCGAATGAATGGTGTAGAAAATAATTTTGCCAATAATATATATAATAACGCTATAGCTCATCATTATATTTCGAAATCTTCGCGGGCCTACGGTTTCATTGCAATCAGATGAATGGTTTAGTAAGGCTGGAATCAGATGGTTCACTCGAGTGAAGGTTTACTCGATGGTTACTCGAGTGAATGTTCCCATCTTCGTTTCACTTTTGTTTCATTTCATGATCAGACGAGTCATTCCGAGTAAAATAGGCCGAATGAAATACAGAAATGAACGATTAGTGAACTGTCTGATTCCGCCTTAAGGGACAAACAAACAAACATTCATTTTTATATATTAAGATTTTCTTTTAACATTTTTTTTAAAAGTTTTTGCTTGCGATTATGTACTTTGTACAGATTTTGCAGCGCTTATAATGCATATTTCCCAACATTAAGCACTCTCTGGAAATACATTTTTCTTCCTTCAAAAAAATCACAGTGTTAATGAGAGGGCTGATTGCACATATAATTTTTCCTTTGTCTTTCAGATACGCGGCATCAGTCGGCGCATTTCATTTCCATACTTCTGCAAAGTTAAATACCGGGATTGAAGAACTGTTTCTTGAAATGACAACACGATTGATTCAAAGATCGGAATTAGCCGAAGAGAAAAATAGCACTCGGCAGAGCCGGATCCTCGTAATCGATGAAGAAGAGTTACCAAAACGAAGTTGCTGCGGTTCGGGTCAGAACACCTAAGCGAAGAGTCTTATCCTAGAATTTCTGTAAACTATGCTGTGAATTTTAGAATTAAATCAACCAAAACTAAAACACAATAAGTTGATAAATAATACTTAGTTTAATTATTGTGTGTATCAAAGGACGTGCTAAAGCGACCCTGTTAAGTTAATATCTGAAGGTTAAATACTTGTTCCAGACAGTGTCCGCGCCCTAGCTTAGTAAATTACGCCTATCGAAGAATGTTCTCTTTTAAGTTACGAGGAATGTAAAAAAAAAGTCACTTGTTTACTTGAGAATATTTTATTATCATGTTTGTTCTAAATTCTAGAAAATGGTAGCTCAATTTAAAACTTACCTGGCCTAATTTATTAATTAGTGCAGAAGTGATTTGTTTCTTGATGCCATCCATTAGAATCATTTATTTATCTTCTTATTTATTACGAATTTACTTGAATTCAAAATTTTACATAAAGTGCAAGGTTTAGTTACGTAAGTTTAATTTAAAATCAAGTGCATCTGAAATTTATTTAATTCATATTTTTATATTTACAAATGTTTAATCACTTTAACTTATAAATATTTTCTATGTCCATTATATTATAAAGATGAATTATTATGTAATCTAAAGTTTTTGAAATAAAATTATTTGATTTAATTATAGTTTATTTTTACATGCTTTAATTTTATAAGCTTCATCTTGAACGTATGCATCAACGTAAGCTAAATATAAAAAAGGAGGGTTACTAGACATGTCATTTACTCAATTCATTAATAATGTCTTAGTAAAAATGTTTTGAAATTCAATTTTTTTAAAAAAAATTTACACCTAAAGGTTTAAATTGACAGACCAGCCAATCAGAGAAAAAGGAGTAACTGCGCGGAGCGGGAAGGTAGCATAACCGTCTCCCTTTCTGAGATTCGTTAATATATGAATCTGACAGGCTACTCGCATTTTAATAATCACCATTTATCTATTTAGGAACTGCTAGTCAAAATATATATTTTGTTACACTGTATAGTTTAGTTAAGGTTCTCCATTGACCAAACTTTTTCAAAACATCGGACAAACCAGACAAATGGGTAGGTAACAACATTTTTCCATTGAACACTAAAAAAACATTGTGGCCCTGCCCTCCCACTACTAAAAGAAATATAAAAAAATATGCATTAACGCCGTAATTAGAGAGTTATATGTATTTGCATATGCAAATGCATAAAATCCGATGTCAACTCATTATTAATATGATGTTATAGCAAGGAATCACATAATATGTATTATTGAAAAAAAACCATTACAAAAAATCAGAGTGTCATATCTGGACTGCGGGAGGGCCATGGGATTTCGCATAGAAATTGGTGAAGGTTAATTGGTTTGTTTTAAAGTTTATCTAAAATGAATTTGGTTTTGAAATGAAAATATGCATAGTTCTTACCAGGATGTCATTTTACCCAGTACCTACCTCTCCCCAACCCTAACCACATCACCTTGCTGGAAGCATTTTTGAACTTTGAATGACCAGAAAATTGGAGGGTATTTCGTTCTGGAAGGACAGAGAGAAGGAAAAACTAGGAACACCTTGAAAGCAAGTTCCTTCGAGTTGGAGTTTGTTGTCGTTTATTGACTAAAAAGAAGGTTTTTGAACATATCCAATTAAAACAATATTGTTTTATAATTATTTGTGTTGTAGCGATAATACCTCGTATTGCATTGGAATAAACTATATTTGTGATTGTGTCGTATTGTCCTAGAGATGAGTGATAGGTTTTCCTTCTTCCTTGTATCCCTACTGTTCCCAACACATATTATCATCCAATTCCAGCAATTTCATTTAGTTTTCATTTTGTTTATTTACAGTCCATTTACCAAGAGCATCTGAAGCTGTAATTCGGAAACAGTTTCGGATGCAACAGGTGATGTCATCTCTAAACTATATTTTCGAGATAACTGTGTTGGTAATCTGGAAAGAATGCTAGGCTGATGTAAGCATAAAGAATGAGATTAAGAAAGGGACAACTAGATGGATTGAACATGTAGATCAGAAGAATGTAAGGAGAATGTGTGACTGGCAGAAAAAGTCAGGGCACGATCAAGTGAATCAAATACTTGAATCGAGTCACGTCAAGCATCAGAACAATGTATGAATGTGAAACAAGAAGTCTACTGCAAAACTGAGTTTTTTTGGCAATCCTGTTCCGATAGACTGTAGATCCTCTCTGCCTACCCCTGCGGATTATCGTGCGATGGTTAGTTGTTAATATTTTTATGGCACTAATAATTGACTGGTCATAAACCAACCAGTAAATTTTGCTAGCACACTGGTAGATTATTGAATAACTTACTTATTCATAAGAGAGTTGGCCGACTGCCAGACAACTATTTCAAACACGGCGGGGTTAACCATGTGCTAATTTGACAGAATATCGTTGTTGCACTTGCAAGACCGGCTATGCGAATTTTACCAAATTTTACAGGGAAGCAAAAAATTTCCTAGTTTTTTATTCAAATTCGTCAACAAACTGTTACATATTTATTTTACTTTGTCTATCTTCTATATTATTCAAATATTTTTATTTTTTTTAAATATAAGTTTTAAATTACTTTTGCTCGAAATGATTTCTTTTTAATTATTTTAATGCACCTTATTTTTACATAGAGTTTTTATTTAACTAAAGACTGATGTTTAAAATATTTTACATTTATGTACTTAATAAGAAGTGTCAGGTGCTTATTAAAAATTAAAAATCATATTATTAAAAAATATTTTCCTATCAGTGAGAATTCAAGGAAAACGTCATTATTACGTAGAGTGGAAGATGCTCTCGTTATCGCCCTGGTGAAAGATGACTATTCAGAATTGAAGCATTGCTTGAAATAGCTTTAGCCGTATTCGGTAGCATAGCTGAGTACTCTCCCACCTAACTCCTTCACATTCTCTTTCCCCTCCCACACAACATACCTCAATTGGGAATGTCATAGTCTGTCTTGCTCTCGATCGTTGGGAGCAGTTAGGACTTTAGTGTGGT
Source organism: Limnephilus auricula (assembly GCA_951813805.1). Lineage (NCBI taxonomy): Eukaryota > Metazoa > Arthropoda > Insecta > Trichoptera > Limnephilidae > Limnephilus > Limnephilus auricula. The sequence goes on along the minus strand of OX638391.1, from coordinate 14,770,086 downwards.
TTTTTTTTAAACTTTTTTTACGTTCTTATAGTTTTTTCAAAAAAGTATCATAAATAGCTACTTGTGTATGGCTGGTTGATTTTGGTATTTTTCCTAGCCTCTCATTTTGATCACTTCATGTGATGTTGCAAATATCGGAGACGCAAACGGCTTCTATGATTGTAAAAATGTTGGCCCTGTAAAAATCGCACCCCATTTTTCGACTTCAGATGGGAATTTGTCCCAATTAAACAGTATGGTGTCCCAGATAATCAAAGAAAGTTAAAATTAGATTATCATTGGAGAAGAAGATAATAACAATAAAAAAAAATAATATCTAAATGAAAAATTATAGATAACAATAATAATCTAATTTTTTTAAATATGAAAATGAACAAGACACAGAAAAATAATACAAGATAATGGTCGCAACTGGGACTCGAACCCAGAACCTTACGTTAAATAATTAATTTTAATAATTTTTAACCTGAAAATTAGATTATTATTGTTATATTCTTCTTCAATGATATATTACATTGATGGAAATAACCTTCAAAAGTTAAAAAGAGAGTTTTTCTTTAAAAAAAAATGGAAAAATATATGTTTACTGTTGAGAATTAACATTAACATAAACTGAGCTTCAAACGTAAAACAGATTAGAGCCGATATAAACTAAAGCGGTCTACACACCATGCTGCGAACAGCCGGATATTTAGGGCTGTTCGCAGCTGGCTATAGTTTCCGGTCTCTTTTTTCCTCGTGCGAACCCGTAACATTCTGTTTCTTGTTGACTTCTGGCTCTTTTATTACACAACAAATTCAATATCACCATCTCATTTCTCTGCGGCGCATCGGTTGGTACTAGCGGCAGACGGTTTCTTACAATTTGCAGGCAATGTGAAACAGAGTGTTACGGGTACGCATGAGGAAAAAAGAGACAGGAGACAACCTCAACCTTCGATTTTTAGGCAGCTGCTAACAGCCCGATATGACGGGCTGTTCGCAGCATGGTGTGTAGACCGCTTAAATCAACTGTATATGAGCCCACGTAAGTACGTACATAAATAAATAGACTTGCATGTATTGCAAAAATTTTTTATTAGTTAGTATTTGTATGAATTTTACGAAATAACACAACAATAAATATAATAGTATTATAAATTTGACTAACCAATACTTAAATGAAGATAAATGAAAATGCGGTTTAATAAATAATGGAATATGAATTTTGAACTTAAACTAACCCTAAAAAGGCTATCAAATTGCATATTATTTGTTTTGAAATGTTGATATTTATATTGAGGCAAGCGAGGGTACAAATCAATAGTTTGGCTAAAATAGGAATTCATCAAAAACAAAACCATTCATAAAAAATATACATGTAATTAATATTTTCCATACAAACTCGCAAACAAATTTAATAATTTATGTATTCGTACAAAGTAAATAATCATTGCTTCGGGTAATTCTCACAGTTAAACAAACAACAACAATATTATTAGCAGATCCCTGGCTTTCTATATACTTCAAGTGCCATAGACCGTGGTACAAAACAAATAAATTATGTTTAATTTCTAACTAATAGGGGTACATAATATGTTAGCGGTATAATATCTTACAATTTACAAATAACAAAACAAAATCCAACTGAAAACTTTATTTAGTTATTCTATCTCGGGCACACCGTACAATTCAGTAAACCATTCAACAACCAATCACGGTGGGCCAAGCTAACTGCGATGTTCTTTGAAGGACTTAAAATCTATTGCAAAGGTTCCAGTTTAAAGGTAAAATCATTTAAAATAATTCTATCATAAACATTTAAATTAGTTTAAATCGAAAATAAATAATTTGGGCAATAAGGTCAGGTGTTTGTCACTTACAATGATTTAAATTATGTCAAATTAACTGTACTTATAATGTTATAAAATGTACTACTTTTTGTAAAAGACTGAATCTTATTTAATAACAATGCAATGATATAACTTGATTCAGAAAAGAGATAAATAATTTTATTAAATTTAAAAATATATTTTTGTATAGTCCATTTTATTTAAATACTTTATGTTTCATTATACAGGGTGTCCGGGGGTAAAGTGCGTTAACTTCGGGAGGTTATTCTACATGATGGTAGGAGTAAAAAAGATTAATAACTTTTTCGAAATTCCATCTTTTATGGGTGCTTTTTTGATAAAAAGATAAAATTAGTTCGGCGTGTGCCCCCGGCACTAGAAGGTATTACCGTTGTTACAATACTGGCCACTCGAAACCAACATCGCCACAGTCCGGCCCAGCAAATTTTTCGAGTTAGTTTGTACCTTACACTAAGGATTTTTAATAGGTACGTCTTTTTGTATGGGTAAAAAAGTAGGAATTTCGAAAAAAGTTATTAATCTTTTTTACTCCTACCATCATGAAGAATCACCTCACGAAGTTAATACACTTTACCCCCGGACACCCTGTATATGTACACACGTCATATTACTGAAAATTATACAATAATGTTTAACCCCTCAGGTTAATTTGTTCAGTTTTTGGATGCAAATAAACAGCTATTACCCGTAGAGTAAATTTGTTCGTTTTGGGAATAGCTGAAATAGTCACATTCAAATCGTCATATCTCCCTTACTGTCTTCTCAAATACGATCTAAACTTCTTAGTTTTTAAAATAGCAGTTAATAACAGAAGAATATAAAGAATTTTCACCTTTATGAAATCAAAAGTTCCGACTGCAATTTGATAAAAATTTATGAAATTTTGTGATTTTTTTTTTAATATGAAATGACAAAAAAGTGAAGTGACATTAATGTTTGTAATACATTTGTCTAATCATTATTTTTTTAAATTTTTTTATTATCAGTAATTTTAGTTCAGTGTTTAGATGAAAAAACTGTAAGGTGTGCCATTTTTTAAACTTTTTAAAGTTCACATTGAAAAGTTTAATATACCAAAAATTATATATTTATTTATAATAATAAAATTTGAAAGCGTATTTCATCATCTTTAAAAACAGTTTTTAGATTTTGGATACATTCATTTTAATTTTATTGCAAAGTGGAAATATACACAAATTCTCCACAAACACACAAAAACTCTTCTGACAGCAACGGTCAATATGCCTGAGGGGTTAAAACCAACTTTCTTTATATTATACTTTTATTTCCAACCTGTATCGTTTATCAGAATTCTGTAATATGTGCACATGAAGTGGCTCACTAATAAACGTGTTTTAAATTTTACACAACTGATAAACAACCGTACATCATACAGTAATAGTTGTGTAAAATTTTAAAATACATTTATTAGTAAGGAGGAACAGGTATGCATTACATTATATTCATTGCTTAGTACATAAAATACTGCCCTGACAAAGCTAGACTGCTGTCAAAACCGCTTAGTCTCCAGTATAAAATAAAGAGAGTAATTTTCATTTAAGTAATTGTTAATTTTCGCAACATATCAAACCATTAAGTGATTACTTTGTAAGAAATCACATATTAATGTTTGTTGAATAAATACCCAAGTACTTATAAAATTTTCAAAATAATATATTTTTTTGGTTAAAATCAAAAATAATTTGTTCTTAAACGTGTCACATTATCAAAAGATACAATTATTGTCATTAAAAAAATGATATTGTATTATAACATACATTATAAGAAAATAAAATGATTGATTGAAGGTGAAGAACGGTAAACATGTAGAAGAACTATGTCAATATTTTATTTTATAAAATGATTATAATAATATACATAAATATTAGAACATAAACTTATTTTCGACTATATTTGAACAAGAAGTAATAATTTTATTGGCAATACACAATAGTTTTAACAATAACAATACTTATAAAATTGATGCCCTTCATGGCAGAAAGTTGTATTATCATGCACATACAGAAATTTACAAAAATCGTTCAGTGTATCTCCAATAATTAAAGATGAGTATTAACTGTAACTAGGTCTCCAATATCCATAAATCACTTTAGTTTCATACTAAACCATCTTAATGTTAGGTACACATAACTGTTTTAGTTTCACTAGTATAGTGTTACCACCGCAGTAAGTCAACCACCTGCCTGGTCGCCGGTCGCCGGTTGCCCCGGTGGTGCACATTGGACTACAACAGCAGTATTGTCAGTACGTTCACTGATACCAATCAGATTCAGCCCATCGCTACATTAGAATTTACATTTCAAGTGAAAAGGTTTTGTCCTCTTCAGGCAGGCAAGTGGTTAAGGCATTTTTAACAATAGAAAACACTTTTCTATCTATAAGGCAATTAGTATAAAAGACACCGGCTGTTGTGGGAAAGATATGCAGAATATATGAAGAGGAACACCAAGAGCATCCTATGGGTCACTGTGATGATATGTGATGATTTGAAGGTCGGAGGCATTTCATTATTTAGAGAGCTTACTGATGACTCTTATAAGGGCCCCATTTTCATCCTTCAGCCGCTTATTTTCTATCAGTATTGTTGAATTGCACTAGAAGAAAGAATTAAATCTTATTAATTATGTCATCTGGACTTTTCATCCTCTTGGGGGCAAAGTTGTTGTCCTGTAAATAATTTCCCCAAATCTTTAGACCACCTATTACAAATCTATCAATCTTTAACAATATCTGAAAACCAAAACAATACTTGCACTAAAATAATGTGTATTATTAGTAGATGAAAATTTCGTTTAACATTTTCGCTTAATAATAAACAGTCACAAATGAAAATATAATAAAATATTTGTGTATACATTCTGATAACAAAAGATAAGATTAAGTACAGTATGTTGATGGCCAGATAAATATTCTATGTATATAACTTTAATAGTCTCAAAAGTGTTGAGTAGGAGATGAGGGTGAATTTTTAATCATTGCTTTTACATGGAGAATTAATAAATTAAGTTTGTCAGTTACTGCCAATAAAAAAAGATTTCATAGATATAAGTCAAACTTGCTTATAACGAGTACAAGGGGACCGACTAAATACATAATATACAGTCAAACTTGGTTATAACGAGCATGAGAGGACCGACTAAACTAGGTTATAACAAACATGAGAGGACTGACTAAACTTGGTTATAACGAGCATTAGAGGACTGACAAAATTGGTTATAACGAGCATGAGAGGACCGACTAAACTTGGTTATAACGAGCATGAAAGGACCTACTAAACTTGGTTATAACGAGCGTGAGAGGACGGACTAAACTTGGTTATAACGAGCATGAGAGGACCTACTAAACTTGGTTATAGCATGAGAGGACGGACTAAACTTGGTTATAACGACCATGAGAGGACCGACAAAATTGGTTAAAACGAGTATGAGGACCGACAAAATTGGTTATAATGAGCATGAGGACCGACTAAACTTGGTTATAACATGAGAGGACGGACTAAACTTGGTTATAACGAGCATGAGAGGACGGACCAAACTTGGTTATAACGAGCATGAGAGGACCGACTACACTTGGTTATAACAAGCCTGAGAGGACCTACTAAACTTGCTTATTATAACGAATGTGACAGGACAGACTAAACTTGCTTCTAACGAGCACGAGGGGACCAACAAAATTTGCTCCTTATGGCACTACTCGTTGTCAGAAATAGGTATTTTTTTAAATCATATGTATACATCTACATACATACCTACCTTTACTATCAATTAGCCAATGTATAGTATTTTTCAAAACACAAGTATAGGTACTTATATTTTTTTTTCAAATACATTAAATATATACACTTTATTGATAAAATTTAATCAAAGTTTTTTTTAAGGATTTTGTTTTCATGCTTCTTAATCACCTAGTTCAAGGCTTCTAAGAAAAATATAAATAAATTGTCGATCATATTATCATTAGCTTGCAAGTATTGTTGCAGTTATAAACCTGTTACTTGTCTTAAATGCTTGTGCAATTATTATTGGTTTCAGTTGTCAAAATTCTTTCTTACAAGTAAAGCACACACTTAAACAAGTAAAGCACAGCCCACGGATCAATTTCATATGATCCAGGTTGCTAGAGCTAGTTTTTAAAAAAGCTGGAAAAAAAAGAATCACTAAAGTACCATTGCGACTGTATGGTGCCTAAGCCTTTTTCCTTTTTCGGCAGTTTGGCACTTTAGCCATTTTTCCATTATAATATTTTTTTTAAAATGCCAAGAAAATTTAAATCAAGGATTTCGCTGTCAACCTCCTTCTCCCACGAATATAAAAAAGAGAATTCAATTGAAGGTAGATACTCTATGCGGCCTGCATTTAAAAATTGGTAGGTTTAAAAATATTTTAATTCATCCCTAAAGGACAGAAATTTATGTCCACCGGCACACGTTTATCTTTATTTGACACGATTTATATATTTTGCACATTATATCAATGAAGCTACCCCATTTTAACAAACGATTGTATGAAGATAAGCCTGAACTAAAATATCATTGATTAATTGCTCATTAACTCGCTACTGCTGTGATCGTTGTAACAAGGTTCGACGGTAAGTTATAAATTAATGAGAAGCAAAGTCGATAAACAATTGTCTTGAAGTTGGAAATACTAAGCTTGAATCCCACAAGGGGTCTCATTTCTATATTGAAAATAATAAAAAGGATTGAATTTTATTTTTTACATTAGATCCACACAGGAGGCCCAGAGGAAAATAATTTCCTCCAGGGCCTATGTCATCTTTGGGGATGCTGTGTGGAGGGTATTTTTAAGGAGAGGAAGTTCTAGGAAGGAAAAAGGTATGAGGGTTGAGTAGGAATCAGTGTGTCTAGATTCTAGATGAACTGCCGCCAAGACCTAGACAAACCTCACACCACGAACCCGGGCACCCCTGCTAAGTCACCAAACGTAGCGAACCACTTGGGGTGACCTATGGCAGAGGTGTTGGTTATCCAATAATTGGTTCCCGGGGTGGCGGTACCCATTCCCGCCTCCCAAATAGAAAATGTCTTTTTATCGCTATTTAACAAAAGATATAAAAAATTTCCAGTCCCTTAGAAAACTTTGAGTTACAATGCATATACCAAATGCTATGGGATACAATGCACTAGAGAGAAACCGACACTCGAAAATCGTCAAATCCGATGGATCAACAAAATGTGAAGTACGTTTGGAGAATAAGGGAGAGGATATCAAATTCAAATGGTAACTTGAATTTGATAAAGAAAATTTGAAATAAAATTGCTGACAATAATAAAAAGCTAATATAAAATACATCATTGCTCTATAAGATGTTCATTTGTATGCACGGAGATAAATTTTTTTTTTTTTAAAAGTGTAATGTCTTTATAAACAATTTATACTTATATAAAAAAAAAACAGAAATAATAAAATTAAAAAAATAAATCTTTATTAACTGCAGTCTTTTTAAATGGGTTGTTAATTCACAACAAAGCTGAATCTGTTGTGACGATTTGTGTTTACAATATGTTAATAAGCATCATGATACATAGCAGTTGCGTGAACTTTACTTTCCATTTTAAATAATAAAAATCAAGAAGGTGACAATTTTCGCTGTGAGAAAATTATCAATGATAACTGACTTTATTTACTTTACGCTGCCAATAACAATAATATTGATAAATAATGTTTTATTATACTTTCCGATCAAGTAAAATATTATTTTTAATTCTTAATAAACATACAAATGGTGATTAATTTAACGAAAACATTTTTTTAAATACAAAACAGTGTAATAAAATAATACTTGCTTGTTAGTTTTCCACAAACTTATATATTATACAATATTAAACTGAAATAACAGATGGACAAAACAGTAAAATTATTAGTTAATTACAAAATATATGTTTTACGCTTTTCATTTCTGGCTTTCCTGTATAATAACCCAAGCTATAAATTATTTTTATAATATGAATACATAGCAAAACGCAATTAGCAAAGAAATGGTTTTGCATTGGTAAAAACGCCAATATCACTGAAACGCTTGTAAAATACATATAATTAGTACCAAATTGTTTACGCATAAATAAATATCTGAATGTATCGAAATTTATGAGACATGAAGCTGTTATTATTAACTTCTTACACTTTATTTAAAATATATTGTGTATTGAAGATGATTTTTTGAAAATACAGTGAAACCCTCTTAAGAAGTTTTCCAAGGGACCGGAAAAAGAAACTTCAGTGAAACCTTATAAGTGGGAAAAATTGGGCCATTCAGTCTTCAAGGGACCGAAAAACCCAAACTTCTTAAGCAGGAAAACTTCTTAAGAGGGTTTCACTGTACCGTTGAAGCTTCATAGAAGAAATCTGATTTTTTTTTTTGCTAGTTTTGAACTTTAAAATGAATATAAAAAACCACACAACAATGATGATTTGGCAAGGACATTTAAAAAAAGGGCCAAATTTAACAATTTCTTGAGATGCATCAAGTAATGATAATATTATGTAATACATATTTACAATTTTAGGATCGCATTGTCAAATTCTATAAATATAAACCTGTAAATAACATACAAATATAACAATTTTATTTTAAAAGGGGGAATTGCAGAGCGCTATTAAAGCATTGCCTTTAAGATTGAAGCTATGTATGTAAATGGTAAGAATAATAATGAGGTGTTAGTTCAAAGGCGGCTACTAAACGTAAATTTTGAAAAAGTCCATACAACTTCAAACATCTGATGGTTACGATGATCTGTTCAACAAGAGTTAATGAAATGGTACAAAACATAATATTTACAGAACAGAAAATAGGGCATTTTAATCACAAAACTCCATAAAAACAAATAACCCAAGACTTTATGAAAATATATAATATATATTTTTAAAGCAGAATGACAACATAAAAACATTATTTTGTTTTTTGTCTTTAAGTCTGGGTGTGGATGACCTTGGTTAATTTTGGTAAAAGTCCAAATAACGCTAATTTCACAGATAATGTATTACCTACCTACATATCTATTTTTTGTTGGAAACCATTCTAGTTATAAACAAATTCTAATAAACTCGAGAATCGATTTTGAATATTTTAAAATCAAGACCATAAGTAGAAGTTCAAGTTTTTAAAATGTTTTTATGAAAATTCCAAAACAATCCATAGTTCTATGTTAGTGAAATAAATAAAAATAATAATAAATGTCTTTATAAACTCTGTGGATGGACAATGCAATGAAGGAATGAAGATAATACTTCCGTGAATGTACATAAGATATTTGTTTATTTCTGTGCACCGAAACACTACTTGTATAGTATAGTGATGCTCCCAGGTACAGGTGCAATAGTAACTGTTACTAACCATTTGAAAATGAAAGTTAACTGCATTGTACGATACCAGACAAAGAAAAAGTTTTTCTTCAGATTTATGATGTATTTAATAAACGCAGGGTTTAGATAGTTAGGATTTTCTAAAGCAATACTTTCATACATAGCATTTGGCCATCATACCATTTCAGGATAAGCAAGAAATCATAGTATTTTCAACAGTCTGATTTACCATAACACACTCTACACTCAGAAAACCCAATTGTTTGGGAGACCGAATTGAAAGTTGTAAGCAATTATATTAGCCCTTTTGCGTAAATGCATCAGTTATAAGAAGGGAGTGGATTTATGAAGCAATTTCTAGAAAGGCATTTCATGTATATGTATTCATAAACATATTTAAATAATATGTATTTGAAAAGAGAGGAGCCTATAAATTTCTCGAACCTATAACTTTGAGACAAAAAAAAGTATTGATTATTTCACAAGTTCTGTGACATTCTTAACCAGACAACATTGTTACATTCAACAGTCATTTAGAATTTGGAAGCAAAAAATGTAATGAATAATGGAATATTTGTATGTACAATTTCCACGTAACATGGGTTGTTATTTGACAAGCAAACAAAGCTGATTAATAACTCGGGTTTGGGGAACAATGCCATGCTTGGGGAAAGTGCTTTGGTTGAAAGATCTTTGGTGGCATTTACCTATTTGCCAGTCGAGTTGGTCAGTTTGCTCACCACTCTAGTAAGGGCTCGATTCTCAGCCTTCAACCTTTCATTCTCAGCTTTGAGCTTTTGCAATTGCTAAAAATATTTCCCAATATATTTCAGATTCATAAATGGACGAAGAGTTGATTAGCACAAATATATTGTTTCTACAATTGCGATTGTTGAAGACTTCACAGCAGAGATAAAAATAATAAAGTGATCAGGATGTAGTCAAATAATTAAGAAATAACAAAGAAAATGAATTAGAGATTGATATTTTGTGAAAAGGCACCCTGACAGCAGCTACTTGAGAAATAAATGGTGCATAACTAATTGAGTAACATCTCGGCATGGAGGGAGATTTCTCTATACATATCAGGATTGGTAGAATGAGATACATTCATCTTGGCCGCGGGGTTTGAGGGTTAATCTTCAGCTTTCTGTCAGCGCTCGTTTGCCTGTCGTCTGTTTCAATTATAATTACTGAGAATAATTATTATTGAAGATAAGAGGCAATGAGACAAAGTGTCGAAATTAGTTTATTTTAGGTAATTATGATTTTAAAAACTTTTTCTTTGTATTTTACAATGTCAAGCTGAGGACTTCTTATTTCCCAAAAATACTTTTCAGGGGTTAAATAAGACTAGACACTATGCCAACTTTTAGATGTGGTTTTGAAAAAAAAAAAATATATAATAAATAAAAATGATCGCAAGAAAATTTTGACAGTCATCATCAAATCTTCTTTTCTATATTCTTAAGACCATTTGCAACAAAATGGTGCTTGTATCAGTTTCATATTACCTTCACAGTGTGGGAGATTAATGGTAGAAATAGTCTTACCTTCAACTCCTCCTCCATCTCAGACATTTTCCTTTCCGTAGCTCGCCTTTCTCTTTTTTCTCTCTTTTCATTTTCACTTACGGAGGTAATCTAAAATATAATAAACAAAGTTATACGCGCAACAAGAAATCAGCAATCAATTGATGATAAGGTCAAATTAGTCACTAATAGCGTTGTATGTGGTGAGTTGCCGTAAACTATAAGTTAGTGAAACTAAAGTGAATCATAAATACCGCAGTTGTATATTTTTCTATTGAGTGTCTGGCTTCTTCTAATTCTCGTTCATTGGCTAATATAATTTCTTTTAATTGTTTTATTTCTAATTGACTTGCTTCCCACAGCGCTTTGTAGTCAATTTTACTTGGCTCATCTTTGTTCGGTGTCGATCTTTCAAACGAACTCTGAAAAATAAATATAATATATTAGTAATCATGCCAATGACAGGGAGTCTTCTCGGATGAGTGTAATCATTTGTAGATATACACATAAAGTAGTAGTAGTAAAATGATTGGCTAATATTATATACTTGTTCTGTTGACTCTGATCCACTTTCTGCTCCATCATTGGTAGCCGCCTGGTCAGGAGTTATTTCCTGCAATAAAAAATACACAGTAATGTAAAATGAATCGACAATTAGAAATTTATTGAAATAAGTTTTGTAAAATATGTCACCCCTCATAGAAAAGCGAAAAAAACACTACGATTATAGATAGGAGTTGAAAATTTAGGGAGCATCATAGACATTCAAATATTATAAATAAACTACGTGAAACCCTCATAAGAAGTTTTCCAAGGGACCGGAAAAAAACTTCTTAGGCGGGAAAACCTTATAAGTGGGATGAATTGGGTTATTTCGTCTTCAAGGGACCGAAAAACCAAACTTCTTAAGCAGGAAAAATCTTAAACGAGAACTTCTTAAGAGGGTTTCACTGTATATAGTGATGTTTTTTTTATTAATACTTTATTGATCCACCTTACATTGCGAAAATATTTATTTGTGCTGCTTTAAACTTGAATGGTGGTTATTTTATTTCGTCCGGCCTTTGCTTACTAAAACATGTCTTAATCTCATGAAAATATTTTACTAAATGATGAATGTATCCATGAGAACTGTCAATATATGTACTATTTTGGTACTCACATCGAGGTCCACATTCACAACTCCGGTAGATCTTCTCTTTGGTCGTCGTCGGCGCTGTATCACATTCTGCGCCGCCTGAGTGGCGCCTCTCGTCTCCGCATCTTTCTCTTCCTCTACAATACCATTGTACCAATGAGAAAATAACAAATGTTCAAAAGATAAAATGAAAGTGCTTGTACACACGTACAAGGATAAATGGCGGAACAAACGAAGGTGACAAATGGCAAGACTATTATGCAAATGTAGTTTTACCTTTTTTGGGCGGCGGCAGTTGGGAGGCTCTGGGAAGGGCTATAGTAACAGTTGTCTCATTTTCAGGTTCAGTGTTGGTATCCGCTGCCTTGTCCCCAGCCCGGGAGTCATCCAAACTAATCTGATGAAAAGCACATTCAAGGTTTACAATTATGTAAATATAGACGATTTAGAGACATAATTCTTTACAGATTCTTTTTTTTACATTCAAGACAAGCCTGAAATGCCAAATGAGCCAGATGATTGGATCTGCAGAAGATATACATAAATAAATATAAAAAGTACTCTTAGTATTGTAGCAAACATAGGGACAATTTAGGAGGGTTTCGTATTCCTCAGCAATGAAGCAAAATTTGAATAAGAACATTATTTATAAGGCAATATTTCTACTTACTGTTTCCTTCTGATTGGATTCTGTGTCGGTACTTAAAGTTGAGTCCCTCTTAGACACCGGCTCTGACTCTGTCTTGACAATGATCAGATTGTTATTCTTTTTCTTGACTAGCTGTTCGGCAGATTTGATTTCATCGAGGGTGACGCCCTGCGTGGAGCGCCGGGTTTCTCTGACACGTTTGGCGTGTGCTTTCCTCTGAGTCTCACTCTCTTCATCACGAACTGGTGGGACAAACGATCTGGAAAACACATAATAATTATTATTTTGCAGTAAAAATTTGTTAAAGTGACATACGTCTGTAGTGACTCCAACGTCCTGGAACTCTCGATGTCACTTTAACGTAATTTTACTGAAGCATTCCAAAGTTTGTTAGTAGGTATGATGTTATTAAAAGTACAAAATTATAAAAATCATCTTATAAACCAATACTAAAAATGCATAATTAGATTGTACAGGACGTTTACTAATATTTCTTTCTGGAACTTGACACAACACAAATTCACGGCTATCTATGGTTAGTGGAGGAGCACCTGGCGCATTCATATGCACTTTTTAAACAGGGTATCAAAAGTGAAGTAAAAACAACTCAATAAATAAAAGGTTAGAAAAAGAAAGCCAAATAAAATTGTAGAGATAAACAATGCAACCAGTGGAAGATATTTTGGTTTGATGTATACTGACAAGCATAATCTCTGCAATTTTGGGAAAATTATACAAAATACAATAAAATTAAGAGGGATTAAAAATTGTTATTTATAAATATGACACAGGAAAACACATTAGATTGACAGTGGGTTTTAACTCTATTGTGTCTACCAAATGGTTTTAAAATCTCAAACACACTCATTACAATCAGTTTGCAAACTTTACTTGAAGAAGTTCTTGAATATATTTCCAGGAGAAATTTTTGATGGCGTCGGTTCGGCCGGCAGAGCTTTGGTTGCAATGTCATTTTGCTCATTTACATTTTCCATCGAACTGTCAAACATAAATATTTTCAATATTCATTTTCCTTTTGGACTTGGAAAACAATACAGTAAAACTCGCTTAAGAAGTTCCCATTTAAGAAGTTTTCACGCTTAAGAAGTTTTGATTTTCGGTCCCTTGAAAATTCCATACAAAAAACTGCAAAAAACACGAATTTTTCCCACTTAAGAAGTTTTAGAGCTAAAACTGCTTCCCGCTTAAGAGGTTTTAGAAATCCGGCGGTAAAATCAACACAAACGAAATATTGTGCCGCAAAATATCTAAAATGAACCTTTTTCCAAGTCATAAATTGAAAGATGTTTGCTTCACAGATTTCGCACGATCCTAGTACCCATAACTAGTACCTGAGACCATAAAACCCTTTGTCGGCCGCCGGGCCGTAAGCCGTAACCTGCCGTAACCCATAAATAAACCAATACCCAGTCCCCTAATCCCCTAACTAGGTACAATAGCAATGCGACCTGTGGAACAAATAAGCAATGCGGAATTATGTAGGTAACGAATATGCAAGCATCTAGGTTGAGTTTAATATAACCTTTCATGTTTTTTCGGCCTCAATGACAACGTGGGCTAGATCTACATTTGCATACTAATAATCTTCCTTTTGGTACTGAACACAGAGATGTTTCGTAATATTATTGTATAAAAATTTTATTCCATCGAATTTGAACACGAAAAACTTTTGATAATCTATTGGATCGCGGTTAATACGGAATATTTCACCTTCAAATAAATATATTTACCTTTATTATTACATAACATGATTAAATATGCCAGGGGAGATGGTAAAATATCCATTATAATTACGTTTTTTCAATCTTAAAAAATTGCCATGCATCATGTTTCATCTGACATTTGTCATAAATTAAGTTTGAAGGTTCGGAAATACATATGCATAAATTTAAAATTTAGATTGAAACAAAACTTCGCAAATGATTTTTGTAGTTTTGTATTCACCGCGAGACTGAATTCGATAGTTTTACCAACTTTGGATGCGTTAACCATTGACATATGGCGTTAACAGATATAATTCTAGCGTCAAACAGCTCATATGATACAACTTTCTGATTCGAACATCAAGCCATTTATTTACGTGCGAAATCGTAACTATTCGACGTCTGGTAGGTGGGTAGGACATAATATTGGGCTGCGCGTATTATTTTCAGAAGGACAAATACCTAAATGTCAAAAACCGGCCGCGACAGAAATCGACTGCGAAATTTCGATTTCCGCAAAAATATATCGTATTTTTACCAATTTACTTCAAATACCTAGATGTCGAGAACCGGCCGCGACCGAAATCGACTGCGAAATTTCGATTTCTGCAGAAATATATCGTATTTTTACCAATTTACTTCAAATACCTAAGTGTCGAGAATCGGCCGCGACCGAAATCGACTGCGAAATTTCGATTTCTGCAAAAATATACCGTATTTTTACCAATTTACTTCAAATACCTAAATGTCAAAAACCGGCCGCGACAGAAATCGACCGCGAAATTTCGATTTCCGCAGAAATATATCGTATTTTTACCAATTTACTTCAAATACCTAGATGTCGAGAACCGGCCGCGACCGAAATCGACTGCGAAATTTCGATTTCCGCAGAAATATACCGTATTTTTATCAATTTACTTCAAATACCTAAATGTCGAGAACCGGCCGCGACTGAAATCAACCGCGTAATTTCGATTTCTGCAGAAATATACCGTATTTTTACCAATTTACTTCAAATACCTAAATGTCAAGAACCGGCCGCGACAGAAATCGACCTCGAAATTTCGATTTCCGCAGAAATATATCGTATTTTTACCAATTTACTTAAAATACCTAGATGTGGAGAAACGGCCGCGACCGAATTCGACTGCGAAATTTCGATTTCCGCAGAAATATACCTTCAAATACCTAATTTCCGGCCGAAGAACTCGATTTTTGGCAAATTTTTATGATTTTTTTTTTCATAAATTTTGGATTTACACGGGAATTAGTTAATTTGAAATTTGATGTCTTATGAATTTCGAATTTTTTTTGACCGCTTGGAGCATATAAGCTTGTTTTCACGACAGTAGGCAGACATAGGAATGACGTATGCCTCGGACTCGAGTTATTAAATGGCTAAAATTGAATCCCACTTAAGAAGTTTTCCCACTTAAGAAGTTTTTTTTCCCCGGTCCCTTGGAAAACTTCTTAAGAGAGTTTCACTGTACATATTAATACTAATTAAACAGAGATCTTGCTTCATCTGATCATATGAAGTCGGTTGTAAACCGATAAGCAGCTGTCCCAAATAAGCAAAGCTTAAGTTAGGTAAAAAATGTATATTTATTTATCATTACTAATACAGCTGGCGTGGGCAAAGTCTACCGAATTACTGTTGAATGAACTTGGAACTCAAGTGGTACGACACATTCCCTCCCCTCACCGGCGCAGCAGACCACACGCTTGCCATTCTTAACTAAAATTCGTTTGCTGTTGTCCCAATTAAACGGAATGTTGTCCCAGATAACAGAAGTAAAATAGTATTGGTTTCATTTCCTTGGATTTGGCCTAAATAACCGACTGTCCCAATAAATCGGTATCCCAATTAAACGGAATTGAATCTATATACATACCCATTTTTAAAAGAATATCTGATGCTCCATTTAAATTATATACTTAACCTACCATTTGACGTAAGCCCGCCGGCGGGCGCCTCAAAAATTATAGTTTTTTTTTTTTGCGATTTTAACCCATATGTATAAAGAAACTATATGAAGGGTGAGGTCAGAATCGCTTGCGCCAATATCTTTCTTGACGTAACAGTTGATTTGACTAATCTAGCTACTCGGAATATTTTTTAAAGTAATTATCTATGACATTCGGGAGTCATTCTTTTTCCCGAATTATCAGCTGTCAACCTTTTAAAGAAGTACCAATGTCATTCATTCTTCTACAACACCTTTGAATTGTTGGTTTTCATGTAGGATGTATATTATTCAGGATGTGTAGAAATCATAAAATCAGTTCATATTCGTATAAATAAATATTTCTTTGCCGAATAAGAGAATTTTGTTTTTTTTTAGGGAAAACTAGTAACGATATTATCATGTTAAAATATATGAATAATAAAATACATTATCTGGTAAACAGAAAACAATTGCAAAAAAAACAATTCCTTTGTTTTTATGACTATATGACCAGAAGTCATCAAGGTAATTTCCGTGCGGTATTTTATTATGAACCAAACTGTTTCTAAAAACTTTTTTGAAATTTCCGATACAAAAAATATTTGCCTGTACAAGTATTTCAATCATAATCAAAGGAAATAATCCTAAAAAAAAGTATAATAAATAAATAGCAAATTTACCTTCGGGCAGGTGAAGGATTGGACGATGGGATGGTTTCTTTCTTTTTATCTTGTTGTGGAGATCTGGAATAGTAATACATATATTTTAAATATTACGGTACATGCACAATGTGAAATTTTATTCCTGAGTAATGGGTAAGATTAATCAAGTTCAAATGAAATTTTCATTTTCAAATTTGGAACTGATAAGTAAGTATAAATCGCATCATACAAGCAATAAAGTAGGTACCAAAATTATTTCATTGATTAATAATTCTTTATTTGAAAAATGTGTGTTTGTTTTGTTTAAATTTTTAATGGATTTATTTTATCCTTCATTACCATTGATATTATGTATTACCTTTATTATTATAAATATATTTAATAACTCAGGTACGGGACATACGTCATTCCTATGTCTACCTACGTTAAATTATCGTGAAAACACGCTTATGTGTCCAAGCAGTTAAATGAAATGTAATAAAGTAGATACATGACTATGTACCATAATGTACTAATCATTGTCCAAAATACTAATGGAAGGAAATAATTATGCAGAGTCATTGGATATTTTATCACTAAATAAATACACAAGATTGTTACTTGTGCAGTTCAGTTACGCATAAAAAGAAAGTTAAAAAAAAAAAGTATAATTTTTACTATTCCTAATAAAAGCCCTCAAAAAGTGTGTCAATGAAGAAAGTTGACAATATTTGTTTTTGAAAGGCAATAAATGAAATTCACAAATCCTACAATAATAATATCCCGTAATTTTTCATAGGCCTGATTATTAAATAAATAAAAAAAATCTTTAAAACAGATACTTTGAAAGATTTAACATTAAAATATATTATACCATCTCTATTAATGGCCACCATGTTTGCATTCCAAAAATATTTGCGGAAATTCAAGTTGAAGTAATGTACATAATTGTTTCTGACGCACCCACACCTAACATAAAACTGATCTACGAATAGTGTATCATTCAATAATCCATTTAACCCTTTGGGAGTTTCATAAATGTTAATAATCCATAGAGAAATAAAGTAATAATATTTATTATTTTTATAATTTTTTTACCAAACAAAAAACTAATTGCCTATATTTTTACAACATCTATTGAGCAGGTGACAGAGAACGGTTCAATGTCTAATCGACTGTGAGATCTCAGCGTCTGAATTCCCATAGTAAATTTATTCAGATGCGATACTTCCTCACATGATAATTCATCACATCATAACTCACATTAATCTACCCTTCCATTTCCCCCCCCTCACCTAACCTAACCTATGGTTAAAAACCCCAATTATCAGTTTACGACGCTTCAAGACATGATGAGCGATTATCATGTGAGGGAATTAACATCCGATGAAAAGTCTGTACTCAATATTCATACACTTAAAAAGTTTCCACTGAGTAGACCGGTCACCACAGAGAGCATGGCTCACTCAAGGGGCATAAAGGGTCATGCCGATTTTTCGGCATACCGCACCCAAAGGGTTAAGTGGAGTGATTGTGATATCCCACGTTTACGTAGAAGGAGGTGAATGCATAATATTTGGAAAATGCACAAAGATTTATCAATATGAAAGTCAAATTGGCTACTTTCCAGGAGATTAAAACTGGTGAAATATTCAAATTGTTATTATTATTAACCTTGACCATTCATTCCCAAATATTGGAAAATTATTGGTTTTATTTCTTTTTCATGACTGTTATAGGATTATTGGATGACATTTGTGAAGGAAAGTTCCTAGTTACAAATATAATTTTTAGTATTTACGTCTTTTAGTGCTTACGCGTAAAACAAAATTATATTATAATAAAATAAATAAAAGTAACAATGGTTTTATTCCCACTACTTGAACACATTAATTTATTTCTTTACTCACAATTTGTCGATCTCGCAACTCTGTGTTCGGCGAAGGATGATCTCATTGTCTGAAGATGGAGGTGAAGTCGGACATTCTTTTTCGGTGGTGGCTGTAATTAATCAACAAAAATAATATAATCTTTAATAAATCTATACATGTATTTCATTACTAAGAGTGATTTAAAAGCCTACGATGGCTTACTTGTTGTCAGATGTGAGGCTTTCTGTCTTGCTGAATGCCTCCAGGAGGGTTCGTCGTCTGTGGGAGGCGATTCGGACGGAGACAGTGGCCCGGCCGTGGGGGGCACAGCCCCTCCCACCTTGGGCGGCTTGCCCTCATTGGGAGGAGCGCTGTGAGAGTTGGTGTTAACAGCATTCTTCTTTTCTGTTGTAGATAAAATATATTACTTTGTTACCAATATTTAGTTACCGATTTAAATGCAATTAAATTACTCCATCATAATTGGAGGGGGGGGCAGTGCTAAAGTGCACAAACTCCATCAAAATCGATTTTGAGATAAAGAGACCTAAAAGATATTGTTTTTCTCAGCTCACAACAAAGCAAGCCATGCTAAAAATGCTAAAATTAATTGTGAAAAACTTTTGGTACTAAGATAGTTTTGGAGGTTCGAAACAAAGTTTCAACAAACTAAGTTCCCTTTTCGACCGGCTTCATACGATCGTGAGTTTGATTTGAAAAAAAATCCTGACAGAAATCTGTTTTTGGGAACGGAACTGGAGTCGATCAGGGTACCTTTAAACGCGCGTTTTTCGAGCAGTAAGTCTCCTAGCCCTATGGGATCATAAATTATGAGCTTTACTAGTGTGGTCCATCAAATTTCTGACATTTTTTCTCGGTCGGAAAGGGTTATAAACATCATATTTTTGGATTTAAACTATTTTAAAATTGAATTGATCCCGCTATGTACAGGTAGATCAAGTCAGTTTTACTATTTCTTTTATAACATAGTTTATAGTTTAGGTAACAATAAAAAGTTTGTCAATGATTTGATTGACCTTTCATGACTCATTTATGATACAGGCCAACACCTAAAATCAAATTACAATAAATTGAATTAACATGTTGCAGAGATGTACGAGTCATCACATGAAATTTGAAATGGTGTTATAGGAGTGATTTCATATCTTATTGAGATTCATTCTTGGATTATTACGCCGTGTTGCGCTTCCTACTTCTTTAGCCAACAGAACAGCGTCACAGTATCCATTATCAGGACAGATGATGGACATGTCTGTAATGCTGTCTGAAATGTTGACTAAAGGAGAATGCGTAACACAGCATAATAACCCAGAAATTAATCGCAATAATTTATTTTTAATTGATTAACTAATGTTTAAGACAAGATTTTATGCATAGCACAAAGGGTAACAATTATTATAAGCAATCATTATTAGCCTGAAACACTCATCCATATTGAAAAAACCTCCCGAGATAAGATCATCAAGACATCACGTCGGCGGCATGTATCTTTTCTCGGGAGGTTTTTTCAATGTGGATGAGTATTTCAGGCTAATAATTATTGCTTATAATAATTAATCACAATAATACTTTTGGCAGTGTGAAGGTAGCGACAGACACGCAGCTCAAATCAAAAAGATTCTTATAAGTAGTAGGCGGCTAGGCGGTGGCAAAACGAAGAATTCCAAGTCGCGAATCGCAAAAACATCATTTGGAGATATGGAGGTTTGGTTTTTAGAATTGATTTGTTATTACAATAACATATCAATTCTAAACTATAAACTTCAATATCTCCGAATGATGTTTTTGCGGATTCGTGACTTGAAATTCTTCGTTTTGCTACCGCCTAGCCGCCGACTACTTATAACACAATAGCGCTCGCCATACAATCCCATACAGACCCGCCAGACGTAAAAAGATCATGTATTATAAGCGCGGTTTGAATCTTCGCTATTCTGCGTTTTTTCCGTAACCGCTACCGGAGCTATATCAGAAAAGTTATGCGACCCCCCTCCGCCGTAAACAGGAGAGGGCGTCATTTTGAATACACGGAGCATGCACGGAGCCGTCAAGTTGACATATCCACTACAAAGAAATGAAATTCCTCGACCGCTTCCGAATCCAACAGACCCTCTATCCTGCCGTAGGAAGAAATTTTTTATAACGTAGTGTGTCGGTAGAAAAGATACTTTATAACACAGTATCTTTTTATGTGAGCTTCGTGTCTGTCCCTACCTTCAATCTCAAATAACATTTATATTTCATTTCTTGAACTCATACATCTTAAATTGAACATTTCTGTAATCATCATAATTATGTAAATAAAATGTAAATGTAAATATAAATGGAAATGTACATAAATTTATTTTTATATTGTCTTTGTGATCAGTTTTTTTTTTTTAAATTTTCTTCTTACCAACAGTCTTTTTGATAATGTTATTCTCTGCTTTATTTTCAATCTGGAGGTCTAGCTTCTTGTGTTTAATTTGTAGGTCATCTGAACCTGTAGGTCTCCTCTTCTTATTATACAGCGCCATTGCCAGTGTGTCGTGCCTATTCTTCAGATCCTCCAGGTGGTCCATCATGCTTGAGACTGCTACATCGAAACAGGTCTGTCCCTAAAAATGGTGTCAAAATAAGTAATACTACTTTTTACAGATTAATAAAGTGGTATTATGATACAACTACCAGCGAGGAATTTTAATAGCCCAAAGGTTAGAGGAGAAATGGGAAAAGATAGAGCGAGATTAAGAAAAAAAAAAAAATTGTGGTTGGATGGTGTGGAGGGTACGCATTCTTAGGCATAAGGAACTGGGGAGAAACTGCAGGAGACCAACATTAGAGATTTATATAATCTATATTGATAATCAGATCTGATCATTAGAACAGCCGAAGCTATTTCAAGTAATCTTTCAACTGATCAAAAATATTGGTTTACGAAACATTTATCAAAAAGAATGTGCATTATCTCACAGTCAAATGATCGCAAGAAGCACTGGTTTTACCCTTTTATTGGTCTGCGTGAAACTAATTTGTTTTCCAGCTAGCGGCAATGGAATCACTAAGTTTTGTAAACATTATTGAAGTAAATACTTCTTTACGCACGCTTGACTTGGGGGTAAACTGGCGAGAGCGTTATTTATTTTATTTTATTTTATTTATTTGCGTTATAAACAGTCTATACATTTATATATGACAGTGAATAATATGTTTATGTCATTGACCAATAAAATAACGACATTTAAATATAGGACCATAATTAAAAAAAATATGCAACAGTATACCTAATACAAACAATTCTGATTAAGCGCATCTTCAATTTACAAAGTGATACATAAAATATATACACATTTCTAAGGTTTACACTTAAATTTTAAAGGATATCAATAATATCTTTGAGGAAAAGATTTCATTAAAATACAAACTACTAAAAGTAAAAGAGAAAATGTGAGGAATTAATAAAAATAAAAAAAAGAAATCAATGAAATTAAGTTTTTGGTTAAACATATGGCATTCGATGGAATGTCATTTTTTTATGAATGTTGTGAATTTAGCAAGGTTCATGTTAAACACATCGATGTTTGGGGATGTTTTTATGAGAGATAAAATCTAATCGTAACAACAGTGCTCAAATCCATAGTAATGACGTTTTTTTTATTATTTTATAGTGAATACAAGAGTCCCAACTGATACCGTCTGGAGCCAGTCAGGCTACGGCATCCCCAACTGGGGTATGTTATGAGGCTGAAGGTATGTGGGGAAGGGAAGGAGATGGAAGGGAGGAAGGTGGGGAAGTACCTGGCTATTCAGATCTAGTCACTAAACACGGCTAAAGCCATTTCAAGCAACGTTTCAATTCTGAATGGTGGTCTTACACCAGGGCGATACTAAGAGTATCTTCCACTCTGGAAATGAATTCTGGTTTGGAATGGGTGCTGGCATTTATGCTGACAATAGTTGTGCGGTTGTTTCTCACATTCTAAACGTTAAAATCTAACTAATAGCACTTTTTCGATTGAAATTTTTTGCATTTCTTGCTGCAAAGGTGAATAAACGTCGCTCTCTAACTAGAATCCGCATCAAAAAAGTTTTATTTTAAACTTTGTAAGAATTAAATCAACAATCCCATTATAAGCGTAATTCCCATAATAAAATTAATCAAATTTTCGTTTAGAGTGTGTGAAACAACCGATTTGTCACGATGATTGGTAACATTCCAAATAAATCTTCAATATAGATTATTATACACTGATGATTGGAATGGTTTTATTCAATGCCAGAAAGAAATTTAGATTAGATTACTAATGACGAATTTACTTCAGTCGTGTGGTCTAAAGCACACTTGTATTTTTTTTAAAACAATACAGTTAGAAATATTTTAGGTATGGGCTATCGCGAACTTTATTACTACCAATTTAATCAGTTATATGAATGCTTAAAAAATGTATTCATAACGTAGATTCAAGGCTGCGTATCGATAAAAGTAACATTTGATAAAAACATTTTTAATTTATTCCTAGCAAAAGAACTACATCACGCAAGAGATGCAACGGTATTCGATGGGTGGTTGTATTATGAAATTACTCATAGGTGGTGTTACTTTTGGATTGAAATAAGGTAGGGGAATATAAGTAAACCAGAGACAGCGTTAATGCAACTCTTTAAAATATGGGAATATATCACACAAATGGGCCGTTTTCGCAGAGATGTGAGGAAAATAATAATAATTCCTCCTTTAAATAGCAATCCTGATGAGATATAAAACTCATTCTGAGATTGGAGGAATTTACAAAAGTGGGATGTAATACAATTTTCAATTTAAAAAGAAATCAAAATTATAAAATTCACAAGCACAACGTAATACAAAAAAAAAAGATGGAGTAATAATTACTCGGTTTTTTAACTGTTAATTCATGGTGGAATTCCATTGTATTAGATATGAAATTAAACCTATTTTTTTCTTTTTTTTAACAAAGTGTAAAAATTGTTTAATTTTATATTTTATTTTTTTATTTTTTTTATATAGTGAAACCTAGCAAGAGTCCCAACTGCTTCCTTGTGGAGCCAGTGAGACTATGGCATCCCCAATTGGAGTATGTTGTGAGGCTGAAGGTAAGTGGGGAAGGGAAGGAGATGGGGTAGAGGAAGGTGGGAAAGTACCTGGCTATTCAGATCTAGTCACTAAACACGGCTAAAGCCATTATTAAGCAACGTTTCAATTCTGAATGGTGGTCTTACACCAGGGCGATACTGAGAGTATCTTCCACTCTGGAACGTGCCGCAAATATAACATATATTATTTTTATTAATTAATTGTGAAATAACACAAATTAATCAAATAAAATTTATTTGCGCACGCCGGGTTCGAACCCACGACCTTCCGAATGGGATATATTAATTTTAATGGGATATTTAATGTAAGAAAAGATACAAACTCAAGTAGAAATAAACAACAATAAGAAAAAATAACAATACATAAAGAAAATAGATATGTGTACACATGTATAAACAATAATAATCACAAACCCAAAGAGGAAATAAAAAATATAATAAAAACTAAAACAAAATCAGTTGAAAAGCAAAAAAATGTAAATAGATATATTATTTGATTCTTTCAGTATCTCATGGGTACGGACTCCCATATTTGTTATCAACTCAGAAGTACAGGACATTTGAGATGTGTGTTAGTCAACAGTTGTGTATTATACTATCTGCGGGTTAACTTGAAATTGTGGCAAAATGAAGTCATCATTGAGGAACTCAATAAGGAGTAATTGGAGATATAGATAGATATACCCAACCTAACTTGCAATTTTTGCAGTATGACTTCATAAATGAATGTGCAAAATGTCAACGGGGAAAGAAAGTATTATTTGTTTTCAATTCTCTCATGTGGATTAATTTAACATTGTTGCACACATTTAAGTTAAACACATTATTATCGAGTTATGCGGAACAGTGTTTTAAAATTGCATGTTAAATAAACAAACTAATCGGTGTTTGCACAACTAATGGATTCAATAATGTAATGTGGCATATTCGATAATTGATTCAATCAAAAATATAAAAATTGCTTTACTATTGTATTGATAAATAAGGTATAATAAAAGTAGAATAAAGTTTTAAAAAATGTGTATCTTTATATAATGAGACTACCAAGAATTGGCATTTAAAAAATTGGTCATTACATTTACAAAGATTATTAAAATTCAATGAACAATATCAGTTTTTAGTTTAGATTCGGGTTCATTGCCCAGTCATTTATTAACATTATTTATATCTTGTGGTATTCCTATCACACTGATTATTAATGCTTATCTCTAGTGGGTGAATCATTTAGATATAGACCAAAGGGTTTTCCTCTAAAAACTGAAAGAACGGTGTAGAACTTACCACATAATTCTTGATATCCATATCAGCTCCGTACTGAACCAGGATGGATGTAGCTTCTTGCTGGCCCCAGTGAGCCGATGCGTGCAGGGGAGTCCAACCGTCAAAGTCAATGGGATCCACATCAACGCCGCAACTCCCTAACAATATATTCATGACCTGGAAATAAAAGACCAAGAAATATGTCAACTATAAAGCAGAAAATCGGTTAGTTGCTGCAAATTCCTACGACAAATTCGTAGTTACTTTATTTATTATTATTATTTTTTTTTTTTTTTTTTTTTTTTTTTTTTTATTTTTTTTTTTTTTTTGCTTGTAATGTTATTTCCATCATGAGCTATGGAGCTTTCAAATATCCATTACGTCTATTGTGTACAACATCAAAAATGTACTCCATTGTGTAAATACAACTAATACACGCATGTAAATGATATCATAATGGCTGTATGCATAATGGCTGTATGAACATAAGTCTTCACACTATCAGTTTTCCTATGGACCCAAACCTTCAATGGCGAAAACTGATACCATCTTCTCAGCAGATTTTTGATATTTTTTTATGCAGATTATTGTTTTGTTTATCAGTTAAAAAATTGTTGAAAATCAGGCAAACATGACTAGTACAATATGACAAATGACAATATTAAATGGTGTTTCACTATGAACGTATTCCCAAATGTTTGTATCCACCAATCATAATATTTTATCCAACATACGCACCTTGATGTATCCTTTGGCAGCGGCGACATGCAGAGGAGTAGCACCCGTTTTTTCATCGGCAATTTCTGCATCGAGGGATTTGGTGATGTACCATCTTTTAGACAGCTCCGTGAGTAGCCTTTCCTCTTCAGAGCGGGCCTTTTCACAGTCGATGCCTGCAAAAAAAAAACACTGGTAAGGTCATTTATGAAAATTATATTCTGACTTTCTGAAGTCCCCGACGTTGCCCGGGTTTTTATGCAGAGTTTTTCGAAATCAGATGTACAGTAATTTTCCTTTTATTTCAAAATTTCGTCAAGAAGTATCAAAATGGTGCTAAAAAGATATGGTTTTTTTCGAATTCTCATGCAGGCAGTGACTTTTCCTTAATTTTGCGCGTCAAGAGTGCAAAATATCACCAATCTCGGAATAAAACTGTTTATTTGTATATGAATCAAATTCACATCACAATTTTATTATATTAACCTGTCATTGGCCGTACGTACTCCGGTGTACCATCGATTTTGTCCTTTATGTATAAAAAATTGTATGAAGAACAAGGTCAGTATCGCTTGGGCCATTCTCGTTCTTGACATAACAAAATACTGGATAGCATTTAGCCACTCTGAATAATTCAAATTAATTCACAATGACGCGCCGGGCACCAAAGATGGCGGACAAAATGGCTGCCGCTTTTTTTTTTTTTTTTATATAAATCCATTGTGGAAAGCATAGATTTGAGTGATTATTAGGAAGATCGTTTTATCTACATTATTTTGATGTAATTTTTGTAATATATCACAAAAGAAATGTTATAAAAATTGAGTTCGTAAGAAAGGTGAGAACTGTGAAATATTTTATATCGTATTGAAAAAATATATTTTTCCTATGCTGGCTTTCAACAGGTTAATAGATAGATTAGAAATATTTCGAGAAGGTTAGGTTTGCTGAGAGAGAGGCAGTTCGATACAGATTACTTCGGTTAGCCGGAGATTCTGCGATGTACTCAGCGTTGATTGAGTAAATTTGTATGGCACTAGGATTGTATAAGAGACAGGTAAAGGACAGAGTAAGTTTTAGAGACCATACTGAATGACTGATAAATTATCCTAGAAAAGTGCAAAAATTGTTTGTACATTTTTGATTAGATATCAAATGAATAATTTATTTGAAAAACATCACTTGTCAATCGTTGACGAATAAAAGATAAACAGTGTATTTTTCACAGAATCAGTTAATTATCTCTTAAAAAGAATTGAGCGGCTAAACATTTCATTGATCTCATGGCAACAGAAAGGTTTGCGAAAAAAAATGGTTCTAGAAGCAAAATCTTGCCTACTTTTAACTTGTTGAAAGCCAGCATACAAAAAATATATTTTTTCAATATGACATAAAATATTTGACAGTTGTCACCTTTCTTACGAATTCAATTTTTATAACATTTGTTTTGTGATATAATACAACAATTACATCAAAATAATGTATATAAGACGAACTTCCTAATAATCACTCAAATCTATTCTTTCCATTATGGATTTATATCAAAAACAATGAATAAATATAGACTTCATCAATATAGCGTTCATATTATCAAGCGGAAGCCATTTTGTCTGCCATCTTTGGTGCCCGGCGTGTCATTAGCAATTAATATGAATTGTTTGGAGTGGCTAAATGCTATCCAGTAATTCGTAATGTCAAGAACGAGAATGGCCCAAGCGATTCTGACCTTGTTCTTCAGAATTGTTTGTATTAGGTATATTGTTGCATATTTTTTTTTTTATTATGGTCCTATATTTAAATGTCGTTATTTTATTGGTCAATGACATAAACATATTATTCACTGTCATATATAAATGTATAGACTGTTTATAACGCAAATAAATAAATAAATAAATACAATTTCTTTGTACACAAGGGGCAAAATCATCAGAATTGTTTGTATTAGGTATATTGTTGCATATTTTTTTTTTTATTATGGTCCTATATTTAAATGTCGTTATTTTATTGGTCAATGACATAAACATATTATTCACTGTCATATATAAATGTATAGACTGTTTATAACGCAAATAAATAAATAAATAAATACAATTTCTTTGTACACAAGGGGCAAAATCGCTTCAAAAATCCGGACCCCCCGGGGGGACTGCGGCCTACAATAGGTTAAACTTAGCACAATACAAAAAGTAGATTCAAAACGGCGAATCTTTCACCAGAATGAAACTGAATAATGATAAATGACAAATGATTTACCTTGCTTCTGAATTTCATCATGGAGAAAATTCTTCATGGGCCCGGCCTCCGCTATGTCCACGGGTAGCTCCCCTTCGTTGTTGACTGCGGAGAGGTTGGCGTCGTGGCTCAGCAGGAAGCGAGCGATGCTGACGAAGCCGCAGCTGGCCGTGGCGTGCAGCGGCGTCCAGCCCTCATTGTCACTGTGGTTCACGTCGGCCCCCAGCTTTATCAGGTACTCCACCATGTCCAGCTTGTCATCGATGCATGCCTGTTGACAACCATTATTGCATTATGTGAATATATGGATCACTCTCAATGCATATTATGTGAACACATAACATAAACATAAACATGAAGAAATTCTATTTAGATCGTTATATCTGACTATTTCCTTTGTCTATCTATTGTCACCAATAATATTTTTTAAATGTATGATGACAATACCCCTCGTAAAATTGTTTTGATTTATTTATGAATATCTGATTGCCATTTGAACGGCTGCGAGTATGAAAAGAGGCAGAGCCCTAGCGATGATTATGTATTGGCCGAACTATTTAAAAGAACCCTTTCCACCATTGCAGATCCGTCGTAGTATAATATTTAGTTGTATTTAATTATCTAAGTAAAAAAAATTTGAATTGGTGATAATTTCATAAAAAAATATTTGTGCTTCTTTTGGCTAATTTGTTCGCTTTTCAAAATGACTAATACAGGTCTCATAAAAATCGTTGTGTCTCCATAACTATCATGGTTAGAAATATGATCTCAATGGTGTTAGAAAGAGAAAACACCAAGCTTTATATTCAAATCTAAAAGTTAACCATAAAATGTACACCTTTATGAAACCAAAGTTTTGTCATTATCAGTAATTTTACTTAGAAAAAAAGTAAGGTGAGCCATTTACAAAACTTTTTATGTTTGCATTAAAAATTTTTGTATTTCAAAAATTATATGCTTAATAAACTTGTCTTACCAGAAAATGTGTTCATTTAGCCACTGGAGCGACAGAGAAATTTAAAACTTTTTTCTCGGATTGCTAAAGGAAATTTTTCCTCGCACATTAAAAAAAATCATGCCTCCGAATTTGAATATGGAGATAAACAAACTGACGATAGTTCTATATAGCCAATGAATTCACCTATATTTTGTCTATTACAACATATTCGTAGGATTTATAAAAAAAATATTATTATATCATTAACTTTAAAACATTTTAAAGAATCTAGAGAATATTTGCCATATTTGGGCAACAAAGGAATCTGTTGTTTTGGAAATAGTGCCATATTGTGGCAAAAAGCGGTCGGGTGGATAATATATTTGTAAAAATATTATTTAATCTACTGTAAGTAGTTTCCCTAGAACAGCTAAGAGAAATGAAATTTTTGATTATCCATATATATACAGCGGCACTCTAAAGGTTAAGCTGATTCATGTATCTATAAAGATATGTAACTGAATCATATATCTTCAAACTCACTATAAATAAACCATTTTGTTAAAACCGCCGTGTGATGGGACGCTTGACACAGAAAATATGTATATAGTTCAAAGGTTAGTAAAGATTTGATGAATTGGAACTGAAATGAAATAACAAAAATTCCAAACATTTAACGTACTAAGACTCACCTGGAAAATCTATCCACAAGCACATGGATTTGCCAAAAAGAGTAATGTGGTAATGTGAAATAAGATGTAGGCAAATAGAAGCAATTCTGAGCTAGTTCAGGCAAAGATGGCAAAGAAAAATAAAAGGAATACAGTGCTAACATACACTAAGATGTTGAAGGTATGGAAAGAATACTGCACTAATGTAGATCAAGATGTTGAAAAAAGTAAGGTATACTGTATTAACGTACTGTTCGAAATTAAAAGAATGTGCTAACGCAGACTAAAATGTTGGAGATGGGAGATGATACTGTGCTAACAAAGACCAAAAAGCCAAATGGAAGGAACCAAGAAAAGAGGTGTAAGGAGTACTATGCTAACATGGATCAAGAGGCCAAATGAAAGGAAATAATGCAGACCAGTGACGGACAACCTTTTTAGCCAGAGGGCCAATTTTTTTATTTTCAATTTATTCGCAGACTGCAGCAGGAAGGGCACCCACAGGTTGACATTGTTAAATTTGCAGTCGGTGGTGTCGCATTGTCTATTCTTATTTTCTAAAATGGATTTTTTTTTAATATAAATTTTTATAAAAAAAGTGTGAATGTAAAAAAGCGCCACAGATGAAAGTTTTATATCCCCAAGACAAAACCAACAAATGTTGTCAATGTTTATCATTCAGAAATATTAAAGAACACATAAAATACCGAATTCCAATTTTGGGCAACTGTTGATTTTCATCGCTCGGAAAGTTTAAAAATAATTTGTCAAGATAAACTTGAAAAAAAAAAACTTTAAAAGAATTCATAAACTGCTCATTCGGAGACTTAGAACTTAAACTCCTTTCGTTTCCTAAAATGACCCTCCAAACAGCATCCCCAAAGATGACATAGGCCCTGAGGGTTATTTTTTCTTCAGGGCCTCTTGTGTGGAGTGATTGTAAAAAAAAAACGGTCTCCCGATCCAGCCTGCCACGCAGTTGGTTGGCATACGCTTCCGCCACCGAGATGCTGACAAACCTCACTTCATGATCCCGGGCTCCCCTTTTAAGTCACCAAAAAATGCGACCTACATGGGGTGCAATACCAGCTACTGTGCAAATGAATAAATATGTCAAATAAAATCAAACTGAACTTAAGTAAAAAAAATTTATTATTATTTATTCTTCTTAGAACCGAGAATTCAATATCAATTTCATCTGTTACCTATCATATAAAACATTTTAGAACAAATTGTAAACAAAAAACGTACGAACATTTTAATTGTTTCAAAATAATAAAAGACTTTTCGCTTTACAGAGAATATTCAATATCATTGCCGGAACGGACTGTATTCCCCGATCACAGTCGCTCATTCCCGATGCGAGTCGATGGTAGCGCGACTGGTCTACCGTTTGGCAGGAACAAAAGTCCATCTAGTTAGTTCAAAAAATGTCCATTCCACGAGCTCGTTTTTTGACAAAACCGGAATTTATATTTTATTTATTTATTTATTAAAGAATTTTATACATAGTGTACATATTGTGTTATTTATTTTTGCTGGTAATACCGTCTTATAGTGATGTTAGAACTATATTTAATAAATGAAAACTTTAAAAACTTGAACTTCGTCATACAAGTGTCTACGAAATACAACACAGATGGCTCTGAAAATTATTTTGTTATAGAAATAAGCAAAAGAAATGGTTTCGCATTCCAAGGTTTTTTTTTTTAAAGTCAGTTAAGTCCAACTAAGGCTATGAAATGGGCAGTATGAAAAAAATGGCGGGCCCCACCAAATGGGCTCGCGGGCCGCAGGTTGCTCATCACTGACATAGACCAAGAAGACAAATGAAAGAAATTCTGTACTAACATAGATTAAGATGTTGAAAATGGAAAGAATACTGTGCTAATTTTACTTTAGCATTTGAGACCATTAAGTTGGAGAATAGAAACAACACATATTATTCTAGTGAAGACCAAGAAGTTAACAAACGGAAATAATATTAAGCTAACGTAGACTAAGCAGTTGGCAAATGAAAGGAACCCTCTGCTGAGATGTTGGCAAATGAAAATAATATTGTGCTAATATAGACTAAAATCTTAGCACATGGAACGAATACTGTGCTGACATACACCAAAAAGGTTTGGCAAATGGAAAAAATTCTGTGCTAACATATATTTTCACCAACCTTTAAATTTTTTTTTTTCATAAATAAATCAATCCAAGACAGATGTTTTAGTGATTGGTATTTGTGTCCTTGACACCTATCCTGACCACTAAATAGGGCAACTTCATTCTACAGGAGTTGAAAATCATCAGAGCGGCTTCCAAAGGGTATGGGTCTACACATTGACAGTCGGGAGATTGCGTGTGCAATTCCTACCGAAGGGAAAAAACACATAATTCAATTCATAATTCATAAAATGTGGGTGCAACTCAACCTTAGGTTTGTGATGTTTGATCATCCTAACAAAAAATACAGTACAGCTGTTGTAAGGAACGTTAAGGAATATATATTTTTTACAATACTTTGATAAATGAAGCTACCTACCCAAATAATTTATAATTTTTTAACAGCGTTGTGTTGGAATTGTTGATATTGAATACTAATGCTTCCACTACACTGAAGCCAACCTTCCAACTCTGAATCAATTCAGAGTTGGAAGGTTGGCTTCAGTGTAGTGGCTATCGACCACCCTGCGGCCAACCCTCCAACTCCGAACTCCAAAGATGGCAGCTGTCGAAGTGACAGCTGCGGCTGTATCAGTTGCCTACAATTATTATGTAGAAGTATATAGATGTCAAAATTATTATTTGTATTGTTTTATATACTATTTCAGTAAGAACCATATACAGGGTGTAACAGGACGTACCCTAGATATTTTAACCCGCGATTCCTGAGCTTATTTGGAGTAAAAAATGTTAATTTTCATGATTCTAGTTTTTTTTTGTTTTATTGAGAAATTAATATAATAAGCATGACAAAAATCAACGAAATGACCAAAATTTGCATTACAATTACAGAGTATTTTGGAACTCAGGTCGATATTTAAACTCGATTTATACTAGGAGGAATTTGGAAATAATAACGACAGCATCACATTCCTGGTTAGAAAACACAAAATATGGCATTCACACCTCATTTTCAACAAAAAATTTAGTGTATTTTCAAATTAGGGGGGATATTGGAACTCAACGATTCAATTCACTATATGTAGTATTCATAATGATCTATGTATTCTACAGTCAAAAAGTTATAGGTTTGATCATTGCATAGAGCCAAAATATAGTAGCATGAATTTTTCATATATAATAAATACATTAACACTGTCAGAAATGAGTGGTATGATATTGTGTGATAATCATTAAACAAAAGAGCTTACTGCTGTCGCAAGAAACATTCAAGTATAAATTAATTTTAAATACAATAAATTGGCTGTTTAACAACATAAATTTAAATGCGCGGTGTGAACATTGGTAAATTCGTTCAATTTTATGAGCCTCATTAAAAACTGTACATATTTTCTAGATAAATTATATTATCAACGGTGAGTACAGTGGACAATTTTACTCGGAAGAAGTATATGAATGATCTGGTTTATAGGTATTCAATATTTTTTGTGCAAATCTCAAACAAATTTTATTGTCAAGAAATTATAAATTACTTCTTGGAATGTCATCTGGACAAATAATTTTAACACTTTAAGATTGTCAAAATATAGTGTACTTAATAACGGCATGTTACTAATAACGTCAACCATATTACATGAATTTGTTTGAAATGTCAAATTTGCCTCCCTGCAAACTTTTAAACATTCGGCACTAATAAGTCATTTTAGTAATAATATCCTACATGAGCCACTGCTACTTTTTAAATGCAACCAATAAGTATTTTAAGTCTGTACACAAGAATGGATATACTAAAAACAATCGCTGACACTTTAACATCCGACATTAACAATTGTTGTTATAAAGTAATAAATAATCTCTTGATTATGTGACTTTTGGCAATTTGGAAGTTATTATCATCTGATAAAAAGTGAGAAAGAAACCAGAGCCCACTGCCCTTGGATAAGTCACAGCAGAGACTCGAAAAGAAACCACAAATTTAACTTAAACTTCGTTATTATAATAACGTAATATAAATAAAACTTTCGTGAAAGAATCTTCCCTGAGATTCCTCAAGTGGCGAAAAGTGTGCAATACGCTTCCTATATGTAGCTCACAACCATAACATACAGGTAATTGTACAATCTCGCATAAAGTTGTACAAATATAAACAATGCGTACAGTTTGAGCGACTTTTAGTTTGAAGGAGTTGCGAACTTTAGTAACTTTTATATCGGCCATTTTGTGAGTAAATGTCAATCAAAAAGTTCTAAAGTACTTTGACAAGTATGAAGGAGTAAAGACAAATAATGGTAAAGGGGGAGAGAGTTACCTGGTGGAGGGCTGTCAGGCCGTCGGCGCTCGGAGTGTTCACATCAGCCCCCGACTGCACCAGGCGCAGCACCTCGTCCTTGTCTCCCGCCGCGCATGCCGCCAGAAATACACAATCCACCGAAAACCGTATGCGACTGGAACCCTTGGCTTCCGGGGATCTCTGGTTCGTCTCGGATTCTTCCCATCGCTTCAACTGTTCAGCCCGTTTGAAGGTAGCCGAACACTTGAATTCAGACATTATACAACACTTCCTTCAACCCGTCGGCGTCATGCAATACAACTCAAATCACAATGATACCAGCGAACAGCGAATCAACCTAGGCACACTTCAAGCGGAGCCACTGAATAGCTTACTAGCTCCGCCCAGTTTTCAAATCGAGTAAAAGTTATAGCGCCGCTGTCAAACGAAAATAACTTTTAACCAATACTTAGAGATCACTTTAAGGATCGTTTTTCCGTAAACACTTAAAATGAGAGATCTTTTCTAATATTATATTTTAGCATTCTAATTTGCACTAAACTTAAAAGATTGTCGAAGATTACAATGTTTATTAAGGAAAACGGTATGAAAACGAGCTGACAATGGCTGTCATTAACATTTCTTTCGATTTGTTTCATTCCCCGAAGAAGCCGCTTGAAAATTTTCACAGACAAACGTAGTGTTGAAAACCAAAGATAAACTTTTTTTAAATTATTTGAAGATGTAGAATTCAAAATATCTCATCGTCTCCGGTGTTTGCTGATATCAAGTCCCTACCTAAGAAAATAATATTGTATTACGAATTCGACAATTTTACATTATTTGAATTCTGCTGAAACTGATATTATTTTTTTCGTGTTCCTTATTTACTTGACGAGTTGCGAGAGACTGGTTGCGTCGGCGTTGAAAACTTGTATTTGATAAGTTGCATAGGGTGCGGACTGCCATTGAAATACAAAGGATAACGACTTGAGTTGCCAACTGGTTTTTTTCAGATTCATGACTTATGCGATCCGCACACGAGGCAACTAAAAAAAAAACAGTTTATTTATTTTGTATTTATTTAAATACATGATTTATTGAAAGTACATACAGTTTATTGTGATATTTCACCCTCCATGCTAGGGATGACCCTGTGTTATGGCGGGTGAATTTTACAGTTTGGGTATATATATTCATTAGTAGTGGTTAATAATTTTCATTAATTAATACTGTGCACACAATTTTTCTACAATAAAAAAGTTATGCGTAGTTAGATAGGATTACAAGAATAAGATGAAGAAGTTAAAGAATTATTGGAAAAGAGAAATTTAAGGAATTATTAGTATATAAATCACAGCAATCAAGGTAGACAATAAAGATAAAGAATAAAGATAAATTATGTTTTGCCTGCTTTTAATACTGTGCATCCAATTCTTTTATAATAATAACATTTTTTAAAAATGTAAAAATGTTTGCAATGAAACTCGCTATCCTGTGTATGTCAATGTGATAGTCCGCACACTACACAACTTCTCAAAAACCCATTGTCAATGGCAACGCAAGCAGTGACATACGATGACAGCTGATTGTTCTTCGTCTATGGTTAAACAAGCTGAGATAATTACAGAAATCGGAAAATTGAGTAGCGCCGTTATAAAAGTTTGGTTGGAAATCATAGCAACCAGCCAGTTTTAGTTCGGTTTCAGCTTCTCCGGTGAGCGGACCGCCTTAGCCATGCTATTTAGAGACCAAGAAAGGAGAAAAGCACAATTGCAACAAAAATAATAAGAGCATGTTTATTAATAATAGTAAGAAATCAACTCCGCGCAACGATTAAATTCTTGATTTTTTTAACAAGAGGAATGCTATAAAAAAATTATAACCTTGGATTAGCAGTAAGTAACTAGTCCAATTTATACAAGGAGTTTGTAAAAAGGTTATTTTAATAGTAAAATATATGTTTTTACGAAACGTGAGGAGTCGCCATTATTGACTGTTTACCATGAACCCTTTTTTTCCATTCCAATTCTTCTTCCTATTTTTTAAACTAATTGATATAATAATACTACATGTTTAAACATTTTATGATATTTGCTCGTGCTGTGGTCCCCATTTTACAATTTAATAAAAATCTACAACAAGAGATACTAAATTGAAATAAAATAAAAAAGATGAAATCAAATAAAATACAGTAATAAAGGCGATGATGAAAAATAGACAATTATTATTTATTATCATAATTATTATTTCTTTTCATCACTAACAACTAAACCTTGATTTACACGTGCTGCAAACTTCCTATGGTATTTTCATGAATCATCACTGTGAACACTCTGTACATTTTTCTAACAATAAATAAATTCAATATGAGGTACCTATGGTTGTATACATGCTTTAATTTTTTATTTCACTCTGTGGACTTGCGTTACTGGGTAAATGTTTATGAAGTAAATTCTTCTTTTCGCACCCTTGACTTGGGGGGTAAGCTGGCGAATGTGTTACGGAAATTGAAATGCGTTGAAAAGAGAGAGCAGTGCGCGCGCACATTTTCTTTCTCTCTTCCTCTTGTAGCCAGTGCATAAAATATTTCAGTCAGTATTTTGAAATACCAGTCATACCAGTGATGCGCCGAACACGGTGGGGAGTGGACGTCGATGCGCACGGCTTGATCGGGCGTGGCGAATGATAATAAATTTAATTAAAGATTTGTAGAAAATTAATATATGTATATATTTTATACATATATATGGACATACATATAGATGGAGCTAAAGAATTATTTACATCAGTCGTGTGGTCTAAAGCACACTCGTATTTTTTTATTATTACGATCATATCTGCATAATATCGTTTGTTGGTTCAGTCAAAATAATAAATTATATACCTACAAAAACATATATTTTTTGAAGGCGTATTTATTTGTGTGGATACATTTTGAACTCTCCTCTTTTCAGTAGATAGTTATTACGGAATGGTATATTTATGGTTATTACTTTTACCATTACGAATGGATGTGAAGGTCTTGCTATTTATTTTACTTGAATATATTTGATGTATTAAAAAATGTATGGTAGTGATGCGAATATTTGTAGAATTTCTGTAATAGTATATTACGTAGATGTACATACTTAAAAATAGATTAGCCGAGTGGTTGCAAAGCATTCCGATGTATATCTAGGTATGCCCATATAAAAAAATGTATACGTATTTATTTGTGAGTGACTTAATATTGGTTAGGAGTTGGGAGGCTACACGACGGGTAATCATTCGGAGAACAAATCAATAACGTTGATTGATGGTCAGAGACGTCATGCTAGAATATAGACTTTCCTTGCCAATGTTATTTGAACCCCGATGATATACCTAGGTAGGCTGAAAACTGAACTTCGATAATCTGTACCACAGAAGCACAGACCATCAATATTATTTATTCGAACGAAAATTTCGCATACGTTTCGCATTTTAATTCCGTTAAAACATTTTTTATTGACATAAAATTAGTACGGGTGGATATATAAATAAATATTATATACACAGTGTGGGTACCTACGTACGTATACAGTGATGTTAAAGACCCAGATTAGTAGGGAAAACATCTGTTCCCGGCCTCATCTATTTCGGGATGAGATATCCGTTCTATAAGTAAGGCACAAACACGATGTTATATATTTGAACGAGTTAATGCGGAACACAACTATTTTTCATGTGCTTCCGTACTTACCATACAAAATATTTTAATGTTAATATAAAGATCGAGAAAATATTTTTGCCCCAAGTAATAAATTGAATCCCTCCCATCCGCAGCGGAGCAAGTAGCAGCACCAAACCCTTAAATTTCATATGAAGATTTCATGACCCGTAGAAGAATGAAAAGTCAGCATTTATATCGGTCAACCCCATAATTTTGAATACATCGCATTTTAAACGATTGAGTGATTACTTGAAACCCAATAAGAAATCATTACCTACGCACCATCAGGGCCGGCCAAAGCTAAACGGCGCCTGGTGCTACTAAAAATGTTGGCTCCCCTTTTCAAAACCAGTGGTAAGCTAAGGTAAGGAAGGTGATCATTTTAATCAATAATATTTAGATAATTTGTATTTTTGTGTAGCGTAAAATCAAGGAAGATGTTAAATGTTAGGTATTATCAGTACCTTGGCAATTCGGCGAGCGGAGCGTACTGCGCACAAACCACAACCCAACAAGGAGATAAAGCCCTTTAGCAACCAATCATTCAAACGTTTTTTATCTTCAGAAGTATTTTTTAACCAAAGTTTTTAAAGTTTCATGAATTTGATATAAGTATTATTTTAATATGGTATATTTACCTCTTTGATGTACAATTACTACCTATTACATTACTGTATATACACACATTAAGAAGAGCAAGTATGAGAAGATGTATGAATGTGAATAAGGCAAGGAGTGTATGCCAAGACCGAGTTGTTTGGCGGTCCGTCCTCTCTGCTTACCCTACCCCTGCGGGGAAACGGCGTGATATTAGTTAGTTAGTTAGTCACACATTATAATATAGTTGGTATGACATGAGTTTTGCAGGCTGTCAAAAGGGGAGCTATTATTATAGTTTTTTTTTTTAATTCAAAATATGTATATATGTAGAGTGGCGACATCCTCAACTGTTGAAAAATAAGTGTATCGATGTACATATATACACCTCAATATTCTAAATTCTAATTCGAACTAAACGGGAAAGCAGGATGTAGGGCCGAAAATTAATCACAGAAAGGGGACTAAATTCAGGGGAAACACTTAATATATTTTCATGAAAGCTTTGAAATTTCCCCAGTTTAGGGGCCCCTAAAATGTTCTGTGGCCCCTATATCACAAACTCGCCCATGGGCTACGAGCCAATTTCGAGATTGATATGACTTTACTCCACGTGTGCAATTCAAATAAGTACTTACTTTGCTTTCCCATCTACCATTTCTTTTCAACGTATTCCCGATGGCTGTAGTGGGATTCTGGAAGTGGGTTCGTCGAAAAGCGATCATTAAAATAATGTAGTAATAATAATAACATTAATGAAATATTATCTTCTAGCTTTATCATAAAAAAAATTAATAATTTTAATTGAAACTTTCAACTATTATCATTTCGATAGGTAAAATATTTAATTTAAAATACCGAATTTGAAGCCAAGCCCAGCTTTTCTTACCATAACATTTCGTTTTTAATACATTTAAAAAATATATAAAACTCAATTAATTAAGGGGGTTTCTCACCATTTTTGTAATAAGCTGTTAGAAGGACTATGTACCATGATAAAGTACTTTTTCGTTACCGGTGGTTGTGATCAACCCATTAAGAGTTTTGGTGAAAAACCCCCTAAGTATACTTGGGGCCGATTTTTTATTTGCTCGTCAGGAGAGATATTTACATGCATTAAGTTGGTCTATGCTAGAAAACCTGACATGATAAGCTGAGTGATACCATTATTATCACATATCATTTTTAGTTTTAGCGGTTTTAGCCCTGTAATTGTTTAGCCTTCTGTATTAAGGTCTATTCACATCTACATGCACAGTGATAATAATAATAATTGGATGGATAATTTGTATAGCGCCGTTTTTGTGACAAATGACCTCAAGGGCGCAGTACAATTTATTATTAATTCTTAGGCTCTATCTAAGTTTATTATTTGCAAGTAAATTCAGAAACACACTTACCTGGCCGGTCACTTGCGATAAACACACCTTAATTAGAAAGATTATGCTTGGAGAAGATACCAAGAGGACATTATATTGAAAACACTGGACATTGCATGACATTACATTTGCTACCCCCATCACTCTTGGTATTCATTTATAAGAAGATTATTGCCAAAGTAGGTTTAATATTTATTTTGAGAGACTTAGATAATAATTTTAGGATTCTTTACGACTGGAGAATTTTCATGAAATGACCTCTGCAGAGGTTTACTTTTACACAATTAGCATATTTTTACACAATTAGTAATGTACAATGTTGCGGACAGTGAAGGTGATTTTTTTTTGATTTTATGGATAAGACAGTCTGAAAAATGAGTTTTAAGTTTAGCTCTAAATTCCGCCGAGTCCGTGATCATTCTTAGCTCATGTGGCAGTCCATTCCAAGCTTTAGGTTCTGACACTCCGAAAGCCCGCCCACCGAACTTAGTATCGGGTGTGCGTTTTGGTTCCTTCAACCTTCCGATAGCTGATGATGCTGCTGACCTGAGGGTTGATTGTCAAGAATTGGAATTTTCAGGAATATACAGTTCCAATAAGTAATCCGGAGCCATTCCGTTAAGGGATTTAAATACCATCCAGCCAGAACTTGAACTGAATTCTTTCAGGACATTTGAGCCAGTGAAGGTTTTTAAGATGCTCTGAAATATGGGAATATTTAGATACGCCGGTGATAAGTCTAGCTGCAACGTTGAAAAGGGATTGTAATTTGTTAATTTGATATTTTGGGAGGCTTGCATAT
Organism: Limnephilus auricula; assembly: GCA_951813805.1. Lineage (NCBI taxonomy): Eukaryota > Metazoa > Arthropoda > Insecta > Trichoptera > Limnephilidae > Limnephilus > Limnephilus auricula. Next base: position 14,729,601 of record OX638391.1, on the reverse strand, counting down.
ATTCCGTTGCAATAATCCAGACGTGAAACAACACATGCATTGACCAGTAATCTAGTCGCCTCTGTTGGCAGGTTTCTTCGCACTGCTTTAATTTGCCTTAATTGAAAGAACCCCTTGCTTACAGTTCTGTTCACTTGAGTTTTCAGGGGAAAATCAGCGTCCAGATTGACACCTAGTAGTTTTATACAAGTCTTTGGAGTGATGTCACTTCGTGAAATGGTTATTGGGGTTAGTATTTATTATGTTATGCTGACGTCTGCTTGTGGGGTCCAGAGAAACTCAGTCTTTGAAGGATTTAGTTTCAATCTATTTGAGGTCATACAGCGTGTGATTGCTTCTAGACACTCAGTTATACGAGTTTTAAGATTGTCTATTTCCTCTGGTAAGCAGTAAATGTAGACTTGCTGATCATCAGCTTAGCAGTGAGATAGAAGACCAAATGCTTAGATTATTTTAGCGACATAATTTGTGAAGGGGATGAAGAGAAGTAGGCCCAGAATAGACCTCTGGGGTGCTCCTGATGAAAGGGTTGCATATTTTGATTGACAGATAGGGTTGCATACAGTGCGTGGCAGATACGGCACAGACGTGAGTAAAATGCATGCAGAGACACCTAAGTCCACGGTAAAGCGTTTGAAATTACTTTGAAATTCAAATTAAAACGAATTGAAATCACGATCACATGGCTTCGCCCACGTAGTGTCATAATCAGCTGTTGGTGCAGCGCCATTTTGCTCACATGTGTGCCGTGACTGCCGTGTTTGCCAGGCACTGTGTCGGTTGCCGGTAGATGTGAATAGACCTTTATAAACGATTGGAAACTTTCCAGGAAAAAAAGAGAGCGATCATGGAGCGCTCATTTATCCATTGAATTGTTTTCTAAACGCTATTCATTATTTGGTGATAGTTTGAACGTGATGTTAGTTTGAAGTTTGACACACACACACATTGATTTGAGTGTCAAAAAATAATGACCTTTATGGTTATGTTTTGCTATCGCCTCCTATGAATGATGACTGGCTCTGTCAATAGTATTAAAAGCTTTTTGAGTGATACTGCTTATCTCTAGGAGATTCCAACTGGAGTGTGTAATTTCAGTGTGCGGCAGAAGGTATCGTCCAGTGGGTCCAAGGTGTTATTCTGTACAGTTCATAATACGGTGTTTGTTATACCTGCATTTAAAATGCTAACACATTAATTGCTGTAAAGATCGATACAGACCAACACGGTTTGGTGGTGTACAGACCCGGAGGTATATCCACTAAATTTGTGAAGCGCCAGATCCAACTTCAAGATGGATTACTTCAAGATTGACAAAGACATGCTGCCGATGAAGGGGCATTACTTTTTGTTTAATGCTGGTTCGTAAATAACATATTGTTTTATTTATTTCCATCAACTTTTCCTTCTTTAGGTTAGGTAAATTAAATACCTGCTGCAAGTACTTTAGTATCGACATCAGTAGCTTGTGCATTTTTATATTCCTAAACCATAATGTAGGCAAGGTAAATACAACACTATACATTTAATGTAGATCTGTATTATATTTTAATCAAATAGAGCATTTCATTGTGCTGAAGTAGGTAAAATATTACCTTTGGTCGGTGTGCTATCTGGTTGGAATGAACATTCTATAGATTATATTATATAACTGGGAAACTTCATGGTTGTTTCTAATCAAACTATTAATAATTCCGTTTGATTATTTGATATCATTTTAATCCACAAATACTTTGTTATCTTTGACTCACCGTCATTGTTGGTAAAGTCTTCGATTATAATCAAAGGTTTTATTTTGCAAAATAATGCAATGTATGCAAATATTGATATGAATTTAAACATGTTTAATCAAAACTATAGCAGCGAGAGAAACCAAAATATCTATGCAAAGTTTAAACTAATTATTTCTAACTAGTTGAAAATATTTTCAGGTCCACTTAGAAGGGGCATTTTCTTATGATTTAATCATGAATCATAAAAAATATTAAATGTTTCTGTCTGATTGTTTCTATAGTCCCAATAATTATTAAAGTTTATAGGTTGTTTCCACAACTAACATTAATATTTATGATGGGTTGAATTTTGCTTATTTTATTTTATTTTTTTGGAAAATCAACAGGTTGGTTTTACATAAAATAAACTTATAAACAATGCAAATAAAATCTAGTGACAGATTTTCTCATAAACATAAAATTATAACAAAAAAAACTAAGGGTCCAGTATCCGTGGGCTGAACTATTAACAAAAAATACAAAAGTTGTAAATATTAAATAAAAAAAACGAGTGTGCTTTAGACCACACGACTGAAGTAAAACTTCTTTAGCTCCATCTATACATCCGTATCCGCATCATCTTCACTAACTTATATCTTCCTCTCAACTTCCGTTCGACTCGCCCGATCACCACTTTTCGAAAAGCATTCGCCAGCTTACCCCCCCAAGTCAAGCGTGTGTAACGAAGTTTTACTTCAATAATTTGTTGATTTAAGAGATCATGGGCTTTTTTTATCCGAAAATTTATGTTCTTAAATTACACGAAAATATGACCCTCTCATTAAAATTCTTATTAAATTGGTTATATTTCTATTAAAAAAATTATATGAATATCGCACAAGAGTCCCAACTGCTCCCGTCTGGAGCCAGTGAGACTATGCCTTCCCCAATTGGGGTATGTTGTGAGGCTGAAGGTAGTGGGGAGGGGAAAGATATGGAAGGGAGGAAGATGGAGAAGTACCTGGCTATTCAGATCTGATCACCAAACACTGCTAAAGCAATTTCAAGCAAGGTTTCAATTTTGAATTTATGATCTTACACCAGGGTGATACTGAGAATATCTTCCACTCTGGAAAGTGCCGCAAATATACTATATATTATTTTTGAATTAATAATTGTGAAATAACTTACTTACTAATTAATCAAATAAAATTTATTACAAACCCGCGACCTTCGGATTTTGAGTCAATTAAATGAAAGTCTACAAATTAAACCCAAAAACAATTAATGCATTCCAGTACGATTACCTCAAGGGTTTCTTCTTTTTGATAAAAAAAACCTAGTTGAATTTAATGTTTGAAAGACCCAATCAGTCAGTTTATGACTAAAAGGGATTGAAATGACAATCTAGTCTCCTTCAACGGAAGCAATCTTCCCAACATGTCTTCCATTGATTTGCTTGGTGTAACTCTTAGTGACCAGCTCAGGCAAGGGGGCTCCATCGAAGCCAGAATCATGTTAGCCTCTCAGAAGCTAGGCGTACTGTCAGGGCCTGCAGATACTAAAATGCTGACCTTGTACAAAGTGCAAGTGCGCCTCACTGTTGAATTTGGCAGCAACCTCTGGTCTGGAGCCCTGAAATACCTGAAAAAAAACACTTGACGCTGAGCAGAAACATATAACATTGATAGATTCCCCTTTTTTTACAAACGGATTGCAATCTTAATAACTCAGGTACGGGCCATACGTCATTCCTATGTCTACCTACGTTAAATTATCGGGAAAACAAGCTTATGTAACCAAGCGGTTAAGACAGGTGTCAGGTATGCAGGTATGCTGTTTTTTTTTTTTACATTATCTCCATGTAGGAGGCCCTGAGGAAAATAATTCCCCTCAAATGTCATCCTTGGGAAGCTGGGTGTAGGTTTTTTTTTTAGGAAAGGAGGGAGAGAAAGTTTTGGTAAGAAAAAAGGTATTAGGGGTGGGCAGGAATCTGGGATCAGTGTGTCCAGGAGTTATGGATGTATGAATCTATCCTCCCCACTGCGGTGCGAGGCGATGTTCCGAGTTACTTTTGACCTTTCTGCTGGAGACGTCAAAAGATCTCCCTCAACCAGTCTCTCACGATCCGGCCTGCCAAGCAGTTGTCGGGCAGACGTCGGTTGGGTCGTTTCTACGACTTGTTCTTGAGTTCAACAGCTCATATGTCGAGTTAATGTAAAAAAAATATACATACATATATTGTCTTCAGGAAAGCACTTTTTGTACATACATGAGTTTTGCATCTTAACCCGTTGTGTGCAGAGATCTCAACCATTGTTTTAACAGAAGTTTTATTGTGTAAAATGTTCATATTTTTATTATCCCAACAACATCTATTAGATTTAAAAAAAAAACAGTTTATCTTCATGAATCTTAATTATCCGTGGCCGGTGATGTCTTACCCCTTACTTGTAAACATTTAAAATGTCCCGCCAATTTCACTGTGACTCGTCAGTAAATCTAGCATCGAAACGAACCGATTTGTAACAGGCAAACTTATATGTACTTGGATAGTTCTCTGATAAATTAATCCTCATGTTCTGTAGAGTTTGTCATCTCAAAGTTTTCCAGGTTAGAACACATATTAAATTGATTAACAGAGTAGTCATCTTTCTACTCATAAAGTTATTAAAAATATACCAACATACCACGCTCCGGAGCAGTAAATATTTTCAGTATCGTCCTGGTGAGATACCACAATTCAGAATCGAAATGTTGCTCAAAATTGCTTTTGTTATGTTAAATTACTAGAACTGAATATTCAATTACTTTACAATCTTCTTTCTCCTTTCTCCTTCTTTCTCATATTCTTCGATTTCTCACTCCCATCAGCTTCTCAACATACCCCAATTGGGAATGCCATAGACCCATTTTTTATACATAACATCAGGAAACTTTTAAGGCACTGATTTGAATAATTTTCACTCTCATTATTTCAGGTACTGCACCTCTGGTTCCCTATCTCCCAACATACGCCAAGCAGCTGGGATTCTCTTCATATGTAGTAGGAATAATTTACACATTCTTGCCAATCTTTGGTTTGTTTGCCAAACCAATCTTCGGCGCCATTGCTGATCGGTAAGTTGGTGATCTTTACTTGGTAGCTATTCACTTCCTTTGAACTTAGTAATAGATTAAAAAATAATGGATTAAAAACTTGCCAGAACAAGAACTTTTGTGAATTATTTATGTAATTTTTTTTTATACACAGATTTAAGTTTTTCAAGGGCTGTAAAAAAAACGAAGAAGATTTTTACTATCCTTTTATAATGATTTGTTTATTTGTATTTTAAGAATACATAAAAAATTAAACAGAAAATAAAATATTCAAAACTCGAAAAGTAATCGGCTGGTATAGTGGGGGATCGAAAAAAGGGATGTCCTGGTGTGCATGATTGCAATTGCATTGCTGGTGGTTTTCAGAAAAAAAAAAAAGTCGAACAGATTCTTAATCAGTAATGATGTCGCTATCGCCGGAACCTCGGAATTTTTTTTATTTTTTTTAAAACAGTTTTATATATTTTCTCTTTTACTCTGCCTGGCGACATAGAGGGATGTGTAGAGAAGGTTCATACCAAATTTCAAATTAATCGGTTCAGTAGAACTCTAGATATCATGAACGCCAGCATGAAAAAAGTAGTTTTGAGAAAAATGCGTTTAAAGTTTCGAGTAAAGTTTCAGGCATTCATATAATGGTATGGTATATACTTACTTTACGTTACTAGGACCTTCAGTTAAAAATACATTATATATACATTACATAGGTATAGAATTTCTGAAAGGTTTTATGGGGTAATCCATCCGCAGGTAGTCGGGCAACGTCTACGTTGGCGCGCCACAAAAATAGCTATAACTCTGAAAATTATTCGGATTTCGAAAAATCCTTTTAAGGACATAACTTTAAAAATGTAAACTTTGAAAATAGGTAAAAAATAAAAAAATTGAAATTCTACCCTAAAATACCCCCCTAAATGATAAAGTTTACAAATAATATTGGTATTTTATTTCAATAAAAAAATTGGATGGATGAGCATTTTGGAGTAGGTAGTCTTTAGAGAGACAATGTACATTTTTATTAGCCCATGGTGAAGCATTTACCAAATTTACAAATTATGATATCTAAAACTCACTGATCTTTTCAGGTACGAGAAACACAAGACAGTTTTTATTCTGTTTCAAATACTAACGATTGCTGCATTTTCTGCCCTGTACTTTATACCCGAAGACCACAAGCCGGCTGACGTGCGCTTGTCGTGTGGGGACGGTGAAACCTTTTTCAATACTTGCCCCAGAAGTGGCTCCTTATCGATTTCACGATCCGTTGAGAAAATTGTTGCTATCAACGCAACCACCGAATGTACTGTAAGTTACTGAATTTATTTATGAGATCTGTTAAAAAGTACTAGATTTTTCATTTTTATCACGGAAACAATTGAAGCATGCGAGGTATCCTCCATCAGGGAGGACGATTGTATATTCATGCCCGTTTGTGTAATTTTACTGCCTGCAGAAAGAATTAGTCGCTGACAGTCAGCCTATGAGTGAGAGTGAGGTAGTCTTTATGCGGTATTGCTTTAATTTTCATATCAACATGTAAAACAGTTAAAATATTTCATAAGGAACCTTTTTGAATAGACTTCATGTTGTACAAGGTGGCACAAAGGCCTCATTCCTAAGGCAGTAAAATTGTTTCTAAAAAAAAAAAAATATATATATTTTACTCGTAACGCAATTATTTTGCAAATTTGTCATTCTAATTCTGTTTGACAAGACGCCATTTGCAAAAATGAGAGCATCTTCCGATAGGGTGCCGACTTTTGCGTCACCTTTTATAATATGTATGTCCTTACCATACACGAAAATGTCATATGTTCTGCCTTCCAAAAAATATCCTCACGATCGTAATTCTTACGAAAAAACGAGCCGATGTTGCAGGCAAAATTATACACTTACTACTGAATCATTGAAGTAACATTTGCCCAGTTAAGAATTTCATTATGTGTTCGATGCAGAGTATTATATAGAGTTCCTGATGCATCATGACAACATTACTGTAACTTGCGGCTGGAATTGCCACCTATGTGGATAATCATCCTGCAATTCTGTAGATGATGCAATGCCATGCGGCAACACATGAGTCGTAACTGGACTAACAATAAAGATAATCTGTTCTTAAATTTAAAAAGCTTTCAATGTTATTGATCCTTATAATAGTGTTACAGAAACAAGTGTTTCACACAATTTCACAGAATGACCAATAGAGTCTTTTTATATGTATTGATTTATTGTGTTTTATCTTCTTTCAGATGTCTTGTTCGATGGACAATTCTTTCATGTGGCAAACTGTTTGTGAACATTGGAAAGTTCCCAAGTATTGTTACACTAATATGCCTGAGTTGAATTTTACCGCAACATTACCTAAACAAAAGATCCAATCCGTAGGAGACTGCGCGTACTTCACCATGCAGAAAACCAAAATGTCTGATGGTAATAAAAAAATTTCAAATTGCATAAAAAATATTTAAAAAAAATAACATTTTGTACTTAAACAAATATTCACATAATTTTCTTTTTCAGGTTTAGAGTATGAACCACGGTGTTCAAATAAAATTAACGAAAACCTAAGAACAACCTGCAGATTGTTTTGTCCTCATAAAACTATTATAACATTTTTGGCACCGTCAAAAAACTCTGTAAATTTGTTTTGTGAAAAAAATGTGACTTATTTGAATACTTGTTCGCATTCAAAAGAGGGTCTCGAAACCTTTGTGACTAGTATTAATAATGAACCTGGTGATGTTGATTGTATTGTAAGTAAAAAAAAAAAAACTAAAATAAATATTTTGAATTGCCATTTCGGTAAGAGTTGCTGTAAAATACCCATTGGTCAAGAAATTAATCTTTTTAAAAAGAAAAGAGAATAATAAATTATTATTAGCCATCTATATGTTCTATGTCGATGACTTATTGTGTAAACAACTGTTTGTTCTATACCACTGTCAGTCAAATACTTTTTCTCTAAGCAATAAAGTAACCATTTTTTCTTTACCTAATAAACACGGTGTCTAGTTTTAATCGATTTTACACTTTGTCGCATTTTAAAAGACATTAAACAGCTGATGTATTAACCCTCTAGCGACCGATTCTGACCTTCGGAATCGATTTATTAAAAAAATTGATACCTAAAAATTGACTCCAAATGTGATGTAGATTTACCAGTTTCTTAGTTTTCCGACACATAATTATTTTAAACATAATTATGTCTTCGAGTAGAATAAATCATTATGAAAAAATGGCCAACTAAGCTATTGTTTATATTATTGATTTGGTTGCTTTTAATGTTTCATAATGATGAATAACAGTTTGATTCTGTGAGTATGTTAAATGCGAAAGCACCGCTTTACTAGACATAGGAAGATTTAATCATACTCATGAATCAATTCATTGTACATTCTGATTGATTAATTGTTCAATTAATTTTTATTGATTAATAATTAATAATTAATTAATTATTAATCAATATTTTATTAATAATCCAGACGACCACCTAACAAAAGACTCGAGATTCACAATGTGAGAATGAGGTTGTCTCCTAAAATGAAATTTCATGTTACAGTGAAACTCTCTTAAGAAGTTTTCCAAGGGACCGAAAAAAAACTTATTAAGCGAGAAAACCTTATATGTGGGATAAATTCGGCCATTCAGTCTTCAAGGGACCGAAAAACCCAAACTTCTTAAGTAGAAATACGTTTGAAGAGGGAACATCTTAATAGGGTTTCACTGTATTTACATAAGGTGTCATATTAATTAGAGCATGCAGTTTCCAGAACTTTTTTAATGTTTTAAAAATAAGGAATGTTAGGTATCGAAAATATAAACCATCAAATTGTTGATATTCGCAGACGACCGAAAACTATGGCTAAAACTATAAAATCACGGTATATGCTTGGCAGAGTTTTAGCACTGCCTTTGAATTTTGAATTACCTGAGTGTGACTTCAGAAGACATAATTGCATACATTTTACCATTGTTCTCTTTGAAAACTTAATTTTTGGATTTATCGAAAACTAAATGCACTGTCATTAAATACATATATAATAAATAATACATTTGCATCAAATAAAAAAAATTGTAAAAATTAGGAGACAACCTCAATACCAATTACTGACTGAATTAACGAATGTAATTTTAGATTAATTTTCTCTATTTCTGGATGTTCTGTTTCATATCACCATCAAATGATTTAACTGGTGCCATAATTTTCTTTTCTCTATTATGTGCTAAGTCCAACAAGGCAGTAAAATATCCGAAAATAATATGAAATTAAAATACACTAAATTGTTTTATCAAATATATTAGGATCTTTAATTTTCTGAATCGAATTCTGTGCATCCAATAAATTATTTTATTCTGTCTGTTTTGCACTCATATCTGCACTCTGCATAGAGAAAGCATGAGGGATAATGGTATAAATGTTTGTTTGCAGGTAACATGCGATATGGACAGCCCCACCAAGTGGTTGGATATGTGCCTGGGCTGGGCGGCGGATGAGTCGCTGTCGTGCCAACCTGCTGGCAATTTTGTGGACAAAGTCAAACTAAATTTCACTGGAATTGTTCCACTGGAAAATACTATAGTCCAAGGAGAGTGCGCTTTTTTCAACATGAAGTCAACCATTTTTCCAGATGGTAAATATCATGACTAAATGACTAGGTTTTCCAAATGAATGACAAACCCATAGACTTCCGTTTTAGCTAAACTAAGCTACATAGGTCATTTTAACCAGTTGGCGTAGCTGCCATCAAATACAACATATAAAATGGCATTTAATGCGCCGTATACTACCTGACAGTAATTACATAATTAGCTTATGTTTGGCAAAATTTTGTTTTTGTAAATTGCACTTTCTTTCCATACAAATGTGTTAATGTGTTTATCAAAGTAGGTATGTAGTTACGAATCAGGAAACTACTCGATATGGACAGAAACTCGCTGAGGGAACTGGTAGGACTACTAACGGGACACTGCCATCTCAGGAGACACATGCAGATATTGGGAGCGGAAAACACCAATAGATGCAGGAAATGTGGAGAGGATGAAGAGACTCCAATTCACCTATGGTGCCAATGTCCTGCCCTGGTGGGAACTAGGCTCAGATACCTGGGGAGACATACAGTAGAACCAGAAAACCACATATCCAATAACAACCCTGGTGAACTTTATTAAAGGGACTGGGTTGTTATTAAAGGATTGAGGTAAAATGGGAGATTGCACAATGGGCCTATGGTCTAAGTGCTCACGGGAACTACTTGTAAACCGTCTCCGCCTTTAAAAAAAAAAAAGTAGTTTGCCTGGAATAGCTACTTATATTCAGAGAAATGATTTTTTTCTCCCTCTAAGAATATTTTTATGTTATATTATTACCTTGCCTTTAAAAATATTTTATTACGCTAGGAGCATTCAAGCTTCAAAATACCATAAAATTTAGTGGATTGCGATTGAGCTGCTAATGTTTCCGTTGCGAATTCATCGAACTTCAACTTGTACAAATGTAAAATTTATGTGGCGGGTACCCCTGACCAAATGGTAAAAGCACTAGAAAGTATAAAAAGTATTTATCCAAAATAATTGTGTTTTTTTGTTGTATTTTATAAAATAGTATTAATTGATTTTATTTTTCATCCATAACAGGTTCACGTCATTATCCACAGTGCCCTAAAACAATTAAACCTCACAGCCGTTTCCACTCACAATGTGAAACATGGTGTGATAATGCAGAGGTAAACATAACATATTATTAATTTAGCCAGTAATATACGTACCTACCCAATAAATGAAAAAGAGAGGGAAGTATAGAAGAAGAATGAATTGTTCTAATAACACTCGTAAATATATTTTTTTTAGGTTAATAATTTTTTGCGCACCTCTAACACTACAGATGAAAAAGATGAACCCATAAACTATCAAACATTGTCGATATTCTTTTCTCTGATGGTGCTGAATTGGATTGGTATGGCAGTGGTGGTCAGCATTGCAGACGCCATATGTTTTGAAAAGCTTGGTAAATATAATGTGTTTTTTTGTATGTCCATGATTTATTCATTAACAATGTTGCATTGAGCCATTTTTGTAAGGTTCATTACAAAAACTTAACATCACAAGACCAAAATCAATATTTTTGTAAACTGCCGGACTTAAAATGCAAGTTTCCGATTTTAAGGTCACTTATGATCCGAATGCGCCGATCTAACGGCACATCTATTTAAGTCCAGACTTTTATGAAGGGTTGGTTCACAGAATTTAAACAATTCATTGAATTTAAAGTTAATATTCAAGTTCTGTAAAAATCCTTTTCAAGTTACGGTTTTATCTAAGTACTGTGAAACATCCGGTCCATGATTAAATAATAACGTAATTCGAATAGAACTTTTGCAGAACTTGAATCTGAATTTAGAAATTTTATGAATTGCTCAAATTCTGCAAAAACAACCCGTCCTTATGGTTTTTATTATTAAAATAAAATATTTTAATTATTTTAATAAAAAAAGGAGTTTTTTTTACATTAACTCCAAACGGGAGGGCCTTGAGGGAAATAAGTTCTCTCATCTTGGGGATGTGGGAAGGGTATTTTTGAGGATAGGAAGGAGAGAAGAGACCCATGTTGTAGAAGAGAAGAAACACAGAGGCTGGCATTTTCCACAGCCGACCTGTCGAACACAAGAATGAGTCGTAGAAGCAACCTGTTTTCTTGTGATAAAATAATGTCAACAGTATACAAATCTTTGGTATATACTTGTACACCCTGTAATCTCTTTATTCTGTTAAGGTCATCACATGTCTTGTACTACAGATCTATGGTATATATCTTTGGTACTGAACATGGCAGTTTATTTTGAACTGTTGACAAATTTAATTTTATATTGAAAAATTCTGTTCTTTCAGGTACAAGAGCTGATAAATACGGCCACCAGCGTCTGTGGGGTTCTGTAGGTTGGGGAGTGTTCTCACTGTTAGCTGGTTTCCTAATTGATCAGTTTAGCGATGGTGGAGAAGACAAGAATTACATGGTAGCATTTATCATGATGTTTGTTATGATGGCGCTTGATGTTATTGTTTCCTCCACGTTACAGGTGAATCATCATTAGAATTTTATCTTAATTTGTCAAAGATTTTAAAACCCTTTTCGTCTCACCAATTTTTCTGTAAAATTAACTTTGGTTGAATGATAATTTTTCACAATTCAATTTATTTGGATGATGAGAGGTTAGTTACTCACATGGACTTTCTTTGAGTCACAATGTTTCATTACTTTTTAGTATAAACAAAAATCGGTATCTGTGAATATCTTCAAAAAAGTTGGCGTGCTGTTCACAAATGCCCAGACATGCCACTTCTTCCTGTGGATAGTAATGGTCGGCATGTGTACCGGCTTGTTATGGCAATTCCTGTTCTGGTATTTGGAAGATTTGGCAAACATGTCTGATGACCAGACGCGATGGATAAAAACATTACAAGGCCTCGTGAGCGTGTTGCAAACCTTTCTGGGGGAAATTCCATTCTTTTTCTTTTCAGGTACGTTTGACTTTTTTCCATTTTTCTTTGTTTTATTTATGTTCATATACAAAATGTAATTCTTGAATAATATTATGTTCCTATGTTCTCAATGGATTGTTTTTTGCATGACTTTAACATGTGAAACAGTTATTATAATTGAGCCCTTGCCCGGAATAATGTTGTATCCAAAAAAACTATCAATGTTGAGTTATTGATGGAATAATGTTGGGAATATTATTATGCATCTTTTAAGATAGGGGTTATGGTAATGAAAATTTTTTTAGGCCTGTGGCAGCATTTCAAATGTCGGTTTGTGGAAGAATTTTGTATAAAGCCGTTTATCGAAATCACGGAGATTGGTTTAATTCATGGGAATAAATGGAGAAAACGAACGTATTATGGCTTCAACTAGATACACTTCAACTGAAGAATGCATAAAAGTAAAATTCGTCCAGAAAAAATATTGTTAAGGCTGCTTTTTAGCCATTGAAACTGTTTTGTGGAATAATGCTCTATGTTGATCTCAAGACAAAATCTCGATTGTAAATAGTTTCATTTATTCATATAGTTTTTTGCTTTTTAAGCTCAAATGCATCAATGACATATTCAGAAGAGCATGGTGCTTTCTTGAGGGTCAGAATTGTATGTGAAATTTTAACATACAACATTTTACCACAAATTCAGCACAAATTCTTGCAATAAGTTTTTCACGACTTTTCCTTGAAAAGTCTTAAGAATTGTATGCTTATTGTATTTTAAATATAAAATATTATATGAAACATAACGGGTTTCGTTTTTTCCATTTTTCTCGAAACAAGAATATTGTTGGATACATTATTCGGGGCAAGGGCTCAATTTTCATGCATGTTATTAATAATATATTGCTAGCTACAACTTTTTTCTTCTTTTTTGCATTCTAGGTCGCATATTAAAAAAGATTGGGCACATTAACACCATGTCATTGGTACTAATGGGCTTTGGTATAAGATTTATACTGTACTCACTTCTTACTAATCCATGGTGGGTTTTACCCATCGAATTATTACAAGGGATAACTTTTGGTATGTCCTACGCGACCATGGCCTCTTATGCCAGTACAATTGCACCGAGTGGGACCGAAGCTACTCTCCAGGTTCATATACACTTACGATACTTACCCCTAAACTCTACCACTTTTAATGCCAAACTACTATTCAAGGAGCTCGGGACCAGAGGGACTTACAGACGATTCCGGCTTTGCCTTGCTTAAACTCCTCTAGTTCTGTCAATTATGTATTGCAAACAATATAAAAATGCCAATACGTAGAATTTTATATAGAGACAAAAGTTCTAATTATTAAATATATTTTATTATAAGTTAGCAATCCCAATAATATAATATCATGGCAGGAAAGCAATATTGCTGTAACCTAACCCTAAAATGTTTTAGTAAAAAAATGTTCTATTTATAAATCAATGATAGTAAAAATATACCCAGATAAATAAATTCTATGAAATCACATTGTAGAAAGCATTTTAATTTAGTTTTTCATTTAGTTCAGTTAGTGGCAGTTACGGAAATATTGCTTTTCCGTGAAGGAATGTAATGAAATCATTGATTGTATGTGTTTTTATCCTTGTAATTAATTTAATTCCAGGGTTTGGTTGGAGCCATATTTGAAGGGGTTGGCACTTCCCTCGGCAGCTTCATCGGAGGAGTTATGTATGAAAATTGGGGCGGCGCTTTAACCTTTAGATTATTCGGCCTCACAGCTCTGGTGGCGTGTCTGATCAACGTCCTACTATCTCGATTTGTTTTCAAGAAAACCATAGTTGTTCCAGAAAACCAAAGTCAAGGTAATGAAATGTAATTTACTATTAAAAGTGCAACAATGTTTTATTACTTTTTTAGAAAGAGTTTTAACCAGCCATAAATGATACAAAGTTTTATTATTGTATACAGCTGTTCCCAACATAAAATACATTATTTCATTGAAATAAATTCTTCAAAAGTGAATACACTATACTTTACACGTAGTCACCATTTATATAAATAAAATAATGGTCAATTGGAGGCGGAAACCTATTTATGTTATCATTGATTTGTCTGTTTGTTTGGAGGAAGTTTCATCTCACTAAGGGAGCCCATCGTTACTATGTACATACATACCTTTTGAGGAGAGTATCATTTCATAGTTTTTTTTTGTTCCTTAACGTGCGCTTTTGAAGTATATGTTTTCCTAACACCATTTTAATGTTTGGTGAAGATTTTCTAATCAAATTCATTGATTTAGTTCATAAAAAATTAGCAAACATTTTGCCAATTAACTTTAACAATGAATTATTTGTGATTTTAACAGAATATTCCTCAATTATTCGCTACGCTGCTCCGAATGATGCCATTGACATGTTGAGTGAACATGATTTTACTCCATAGTTTTGTGAATAGCATAATAATGGTTGGTGAAGAATTTTTAAGTACTGAAGAAAAGGTATGGACATTTATTCAATTAAAAAGATTGACGGTAATTACTGGGTTATTATTTTATGGAAAACTATTTGTTAAATGCACAAAATACTCTTTAATTGTTGCAATGTGAGTGAATTTATTTTATTAAGTTATTAAAATCACACATATCATGTCCTATGGATTTCATCTTCTTGGTTGGTCAGACTCTGATGTTCTTGTAATTCTTCCATTAAAAAAATACTTAGGGTGAAGGCCATTTTTCAATAAGACCATTTAATATTTATTTTGGGAAATCAAATAAAAACTTTTTTCTAAGCGTACTTTGTGTATCAAATGAGTTATTTGATACCAGCTGTGGGTATCAAAATCAATTGCCTTCAAACAAGAAAAAACAAACATCAAAGTCGGCTTACTGAAAAATCACTCGCTCACTATCAATTACTTTTGTTTGCAACATTTATTTATCACATTTCACAACATATTGACGGCAGAAAGGCTAATTGACATCACCAACAATTTTTAAAAATGTTCAGTTTTTGATGCAAATTCACTTACAAAAAAACAGATCGACCCAGTTTTTATTTACAAGTGTTTTTGCAACAAAAAGCGAAAATTTTAAAAATTGTTGGTCAATTAGCCTTTCTGCCATCGATATGATAGTACATACGGTGGAGGTTCATCTAAAATAATTATTTTTTCATTCATTCATTTTCGATACAATCTTTTAACTGTCCATCACAAAAACTATGTTCACCTAAAAAAGTTGTAATTTATGTCTGATCACAGGATATTATATAGGTGGATGTATATGTACATTTATATAATTATGGACTGCAAAATATGCGATAATAATTGGTGACAAATTTCCTTTAAAATTCAAATTTAATAATAATATTTGGATAATTTTTTTAGCACAGTATTTATCAGATTTATTCAATTCAAGTCTTCGCGTGCTCAATAATGGAAGAACCCATAATGGCGGAATCAGACAGTTCACTTGAGTGAAGGTTCACGTCATGTTTTTTCGGCCTAATGTTCCATCTTCGTTTCATTCCATGTTCAGACGGCGCTATAGAAATAAGCGTTCACTCGTCCATTCCCACTACAGCGTCGCCGAGTGAGGTCAGGCGCGCAGAATTCGTTTGATTTCCAGCGCGGTCCGCCCTCGAGTTTTAAGGAAAAACATGTCAGATGTATCGATTTTTAAGCAATTTTGTTGAAACAATTAAATAAAAAAACAGTTTTGTTTCGTCTTATAAACCTTTTTATTTTTTATGACATTTACCTACAAATTAATAATCTTACATATATTTAAAAAAATATATAACTCATGGATTGTAAGGGAGACCCAACAATTTCTATGAGACGTGTTCCCAAAAGCAAACAAATTAGGAGAACGAATACCATTTTGACGTTTTGCGTGCGACGTGATAGCGTCCTTCCAGTACAGGACGCGAGACGAACTGATTGAGATTTCACTCCGTGTTCAGATGTTTCACTTTCCTCTCATCCGCGCGCGAGTGAAGGATGCCAAATGAAAATATCCAACATTGTTGGATCGGTTCACTTGAAGATTTCATTTGGCAGTATTCGGCACTTTCGTTTCATTTCATGTTCAGACGTGTCATTCCGAGTAAAATAGGCCAAATAAAATACAGAAATGAACGATTAGTGAACTGTCTGATTCAGCCATTACCCAGTAATTCATAATAAAAACCCAAGATTTGTGCAAACTCAAATATAAATATCAACTGACAGAACAAAATCAAACATAAGGCGCCGTCTTTCCTGAACTTTTTAAATTCCAGTCTATGAAAATTTTTGAGCAATCTAGACAGGTTAATGGAAGGGAAACTGTCTCCTGTCCGAGCCGTTCCTCTTAATGACTTGTAACTAATAGCTGTTAAAACCTGAATAATACATCTAAATTCCACTCAACTATTCATTAAGCGTAGTCTATAAAATTTTCTCGCTGTTTCAGCAATCATTTGCATAATTGCGACTGTATTCTGCGATTGTGTTTGAACGAACTTTGTCTTAACTTAAACTGGCATTACTAATTCAAAACATAACAATGTATTAAAGGCAAAATAGGTCATGCACTATCCACATTATAAATATATCTGATTATCGGCTATTGACTAATTGGATTAACCGTGTAAATTAAAAGCTGATATTTCTTTGGTAAGAAGTGTAATTTGCAGTTAACAACTTTATTATTGAGATATTGAGAACACCAGAAATTAAAAAAACATATTTTTTTGGTTTTCTATTGCCTTTTGCATTATTTTAGTTTTTATTATGTAGGAAGAAACACCTTTAATTATATTGCTCACCTATGCGGGTTCATGGGATGAGGTTTGTCCTGGTCTTCCAACTACGTGGCAGGCAGAATCGGGGGAAACTGGTTGAGACCTTTTGACCTTTCCAGCAGGACTCTCTCGGAACATCCCTTTGCATTGCAGTGGGAGTAACGGATTCTAACGTCCGTGACTCATGGTTACACTGACCCCAGATTCCTAACCACCCCTCATACTTTTTCCTTTCCCAGAATTTCCTCTCTTACCTTTCCTAAAAATATCTTCCTAACAGCATCCTCAAAGATAATGTAGGCCCTGAGGCGAATTATTTTCCTCAGGCCTTCAGGTATTCTATTCCCTGCAGCAGAATAGGGATCATTTCTTGTAGAATCAATCCAACTTCATGGTGTCTATTAAAGAACTAAAGTAACGCATTGCAATACAGGTTTAATGCATTTTAACTAATCGTCGCTTCAGTACGTTTTTATCGAACAGACCAAAACGTAAATCGGGAGAAATGGCGCTTTAAAGTTTTTATGATAAAAGCACATACATTTTGTAAGACGTAAGACAAAGTACATGTTGAAAACCCCTTAAATAATTTTTTATAATTTTTTTTTGAACGAGTATCGTATGAATAAAAGAAAACAACTGCATACTTAACTCAATTTCACGAAAAATGGTCTGTTGGACAAAAACGAACTAGAGCGACTAATGGCTACTGTTATTAATCAAACTGAGCGACTGTTTTCAATCCATTTGCGGTATTAAACTCGGCTAATCAATAGATATGTGAACTGTCTTTGTGAATTTTAAATTAGAATTTTGTGATTGAATAATCAATAATAATAATAATATTAGATAGAATTTAAATAACCATAAATTATTAAAACGAGTATTGAGAGACATTCTAATACGGTTTTCAGAGGGCACGGAAAAACTTCTATTATTGCGATTTATGCAGGTTTCTATTTATATATAGTCTCCGGAAACTAGTGGTACAAGTGGGAAACTATAACAACTGTAACGTGACTGAAACTATAACTTCAAACTTGAATTACTCGAAAATAAAATCACAAAACAAAAAAGTTATACCACAAAATAGATGCCAAATATGATGTAAATTTATCATGTTCTTGCTTGTGTCAGTAGTTTAAAAGGGCTTTTGGCGTAGTTGTCAGCACATTGTTAGCGATCGTATTTTACCTTGTTTACTGTTCATAATTTGCGTTTCTGACTGCGCTCCTCGATCTTCATTCCAAAGCACCCGCCGAAAAGCCACACCGCAAAAATGAAAACTTTCATGATAATTTGGATTAAAAAAGTCTCCACATTTTCGCAGGCAGGCCGAAGTGTTGATCGACTGACAAAGAGATTTCTTGCAACTGGTCTTTTGAAGATTTTAAATTTACTACCGGTATTTCTGCATCAGTATTAAGTATACTATTCCAGAAACGTGCAAATCAATTTATTTATGAAGAAGGTGCTTAGAAGGGATTATTTTTTTTTGTTGTCAAAAAATCCCAGTGTGCATGGAAAACTATTGCTTTTCAAAATTCCACAAGTTCGTCATATGCCTGATTTGTTTCTAGATGATAGATATATTTTTTGTGTAGCTGTGACACAACTGCATACAATCAGTTGGTGAAAAGCCATTAAAAAAGTCAAAAACATTTGATGCAGGCAGCGTTCTAAATGCTTATGTATATGTATATTAACAAAGGTATAGCATGTCAACCGCTGACACAACAAACAGATTCGAACTGCGCCCCGCTTGCTTTTACATATACGTTTCAGAGCATTTATTGCAATGAAGTGTGATGTGATCCTCGCTCCGAAACGTATGTGTAAAGTCCGCTAATGAACATTGACTGTACCTTTGAACTTTGTTAGTATGTGTCAATATTTCAATGATGACATCAGTTCATTAGTCATTACATCACCATTGACTAATCATGAAATCAACACCCATAAATTAATGAATTATTGTGATGCTTTTTTTCCTAGATTAAAATTGTGTATTTTTTTTCAGGCTGAACGATGTCCAGGATGGAACAAATGGGAAACATGGCTCATGACATATTATAGTTTTTTTTTTGTATGTATGTTAGGATAGCCCTTAGTTAAGTGTACAAATATTTTAATACATTTATTTGGAGGTAATAAATTATTTTTAAACCATGCAACTTTTTAAATCAAATGGCCTCAAAGCGATATTCAATAACAAACGACCTCTTATCTAGAGGAGAATCTCAATAATCTGGCACTATATGAAATCAGATAACTGGAAAAATTGAAATATAAACATGAAAAATATAATATGTCTTCAGTATATATATATTTATATAGTATTTCAGCAATTTTCTCAACTGCGATAGAGATAAATAAAATTGGTGATATTCAACTTTTCAAGGTAATACGAGGGTCGATCAATAAGTACCCGTGTTAGGAATAAAGTTTTTTTTTTTTTTCCAAGACTTCCCTCAGGGCTTGTATTATCTTTGAAAATGATGTGTGGAAGGTTTTTTTAAGGGAAAGGAAGGAGAGGAAGTCCTGGGAAGGAAAAAGGTTTGAGGGGTGGGTAGGAATCTGGGGATAAATATGTCCAGAAGTGATGGACGTGTGAAGCCATCCCTCACACTGCGGTGCAAGGTGATGGGTCGAGAGGCTCCGGCTGGAGCAGTGCCGGATCTGCCATACGTTCAAAGACATGCAAAAAACCTGGCGCCCACTACGAAGGGGCGCCGTGATAAAATAAATATTGTTTTAAAATTCAATTAAAATATTCCCCGAATCGTTTAAAAATTACTCGTAATACGGAATTATCAGTTCGCGCTAGCAACACTCACTTACCATATGCGTGAACCTAATGCGCGCGCATCGATGGTTAAAATTTAACAAAATACGGATTTGACTTACGTCAAGGAATTTTTTTCCAAATACAATATATTTCATACGAACGTAAGACCTATTTTTCCTTGTTGCTCTTACGACCATTGTATCGTTCGAAATTCAATAAACATTGTGATTGGTTCATTGATCGCTTCTCGTACGTATCTCCCTTCGTTGATTACAAGTTGCTCTTTGATGATAGTTCGTCGCTTTCGCCGCGTTATTGGTTTATTTATGTTGCCATTCGCGCGCGATTTGGCACCATATTAAATAAACTGATCAGAATATTATTATTTCTGAACTAAACTGCCTCCTGTTTTATATTATATTTTGTTATGATGTTCTTATGTTGTCCAGTGTCATAGATAGCTACCGCCAGGTCACTTGGAAAAGTTACTCTTGATTCTTGTTGGCGGGATATTAATTTATTTTAAACGTACTGCATAATTTTTATTTTTATTTTTTTTATATGTATATAAATTTTTTATCTGAAATGTTGGGGGGGGGGGGGCGCCATCGGTACTTCCTGCACAGGGCGCCAGATTTCGTAGAACCGGCGCTGGGCTGGAGAGATCAAAAGGTCTCCCCCAACCAGTCTCTCCCGATCCGGCCTGCCAAGCAGATGGTCGGCAGACGCATCCGACCCCAAGTCCCGGACAAACCTAACCCCATGAACCCGGGCATCCCTGCTAAGTCACCAAACGTAGCAAACCACTTATGATGATTTGTGGCAGAAGTGTTGGTCATCCAATAAATGGTTCCCAGAGCGGTGGTATTGCAGATGCAAGTATTTAAAAAATATATTTTTTTAGCATCATCTCCTTTTAGGTCAGTACCCTTTTCCTAAAGTTTCTGCTATTTCTTTAACCCCTCCAAAAATTTATATTTGTCAAACTCTTCTAAATGCGCTTCAATTCTGTTCGGCGATTACCTTCTCGTTTGAGCCTGAATTTTTTCCCCCCAAGCCATGTTTCCATGGTTTACAAAATACACATAAAAAAGGTTAGGTTAGGGTAGGTTGAATTTTAGTTAGTTGAACTCGTTTTCGATGAACTCGTCATGAACCGTTTGACAGATAGCTCTACACAACGATAATGTCAACTTCAATCAGCAACACCACCTGCGTAGAAACACGGATACTTATTGATCGACCCTCTTATATGTAAAAAGAAAATAGAAAGCCCAAGACATATGTGACAGACTTGAATCAGCGATTCCTGAGCTTATTTCGAGTAAATATAATAGATGTAATTTTGCTGTACGGTAACATTTTTTTTTCAATAATAAAAGTTTAAAAATTCTATCATGTTGCCACTGTACACAACCTAATGCATCACATGGTACGCGCTCCGTCTCATCTGTATGTTGCTGCTGGAATGAGATGGTATGCAGTAGCAACATGAATGTGTTAGAATTTTTTTTTTTTAGCATATGCGAATAAGGTTGCTGATCACTTTTTATTATTAGTATTATTTCCCCTACCATGTTAGGAATGACGTCCCTGTATTCTGGCAGACAAAGTAAATGTGAACATAACATGAGAGTTCAGATTTATTGAAATATATATTTAAGACTAAGCGCCTCCGCCCACTGAGGCAACTGAAAACCAACTAAAACCAGCTGTTTTCTCTGTCTTGATTGGTCAAAAATCTTGTTTAACCATAGACGAATAACAATCAGCTGACAACTCGCAACTAGCAACGGCCGCCCAGGGCAACGAGCAGTGACAGTCGCAAGATGGTCGCAAGTTACCGCTTGCGTAACCATTGACAACGGGGTTTTGTGTGATTGTGTAGTGTGCGGGCCATCACATTGTCATACAAAGACAGTTGGCAGTTGAGAGTTTTCAGTTGCCTCAGTGGGCGGAGGCGCTTAGAGTTGAATATTTTCTTTCTTGAATATGAGGCAGTGTGTCACACAATATATAATTTTTGAAGTAAAACTTCTTTAGGAGCGATATGACGAGTAATTCAGATGTTTTTCAGACGGAAATGACATTCGGATATCGGTACAATTACTGCCATCTGTGTTTGTTTGTATTTTTAAAGGGTTATCGCCTTTACTAGAATATTTTTATTATTTTCCGAAACTTGGATGAAAAATCAAGAGAGAATCTATATTCACAATTTGTATTGCATTTCTCAATGCAAGTGACCAAATTCAACAGCTGGTCGTCTAGCTGTGTATCATTCATGTCGTTTCAGTTTTGGAAAATAATAAAAAATATTCTAGCGAAGGCGAGAACCCTTTAAAAATAAAAACAAACACAGATGGCAGTAATTGTACCATTTAGTAACAACCACCATTCAAAAAGTTTTACTTCAACCGCGCGTAAAGGCTAGACGCACTCATTTTTTTTTTTGAGTAATTTGATGGCGTATTGAGAGATTTTCTTAAAATAGTGCAATACTTACCTCTTCCTACCTTGGCTGTAAACTGTGCACCCCTCTGGATTCTGCCTCAATCTTGAAATTGCCTACCTTTTACCTTTGTGTAAAATATATTATGTTATGTATCTTCTTATTGTTTCATACATAATCTCACCTAAAACAGCTATTGATAAAAATATGAACATAAACACGCCATTCCAACAGCTACTGGGCGATGTGTGGCTATGAAATAACGAGAAAGACGCTGTAAAACGTTTTATTTGATTTCATATATATTAATTTATTGTTACCTCTAATATACACCCACCCGGTACCCCTGTAATGCTCCATGCGAATCTTTCATTGTTCGAAACAGTGCTGGAAGTCTTTTTCTGTCAGCTCCTTCAGGGCGCTTGCCGCTTTCTCTTTCACAGCTTCAATGGACTCAAATTTTATTACTTTTAATGCAGATTTCACCTCAACAAAGGGAACAGGCAGAAGTCGCACGGCGCAAGAACCGGCAAATGAAGCAGTATGAAGTGTCAGTACAAACATTTCTTGAGCTCTTGTTAAAATCATTTTATAAAATTTGCCGTACGCATTCTTTGTTAATTCCTACAGTTTCACCAATCGCACGAATACTTAACCGACTTTAAGATCAAACCAAATTACCAATAATGTCATCTGTTTATGACGTGGAAGGATGATCCAGACATGAATCTTCTTTAACATATTCTCGCCCATCTTAAAAATGCTTAAACCACTCAAAATCAAGTGTGCGCGATAAACATTCAATGTCATATACTTGTTTCAATAAATTATAAGTTTCAGTAGCGGTTTTTCGAAGTTTCATGTGAAATTTCACAACAATTCGTTACTCTATTATTAACCGCTTGGACACATAAGCTTGTTTTCACGATAATTTAACATAGGTAGACATAGGAATGACGTATGTCCCGTACCTGAGTTATTAAACTTATCATTTTTCCGGCAAAATAAAAAAACAACTCTAATGCGAACGAAGGCTACGGCTATACGGATTTGTTTACAGAAGCGAGAGGTACTGCATTCGACAGAGAAGGCTTCACGCTAAATAGCTGTCGGTCGCTGGCGTTTGGTGAATGCATACTTCTTCTGAAGCAGCGGCAGTCTCGTTATTTAATAGTCACACCTCGTATACAAATGGCTACTATCTGGCACCTTATACAGAAAGTTCAGTAAGAACACATATATCTCTTTCAGCTACATGGAAATACATCTGTGGTTTTAACTCATCCCTATTATGTATGTTATTGAATCAAGTATTATTTCATTAATCAAATTTTATTCTGATTGGTAAACTATTCTTTTACCATGAATGTATTTTTGTGACCAAATCAGGAAGAAAATAATGCAAGAAGGAAGTTACCATTCAGTTACATTGACATTTCAATACTGAATGGTAGTCAAAGCTCTTATTGTTGGTGACATTGTCTAATATTTTGCAGGAAACTAATTTTCAATGTGGATTTATTTGCACTTAGCAAGGTTTGCACCCGCTGTACTGAACAAATACTGTTATCGTTAACAACACTAATTAACTAAACACCAATACTTTGCAAGAAACCCATTGGCTTTATGTTTGGTTTCTGTGTTCATTTTTTGGTCAAATGTTATTACAATTCCATCATTACAATCGTTAAGGGATTTAAAAAAAGGTTTGGTTATTTCTTCAAACTTTATTCACCATTTAATAAATTTTTTAAAATTATTAGCAACATTAAATAAAAGGTAGTAGTATTAAATGCTAATTAGTTTAACAAAACTAATGAAATCTTGTGATGCTTTAAACAACCACTATTCACTGTAAACTAAAATGCAATTGAATTAGATGTAGATATTATATACAGATGTCACAAAACCAGCAGTACACATTAAAAGTAGGTGAATCTACTTCAAATCGTAAATTGAATATGATGAATGCGTGAAAAGTGCAAGACCGAGGCAGTCGCCTACAATTTTAGAAAGAAGAATACTTGCATAGGGACTTTTTAAAATATTTTTTTCCCGTAGTATTTACAAAAAAAGTAATATAGCATAATATGTTATAATAAAAGATAAATTAAAGGGTAAAATAACTTAGGAACACCACAAAATGCGTGTGTGGTAAAATAACCGAGGCAGTCGCCTACAATTTTAGAAAGAAGAATACTTGCATAGGGCTTTTTTTTTCAATATTTAATTTATTTTTTCCCATAGTATTTACAAAAAAGTGATATAGCATATATAATGTGATACATATATTTTTTAATACATACTTGCATAATATAATATAAAGTGATGGGAACCCACAGAGGCGCTGCCTGTGTGTGGGTAAAATAAATGTAGAATTAAACACCCTCAACTTACAGGTTAAAAAACAAAAATAAAAGCGTCTACGCATCAATAGTAAAAAAAATTACAAAGTGAAAAGTAAAAACAGTATGAAAGTATCATATGAAAAATTTGAATTTAGGTTCAATATGTAAGCAATATTACAATAAAGATTTCAGCAGAGAAATAATGTATCCTCCTATGTAGCCTCCAAAGCATTGCCAGAAGTATTTGACCTAGTGGGGAGGTGGCTGGCTTGATCTCGTTGCTGCACTCTTGCGAGACAATGACATATACGAGCACTGCCAGTCTAGCTGTTTCTTGTTTGATGGACCTTACAAATAACTCGACTCCACAGCTTGCTGTCATAAGAAACATGAATAAATAAACCAAAGATTTAGCGGAGAAAGTCTCTTAATTATAATTCTTATATTATCTAAGGTGGCCTATCAATCCATCACCCAGCTTCTCGTATGTTTTTGTCAGGTTCTCAGTATACTGATACAGGGTACACTGATACAATTCAAGCTTTATAACATAGTTCTGATATTCTAAACTAGCATCATTTGCTCTATTCAAATAGAATCTTTAAAAGAACATTTGAAGACTTAACATAGAAACATTCAGCTATAATATTTTTAAAGTTTATTTAGTATGTCTATTTGTTAACATATAGATAAATGGAAAATATTTTCACTAATAATCTAAATATTATTCAAATTGTGATGAACCAAGCAAATTCTAACATCATAATTAAACTGCACCTTGTGTGCTTTCATATTCATATAATATTAAAACATAACAATGCAACTAGAAAGCCCATTAAATATGAGTTACATACCATGAGTATAAACATGCATCATTCTTACTTTGTATTGCATGCACAAGGATACTGTGGTAAATAATGAGGCTTTGAAAACAAAGCTGTGATGAGCATCTTACACTGCCGTGGTAAGCAACAACATGGTGCTGTCCTCCAGAATCGCAAGGAAGATACTGTGTTTTTTACTTACCACCGCAGTATAGATCTTGACCCTTTGCATAAAACGGTCAAAGCGATGTTATAAATATAATATATAAATATTATGCTTTAATATACATATAATAGGACATGTTAAGGAATGCAGGTTCCCCTTATATTGAAAGCAACTAGTTTTCACACCTAAACAGCTTAACCTCTTTAAAATTATATTAATGTAATTTTGACGTCTACAACAATGGTCAAAATAATAAATAAAATAACGGTGTAACAATTATTATTCATGATATTATATCTTTCATTTTGTTAACAATAATTATTACAACCAACCAATAATAACTTCATGGCAGTCATTAAATCAAGTCAAGTTATAAGTATTCCAAGAAAACAGACAAACTACTGTCGTTCCATATTGTAGTTCCTTGTAATAATTATGTACAGACAAATAATAATGACGGTCGCTATGTCGTATTGTTTGAATGAATCAAAACATTATTTAGACTGTGAGTTTCTAACTGCATTATAATAATTTTGCTAGTTTCAAAACACTATGTACAATCTGCAAAATTGGTGCAAATCTTCTTAACGTAATCTTATCACACCTATTGAATAAATAATTCACACATATTGTTTAACTATGAAATATTCCTCTAAATTATTGTAGATTCACCTGCCTACTACTAAGTTCGTGACACCTTAAATATATACATACACACACATAGGTACAACATACAGTTTAGTTATGTGTGTGGGTGCCAGTTAATGCACATATACACAATGTAATTCTGTATATGCATATATTATAAAGATGCGCGTATATTATATTACAAAAAGGTTAGGAAACTCGAAGTGTTCACAGGATAAACTTGCCCAGAATGAAAGCGAAGATGGCGAAACCAACTGAAAGAGCTATAAAGTAGATGGGCACGGTAGTATCGAGAGCACTCTGCTGGACGGCCGGGGGGCTGTAGGAATCCCGTGTGTTGTCCACCGGGTTGTAGCGCAACCGAATTAGTTCCTCCTGCAAGCAAACAAACCACTATTTACCAAGGCTCAGTTTCACATTTTTATGTCAGTCACAGAACGGGAGAATTAAAGCCGTATACTAAGAACATCTTAATATACGGCTTTAATTGATTCTCAACCAAAAATATCATTACAATTTAAATTATACATGAAAATTACAACGCCAATCATCTGACATTTAAAAACATATATATCTATGCTAGATATGTGTTACATATATTTTTTTGTCAAGCTTTAGTCAGTTTATTTATTTGAGACACAAACAGGATATTCATGTTGGTAATATAAAACAAAATTAAATACAAATATAAATATCCCTAGACTAATGTGTCTGCAGTAATCATAGTTAGTATCCAACATGAAGAAATCTAATTAAAATCTTCATTAAAGAAGGAAGCTGAACTAAAAGCTTACATATTGTTTAGAGGTTTTTTTTTTAAATGAAGTCTAACACTCACGGGTTACGAAATAACTAACAATATTTAATTACCCCTATTGCCTTCGTAAAAAAAAAATAAGAAAGAAGTGGCGGTTGGCCCTTGGGGTCTTAACCTCTCGCAGGCCGCAGTTCCCCCCGTTAGTTAGATTTTTGAAACTTTTCTTTTTCAATTGTTATTCCACTTCTGCACCTCCTCCGAAGTTGTTCATGATAAGATTAAAAATAAAACATTTATATTTTTTAACAGTCGTAGCACTTCCAAATTTACACAGCAGTTTATTTAAAATAATAAGGATTTTGATCCACAGCAATTCATTTCGCATGTTATGAATACCTAAGGAGAAGAATAATTACATTTTACGGCGAGGTCACAAAGATAGAGTACAACAAATTAAACATTAGAAAAATTCAATTGACAATACCATTTATCATTTTTACACAAATTAATGCAAATATAAAGAGATCGCCTTTAAAACAGTCTTATAAACAAGAGACATTCCGTGCATACCGGGTTAATTCCGTTTAAGTATTCCGGGTATAATTTATTGCAAACTTGCAGCATTAATTTTTTCATTGATAAAATAATATTATGTATGTTCAAATATTATGAGTTACGATTGTATACATATAGTGTGTATTGTAATGGTATTGTGTTTACAAACACAAAAGCTGTGTACCATCCTGAGCCAGCACCCGCCACCCATCAGTACAGTAACGGTAGCTGGGGTGAACGCATGTGAGAAGTTGCAGCCGTTAGGTGTCCAATAATCGGTTATAAATCTGGTAGACATATTGCCAGTAAGATAACTATAATGCCATAATATCTCAAAGACTTCTGTGGTTGAAGGAAGAGGAAGAGCTCTCGAATTCAGTGATGTCGACGATAAAGTAGCCGATCAAATTTTTTTAATTGAAGAAGAAATCCACAAAGAGAGTGAAATTTTCAATATTATTTTATGGAAGCATGGACACTTACTGAAAAACTGATTGAGGCATTCGAGATGTGGATCTACAGAAGAATACTCAAAATAAGCTGGATGGACAGAGTTACGAATGAAAATGTTATTGTTTGGATGAATACATAAAAAGAAGTTATTAAAACAATAAAAATCCAAAAACTTTAATATCTAGGACACGTGATGAGACATCCGGAGAAGTACGAGATCTTGAATCTCATAATGTAGGGAAAGATTGCCAAAAGACGGGGCCCTGGAAGGAGGACTTGAGACAGTGGTTTGGCCAGTCTACTGTAGAGCTGTTTCGGGCCACAGTAAACACAGTCCGCATAGCCAACATGATAGCCAACGTCCGTTGAACGGACAGGGTAGGAGAAGAAGAAACAAAAGTTTGAATGAAGAGACAAACGATCCAGCGCTAACAGGTTCAAGCTTAAGTCTTAAGATAGTTAGCACGGCAAGATTGTTTAGTTTGGTCGAAAACAGACATTAGAAGGACATAATGAACTGGATAATGAAATGGATGCTGAGCAGATATGATTTCTTGGGTATGAAAAACTTTGGGAAAAGATGTCCAACAAGGAAATGGTTGAAAAATTAGTTTTCTGTATGAATAAAAAACTGCAAGTCTATAAAAGAACAAGATATAAGCTGAGAACGATAAGAAAAAACTGCTCTAAGGATATTTTTTATGTAAGTGACCAGGAGAGAAAGCAAAGTTATATTGATTTTGTTTTATTTTTATCATTTAATTTTTTAAAGATGTGTCAAAAGTTCCATGATTTCGTAAAATTAAATAAATATCTAATATTTTCTTCTAGACGAGTTTTATTTTGAGCATTTTCTGCAATAACTATTTTAATACATATTAAATCTCGAATATAGAAAAAAACCCTATTCATCAACAAAAACTTATAACTTCTAAAATAATAGTATCAAAAATGCACGTCTGTCCAACTCCTCTTTAGAATGAAAACAAAAAAGTTGAATCAAAGGCAGAGGGTTAATTAATGCAAAGTAAATTCAACAATAAGTAACAAATGAGGAAAGACTTTCTGAATTATTTATTTATATAATGCAATTAAGACTATCTTTCCCGTATAACTGCTTTTTCTTGGTTTTCTCAGTTAACCTTTGGAATGCTAGGGGTAAAATGCCAATCCAATGCCAATAGGAACCCCAGATTCCTACTAACCCCTCATACCCTTTTCCTTCCCAGAACTTCCTTTCATTAAAAATACCCTCCACATTTCATCCCCAAAGATGACATAGGCCCTGAGGGAAATTATTTTCCTCAGGGCCTATGTCATATGGAGCTAATGTAAAAAAAAAAAAAAATATATATATATATATATTCAAGTAGGACTGGCGTACAAGGTAGAACTAACCTTCCTGCCCAAAATGTTTTAATAGAAGAGTCTTAACTATATTTTTTATCAATTAACATTATTCAACAATTATGATGAAGCGGCCATTACTAAATAGATATTAACCTCTGGCAGGCCGCAGTCCCCCCGGCGGGTCGGGATTTTTGAAGCGATTTTGCCCCTTATGTATAAAGAAATTGTATGAAGAACAAGGTCAGAATCGCTTGGGCCATTCTCGATCTTGACATAACGAAATACTGGATAGCATTTAGCCACGCTTGATAATATGAACACTGTCATATTCGAAGTCTATAATTTATTCATTGTTTTTCATATAAATCCATTGTGGAAAGCATAGATTTGAGTGATTATTAGGAAGTTCGTTTTATCTACATTATTTTCATGTAATTTTTGTAATACATCACAAAAGAAACGTCATAAAAATTGAATTCGTAAGAAAGGTGAGAACTGTTAAACATTTTACGTCGTATACAAAAAATATATTTTTTTTTATGCTGGCTTTCAACAAGTTAAAGCAATTTTTATTTAAAAAAAGGGGTGACAATCAATAACCAAATTAATCAATTCAAAAGTTCTGACTGCATTAATTTCTTCGATAGAGCTTCAAAAATATTCTTCTCATACCAAGTTCCCTTTAATACAAACCAGAGAGCAAATTTTTAGAATTAGCAAAGAATGTGTCCGGAAGACAGGATTGATCATTGATTAGATGTCCTCACATAAGTATTTAATTGCAAATGCAAGTACGTTCAATGCCTCCCTAGACAATACCAGTTTTGAGATGGCTATGGATCAGAGCTTCCTACAACACAACACATAAGTTCAAGATGTTATTGAGAAGTTGTCAGCCAAAGTGAATGACCCAATTTTCATGGCTTTAATCACATCATATTGACGTTTCAGCAATTGGATGACTGAGTGCGACCAACAACTGGTGTGGAAGTTGCTGTGCTCTTATTTTCCACGTCTGCTCTTAGTGAGAAAAATTTTTGTGAACTATCCAGATTTTGTACCATTTAAGCGCTTTCATGGACAATGCAGTAAAGAAATTCTATAGGCCCGGTGCACACGTCAAGGTTTTTTTTAGCAGAAGCTCCATAATTAAGACGTGGGTAAGATGGGACTCATATCGCATAGTATCTGCGTCGAATTGGTAGCCGCAGTGGGTAACTCTATATAATTTATGCTTTGTTGGTCAAAGAACAATCATGTTGATTGATCAAAAAACAATCACTTCACTGCTCTGAAGAACAGATATATATGTTCCTATTTACAATAAAGCATAATATCGAATATTTAGGGTTATTTTGTTTAACCTGAATATATAATTTAATTCAATAATATGTAATGATCAAATTCTTTCTTTCCTTCGGTGGTGATAATTTAAAAATAAACACATAAAATGTGAACAATTGATAAGAGACTGACAGATTGCTTAAAAGTCGCACAGAAAATACAGTTGATTCTAAATGTATTGGGCTGGTTTAACCTCTTGTAGGTCCGGATGTTTGAAGCGATTTTGCCCCTTATGTATAAAGAAATTGTACGAAGAACAAGGTCAGAATCGCTTGGGCCATTCTCGTTCTTGACATTACAAATTACTGGATAGCATTTAGCCACTCCGAATAATTCATATTAATTGCTAATGACGCGTCGGGCACCAAAGATGGCGGACAAAATGGCTGCCGCTTGATAATATGAACGCTGTCATATTCGAAGTCTATATTTATTAGTTGTTTTTTATATAAATCCATTGTGGAAAGCATAGATTTGAGTGATTATTAGGAAGTTTGTTTTATCTACATTATTTTGATGTAATTTTTGTTTTATATCACAAAAGAAATGTTATAAAAATTGAATTCGTAAGAAAGGTGAGAACTGTCAAATATTTTACGTCATATTGAAAAAATATATTTTTTGTATGCTGGCTTTCAACAAGTTAACCGCTTGGACACATAAGCTTGTTTTCACGATAATTTAACGTAGGTAGACATAGGAATGACGTATGTCCCGTACCTGAGTTATTAAGGAACATGCCTAGATATGTTATATTTGTGGTTCTGAACTTGCATTGTCAGTGGTTTTCAACTTGGGAAACGGTTGTGGGTACTTTTTTTTACTAAATTGGATGGTAACCATTTATTGGGTAACCAACACCTCAGACATAGGTCATGGTTTGTCTAGGTCTTGGCGGCGAATACTTTTGCCCACCTACTGTGTGGCGGGCCAGAACGGGAGACTGAGGGAGACCTTTTGACCACTCCAGCCGGACTCTCTCGACCCATAGCCTTGCATCACAGTGATGGATTCAAAAGTCCATCACTACTGGACATACTGACCCCCAGATTCCTATCCACCCTCACACCTTCTCTTTCCTTTTTCTATAAAGACCCCCACACAGCATCCCCAAAGATGACACAGGCCCTAATGGATTTCCTTTCCTAATATATGTGTACATAACAAATGTAACCTACTTTAACAATTTAAAATCTGGGACATTTAAAAACTTGAGGTAATAGTTAAAGTACAATGATTTTTAAATTTCATTTTTTGGATTATGGAATATACTGCAAGTTTTCTGGGATGTCTTATTTGCTCCCCATATCCACCCTTTGACCCTTATGCCTTGTTCACACCTGACAAGTAGTAAGTCGAGTGGCGAGTAACTCGCTACTTGACTCACCAAAGGGCTCGCATTACTGTTAAATAGAGTTCATTAGTAAGCGGCGCGTCGTTACATGACGGGCTGCAACGTAATAAAGTAAATACAGTGAAACCCTCTTAAGAAGTTTTCCAAGGGACGAGAAAAAAAAAAACTTCTTAGGCGGGAAAAATTTATAAGTGGGAAAAATTAGGTCATTTGGTCTTCAAGGGACCGAAAAAACCAAATTTCTTAATCAGGAAAACATCTTAAGCGAGAACTTCTTAAGAGGGTTTCACTGTACGCTAACACAGCGCCCTTGAGGTGATTTCTCACAAAAACGGCGCTCTACAAATTATCCAATTATTATTATTATTATTATTAATTAAGCTGATTGTAATGCTTATTTTAGAAGAGGTGGAAGAATAAATTTGTGAGATTAAAATAATTAAACCATGGACACGAAAATACATTAATAGCCGCAAAAATAAAGAATTTTAGAGTAGCATTTTTGCTCCAATGGGATGACGTTTTGCATGTCTGGATCTACAAATTAACTGCGCATGTCAGTGCGCAGGGAAGCATGGGGGGGGACTCTACTCGCTGAAAAAATAGAATCAAATGGATTCAATCTACTAAAGAGCTGACTAGCCTACTCTACTAAAATTGTGGTGTTCCGACAAGTTTTTAGTTACTAATATATTCGCTACTCGAATAAACTACTCTCCCAGTGCAAACGACTCTTTTTTGCTTATCTCTTCAATAGCCTCATTTGTAGGTCCCATTCTAAAAGGCATCTTATCTTTAAATTCATCCTAAGAGTGGCTACGTTAAAGAAGGAGGTTTAAGCATTTTTAGTACCCATTTCATTAATTTCACAATTATTATTGACATATTAGCTACATGAATTCCGATTATTTCATAAAATACGGGCTTATAAGTTGGATTTTCGAGGGTGACTATTCAATTTAGAAAAAATAAGGAATATAATATATAAAAATTTACATGTGAAAAGAGCACTTCGGTTGACAAACAAGAACTGCATTTCGTCGCTCACATTAATTATAACACCATGTATCTTATAATTTTTTTTTCATTTCCTTTTAAACTCCACGTGTGCCATGGTTTGAATCGACAAACGAATGTTTATAACAATCACCGATCCTTTTATACAAAGTTTTGTAACAAAATAAATGCCACTCATCAATGATTAGCAGTAAATGTTTATACAAAAGTTTCATTTAGTAATAAGAATAAAATTAATATAAATTTTAATGCTCTTATGATTATTATTGATTTATTATTTGAAAAAAGTTGAATAAAACATTATATATTTCACGCATAAGAACAACGCACTTCTCAGCTTTTTTTGTTTGTTCGCTTTACACGGCGAATGTCATTTAAAATACCTAACTATATGTTTTTTATGAAAAAATTACTTCTCCAAATAACTGATTCCTAAATGTTAGTTGACCCCTTTTTTCAAAGATGTGCTATTTTTAATTAATAAATCAAACAGTTTTTTGTTCGCCTCTGAAAACCTGTGTAAAATGAGATATACGGTGTTATAATGTAAGCGAAGATATGTAAGAGTCAATTCAATAGATGGTAATAATATCTTTACGTTAAAGAAGAGGCGGGGAATGTCTAATGAAATAATATTATTTAATGACATGTCTACATTTTCTAGTGAATATGAATCTTTTGGTGGTGTTACTACATAAAT
The DNA here is from genome assembly GCA_951813805.1 of Limnephilus auricula. Lineage (NCBI taxonomy): Eukaryota > Metazoa > Arthropoda > Insecta > Trichoptera > Limnephilidae > Limnephilus > Limnephilus auricula. The sequence continues at coordinate 14,695,776 of OX638391.1, read as the reverse complement.
ATTGATTTTTGACTGAAGCCTTGTTTTGACTCGATCGCTTTGCATTTTATCTTTCTGTAAATTTGTTTGTCTTTGTTTTGGTTTTTCAAAACTGTCAAGATTGTAGCCATATTTTATAGTACCTTTTTATCCCTCCGGAGCGCATTCGCATTGTGACTGTTGCCGAACTGAACGCAGTCGAGTCAGAGTTATCGACATTACACGAAATCTACTATTCACAGAACTACTAGTATAACTTCATAATGACTTTATATTATAATGCAAAGATGGAGAACAGACATCATTGAGAAGGTGGGGATTTCGATTTATTTTTCAAAATAACCGAAACCATTTCTGTTTCTCAAATTACTCAAAAACTGTCTAAAAATAACGTAATAAAATGGGATGGAGCGAAAGGGTTTTGTGGCAACGGAGTTTTGTGAGAAAGAGTTTTGTAACAACGGTCGGTGATGGAATTTCGGGAAAAGCGCTGTACATGAAAGCCTTTTGTGGCAAAGGAAGGATATTACAATTCAGTAAAGTGTAGCGGAAGCTATTTTGCTCGGAATTCTTAAAAGAATTGTGTTCTACTGCTCTTTATTGCAGACATGGTTATGTTATGCAAAACAGTAGACTAACCAGAAAAATTAAGTAAATTTAATATAATTATTTCCAAAAAATATTCATAATTATTTGACAACCATGATAAATAGATAATAGATATAGTCTTGCCATCCAAAGATCCATTGTGAGTCATTAACAAATAATATTTATCATGCTAAAATACTTCCATAAATAACCTCATTCTCACACAAGTCACAAGAAAAGACAGAAAATACCAAAACGACAAATGTTTTCAATCAAATACTCAAAAAAATTGAACCAACATGTTTTTTTCCGAATGTACCATTTTGTTACTGTATTTCGCAATTTGAAAATAATCCAAAAATAACATTTAACACAATTCACAATTCGCAGAAAACGGCAATAATTATTATAAATTAAGAAAACGTTTCAATTTACAACCATTCAAAAATTTACCAAGGAAATAATAATAATATGACTTATATAGCGCCTTTTTGTGAAAAATCGCCTCAAGAATAATATAATACAACTTGTTCAAACCCCATCCCCTTTCTAAACTTGTAACATTAAATGCTTATTTATTTATTAGGCATCAGTTTACTATCAAAATGGCGAAACACATTCAATGCCTATGTAGATGTATGCATAAAGTATTCAATAAAAACAGGAACCATTTCACGATGATGGGAAGGTTAATCATTTGTTCAGTTATGGGATATCTTCGATTTCATAGGAAGTAAAGAATCGGTTCCTCAAAGCAGTCCCAGAGACAAGTATATCGACCATCATTAAACTAAACAGCTCGTCTTTGAAGAATGAAATGGCTGAAATATGCATTATGCAAATGCATTATAATTCAATGTCTAGTCATTATCATATTTATTAACCTTTTAAAAGCCAGCATAGGAAAAATATTTTTTTTCATTACGACGTAAGAAATTTGACATTTCTTGCGAAACCAATATTTATAACATTTCTTTTGTGATATATTACAAAAATTACATGAAAATAATGTAGATAAAACGATCTTTCTGATAATACCTGAAATCAATTCTCTCCACAATAAATTTATATCAAAAACAATGAAAGAATATAGTTTATAAACCAACTCCGTCCACATTTTGACGCGGCGGCCATTTTGTCTGCCATCTTTCATACCCGCCACATCATAGACAATTTATTAAAATTATTCCAAGAGGCTAGACGCTATACAGTATTTCGTTACGTTAAGAACGAGAATGGCCCAAGCGATTCTGACCTTGTTCTTGATACAATTTCTTTATATATAAGGGACAAAATCGCTTCCTAAATCGATGGTACACCAGAGTACGTACGGCCAAAGACAGGTTAACGGCAAAAACAAGTCCCTTCAAAATTAAATACAGAAAATTGTTGTGAACGTTCCAAAGAGAATGCAAACAAGTGGACTATTTTTACCACCAAGATCGCAAAATTACAGTTATTATAAATACATTATTTTAATTATCAAATTTGTGAATTTGTCAGTTATGCGGAGGGCAAACAATTATTAATTCATTCTTTCAATCCTTACATGAAGGTTTGTTTAATTCTATGCATCATTTTTTTTTAGTTACAAAAAATATTCCTTCACACAAATAATAATGACTGTTATACGAATCAAGCAATTACATCAATACGACAGCAAATCGCACAACATATTTTCGCAATGACTCACAATGGATCCCTGAGCAGTTATACAATACAGTACACAAGATCAATATTTACGCACAAACAACATTGAGCAATGTATCACAGGAAGTAGCTTGACAACTATCGCATAGTTGAAAATTCGCAACCTATCATACGCACAGTGAGATAATTTAGTCTTTTCTAGAAAGATAATTTTTTTTCAATAATATTTTACCCAAACTATACTCTTCCCAAATGTTTATTTTCAGATATCCCCCCCACCTTTGCTGAGAAAATAAATTTACCTTGAGAACTATATTTTCGTGTCGTAATTTGCTTTCCTCCTCTCTCAGCAGTTTGACCTCCGAGGCAGCCTTTTGGAGTTCTCCTCCCAGTCCAGACAAGGGTGCCTTGAAGTAATCACAGATTCATTCATTAATTCTTATTATCCATTTCAAGTATTCTTATTTAAGTGCAACAAAGGCTGATAATACATAGCTGTACAGGGTTAAAGTTCAGCCCTTGAAAATGGCCCTGAACATCACTTTGTAGTCTGCTAACTCTAGCAACACTACAAATGATTTATCTGTAAATTCTATACAGGTAGATAGGAAAATGTATAAGGTTTCCATTGACAAAAATCCTCAAACTGTAATCTTTTAATTTCTGTTGTATACAAACCAAAATGTCTGAAAATAGTTGCAGTTTGAAAACCAGTGAAGATGTTTTCAAGCATGTATGTATTTCTTATAGAACTTAAAAGCTTAAGAGCCTAAGAACTTTTTCACAGAAAACCTTTCGATTTCTTGCGTTAGCAGCTGTTATCCTTTATGTAACACAAAGGATTACAAAGTGTGTTTTTTGAGACCCTCTTTTAAAGAAGAGCATCAAAAGGCAATATTCTATGTGGCTCCTCAAGTCAATGTAAATTAGTCTTAGATAAAGCATCTTCAATAATTACCTTTGGGGCTTTAGGAACTCCAGTTTGCACAACGGTTTCCGGCTGGGCTTCCTTCAATTATGAAAATAATTTTTTTAAAAACATTAGTAAATATCATATAAATTTATGTAAAATATCTGTATTAAATATTTTTTTAATGTATCACTTGGAAAATATGCCACATATAATAAAATGTGAAATAAACACAATATTCAATCACACAAATGCGAAATAAACAAATTATTCGAGTACCTGGTGAGTTAGAATAACCTTAATTTAAATTTAAAAATACAAACCTCTTCATTTCCCTGCGTAGCTTTGGCCGGGAATTCGAACACACATTTAAGTTTGTAGTTCATAATTTTATCAGGATCGACGTTCTTCCACTGCAAAAAATAAGAGAGTTCAATGTCAAATACACAGCATTGTGTAGTAAATAGTTAGATATAAAAACAGGTCTTAGAAAAAAACTTAACAACAGTCAAAGTTCAATAACAAGTTAATACATGTAATTTCCTCACCTATTAAAATTAATTTAGTAAACAAAGAATTTTTCTAAAAGATGTATAAATATACAAAAAAAAACCTTGAGGGTCAAAATATTATAATGTACTCACTAATTCATCGGGAGACTTGAGCGAACCTTCCGGCATTAGGACTGACTGGATCATGAATTTATGTTTGTTTTTTTCAGCAGCATTATAGGCAAACGGCTGGAGCAACACTAGAAACAATATATCAATTAGGTACTGCCATTGTTACATACTATAATGTAGTGTAACATTATAGCAAATGATATACGAGTAGTTATTATAATATTAAAAAAATACCTTGAACTTCCACATTAGACTTGGGAGAAATGGCGCCAGAATTGGGTCGGACGCAATACCTCCTTGGAGCAGTCGTCTTTAATTTGAAGTAAACACTCTTGTCGGTATTGTTCGTCAGCCGAATCCATGAAGTGACCGGGCAATTGAACGGACCTGCAATTTATCAAGTAAATACAACAAAAAATAACATAACGCTCAACGATTAAAGAATTGGCTACAGTTCAATTTTTACGCATTTGAAACTACACAAAACCCTGAAGTCAAAGAAAGAAAGTCATCGGAACAAAATGAGACAAACTCTTTGTGGTGCGAGAAAAGGGAAATGGAGATTAACATAGGCAAGTGCAAAGTTTCATTCAAAATATAAAGGAAATTATTTAAAATTCATGTTAATGAAAGATCTTGGGATTTTGTTAGACAGATAACATTCAACCTATAAATGGAAAACAAATCATTTAGTAAGGCAACCAAGAATTAAGGTTTTGTAAAATTCAAGCAGCTTTATTATTTTGAACAACTCACTTGTTCGCAATGCCTTGGAATATGCATCAAATTATTGATCCCTCCATTACACAACAAATATAAGAGATGAATCTGTCCAGAGGACATACTTTTGTGTTTTTGTCACACCGATCAGCCATGGCTCAATTATTATCAAAATTAAAGTTGATTTACAAAAAAATTGTAAAAAAAAATTTCTTGTGGACAACAATTTTGTGACTAAAATTATGTCCATTACAAGGTTACACAAGAAATTTTTATTTGTTCTGGACAGATACTTGAATAATAATAATATTTTAATCAATGAATAAGTCTCAAAATCCTACAATGATGCAGGTAAATTTCAAAACATAGACATATTCTGAAGTGATTTATAAACCTCATAATAAACACAACTGCAGACTTTTTAATTAAACTACAATAGTTTATTAACGGGTACAATTAATTCAATTCACAGAAACAAACACTAGAGTAATCTTGAATTTCTATGTTGTGATATTTGCCAGCAGCACAACATAATAGTTTTTATTTGTTTCGCCACAGTATAATACTGCTGTATGCATCAGGTATTAATTAGATAGATTCAGGTGGAAGCAAACGAGGGTTTGGAAAGTTACCAAACGCTATTTACGCTAGGGGATAATCCACCATCTTTCGAGGAACTGCTAAATTCTATTCATTTCACAACTTTAACATTTCTTTTTTTTTTTTAAAGAATGACAACATTCGCGGGTTACGAATAACCCAACAACATTTGAAAATCTCCTACCACCACCACATTTCATCTACTGATTTTGGGAATAGTAGATATACCAGTACATCCCATCACACACTGCACACTCAAGTGCACCTCAGGTAGTCATAATTTCAATGGACTGCAAATGTAGCCAGCTAAACAGTAGAGGTTTTAATATATATGTGGAAAATATTGAATCTGCTTGTTTAATACTTGTGCTCCAACCAACGTAGCATTTTATTGTACCATTTGAAATTTTGATTACAACTTAGGTAGTTTATTTTATAAAATGCTGTTTTATAATTATTAATTCAGTATTTCCATTTGACGTAAAAAAAACCAGTGTCCTTTAAACCACACAACTGAAGTAAAACTACTACGGGATAAGAGTGGTGTGGTTCATACAATGATTCACTTGACGAGTAGGCTACTCAGGGGAAGTTGATAAAGATAATGTATTTTACATTAAGAGTAACGCTGTTCGAGACCTTATACAGGTGTAGTGAAATATGCCTAAACTCAATTTATTTCTTACATTCATTATTTGTGAATAAGTTAAGTGGTTAGGTCAAGATAACAAAACAAACCAAAATACAAAGGAATCACGTGAGTATCTCCAAAGCTCCGTTGACACTAAATGACGGTTTGGGATTTTAAGAAAACAGATAATGAGAAGACTTGTAATGAAAGTCATAATAAGGTTTACTCGTACATGGCTATAACCTGATCTGTGCACACATCATTATGAAAGACGAGCAGACCCCAATACAAAATAATATCGATAAGGATCAAAAATGCAATGAGTGTTGACATTTGGAAGACAAATTCAGTTGGAATTTGCTTCCTAATTTTGTAATATGAGACATTATTAGAATTTATGAAAGAAAATTGGCCGCCCTGCTTGCTAAAATTTAATTTGTATGATGGACGTGGCGATGGATGCCTGAACCTAGTACCGAGTGTAAAATATATTATTATAGTAAACCTAGCTAATGTGATGTATTTGTTTCATTTAATAGCTAAAATGATTTACACGCAAACTTTACTAACACTCTGACGATGTTCCAACTATTATCTGGTAGACTTGTAAGTACACAATGTTGTATTTGACGCAGAACATCTGTACATAAATTCTAAACTATACCATGTACATATTGTAGATAAATTTACTTAAATGCAGAATTTATACAAGTATCTATACCTGTATATATTAATTTACTTATCTTATGTATCTAAATAGATACAATGATAAAGGTCGAAAATACAAATCACACAAGCGAAAACCACTATTAATATTTAGACAAGACATGGACCTAAGTTTGTCTTGTCTGAATAACATTAATGATTCATGTTAAGTTAACATTAGTTGGGTCATGGTCCATCTTCCATTTCTATCACTTCCTGATTCAATGAATAACTCTTACTGGTACGCAAAGTCAAAATGACTCACTGAGACATATGTTTTCAACATCACCTGGCGGTTGTTTCACACTTTACATGACTACTAATTTTAAAATTTCAAAATATGAAATAAAACTAAATACAAAGGTAACAATAATCTTTATTAAATATTCATAGTGTAATCATAAATACATCGGATAAGGGCAAATGTAGTACTTTTTCTTGGTGTCTGAGAAGTCCTTACTTGAAGTACTGGCTGCATCTCTGTACGATTGCAAAGGTCCAAAACACATCCAACATCTTTTATCTTATTAACATTTGAGACACTGTTAAAAAAATCGATTGATCGATCTCCATAGTGGCTATCTTCAATTGTCTGCATTCAAAGCAAAAATACGGAAAATTAGAATTGTGTTCAATTCAAATTCATTATGATTTGTCAGAGAAAATCAGATCGCTACAAAACATAGAAGAACAAAAAAATTACGTAAAAACTGTAAAAAAAAAAAACAAAAATTACAATAAAATCATAACATACCTTGTTCCAAAAAAATCTGACGCAACTGGTATGCACCAACACCACCTAGACATATGCACACGTCTCCTGGACACCGCGACCCGTTTCTTGCCACAATAATAACTAACAATGCGAATGTTTTTTCTCACCGACGGGTGCACGACAACTAGAGAATCTACTGGGAGGCGTGGAGGTTGATAGCTTACCAGTGAAAGGATAACTATGTTTTTAAGCGAATCAGAAAGACAATGTTGAAATTACACGATCAATCAAGCATTCGAGTTGACAAGATATCTCGGGCGTTTCAATTTACGAGACAAAATATGTCTTACATACGAGGTAATTGATACAACGATTGGTGTTCCGCAGTAGGTAGAAAATAATGAATTATGGATTAAAACAATACCTTCAAACTTTAGTTCACTTCGAGGGTCGATGGTAAGCAAGTTGGGTTCCTTCGATTCTTGCTTCATCATTTTGACAAGATCACAGAATTTACAAAATGGGGACGGGTCCGGCGAAAATGCCAAGAATACACGTATCGCCTAGAATAACTTGGTGGAACTGGTAGAGATGGTCGATATTCTGTCCCGGTTACAATCAATGTCCCGGTGACAATCAATGTCACTGGATCGCTCGGTATTATTTTTCTGAGGAACCGGTTACTTTTGAAACACCATAGAAATCAAATTTCTGTGATTAATTTTCGATTATTTATATAATTTTTATACACCGCTAATAGGTAAGTACAATTTTATTGGGAGAATTTTTTTTGTTTAATTTTAGAATAGGTTTGTAATATTTATTTTAAAATAGGAATTAACTTTTGCGGCTTCAGTTGATTAGAAATTGTTTCTTATTAATTTGTTTTGTTGTTAGTGGTATCGTTTTTTTTTCATTCTCCAAATCGATAGAAACAATATTTGATTATTGAATCGTGTAGATTGTAGAATATTTTAAGGAATTTAAAAATTAATTAAGAATATTTTTGAATGATATGGACCAAAATTGGTGAATCCGAAATCGGTTCATTTTTCGTCTCTGGGAGCTGGAACTGCGGTGACAGCTTAATACCACCTCTAGTCCTTGCGGCGCAGGCGCAGTACGATTGTAATAACGCGGATAAAGCTTTGTCCACACACCGCGCCGCTGGCGTTTGAGGCAGTTCCCATCAAACAAATAATATTTTATCAGTCAAAAGGGTAAAGTAAAGTGTATGAAATCATTTTTGACTATAATAATATTTCGGACCATTCATTTATGACTTGATACTTGCTCGCACTTGTATTATTGTATAGTTCATTCGTCGCACGCCTTGCGAAGTCTGCACGAAGCTTATTAAGGTGGAAATGGTGGTTGGCGTATCATTGTGATTCAGTGTTGTAATGCCCATAAAATAAATTCCCTCCCAGAAGGTGTGAAATTTTAACCCAGATATAAAAAACGGTTCCATGTCTAATCGGACTATGAGATCTCAGCGTCTGAATTCCCATAGTATATTTTTATTCAGACACGATACTTCCTCACATGATAATTCATCAACTCATATTAACCTAACCTAACCTAACTCAACCTAAAGTTAAAAAACCCCTTTGATCAGTTTTCGATGCTTCGAGACATGATGAATTATCATGTGAGGATTAACATCCGATGAAAAGTTTGTACTCAATATTCATACACTTAAAAAGTTTCCACTGAACATTCTGGTCACCATAAAATACTGCTTTGACTCCGGCGATACCGTAATTATTTTAAGGTTGTTATTGCCGAACATACCTAGGCCGTCAATAGTCTTGCAGGGCAAAGGCTGATTATTGAAGATTGCAGGCAAGATTGCCGTGGCCTGTTAAGATTGCCGTAACATTTGACTTTTTTCATAACACAAAAAACGATATCCTGTGACAACTACATCAAACTTGAATATTCCTTAAAACACTAAATTAATCGCATTCGAAATTATGATAGTTTTGGTAGCGGGCAGAGGGTGGATAGAGAGGCACTTATTTTAATTTTATTTTTGTGATTGATTTTCTTCGTGTACATGAGATTACAACATTATAGGTTATGATAACATCACCTAATTGGTCATAAAGTTCCGTCAATATATTTAGTATGTAGTGCAAGCAAATTTATAAACTCACTGTAAATTTCAAAGAACATTATGTCTTATTTGTCATCTACCGTAATAAATAGATAGCGGGTCGCTTTTCCAATAGGTGAATTCTGATACAGATTTGAATGACTCGCTCAATAATATGGAAATTTATAATACACCGGCACAAATGTTTTTCGTAACAGAGCGAAAGGTAATAATTAGTAGGCGGCTAGGCGGTGGCAAAATGAAGAAATCCAAGTTGAAAATTCGCAAAAACATCATTCGGAGATATTGAGGTTTGAAGTTTAGAATTGATTCGTTATTACAAAAACATATCATTTCTAAACTTCAAACTTCAATATCTCTGAATGATGTTTTTGCGGATTCGTGACTTGGAATTCTTCGTTTTGCCACCGCTTAGCCGCCTCCTAGTAATAATATATTAGTTACGACAATACTGTCGTTACTAATATATTATTACGTCAACTCACTGTCAAGATAGGGCAATAGCTAGGCAGGAATATGTGATGTACTAAGTATACAAGACAATAAAGATATTGTCTCAAAAAGTTTTTGGTGTACAAGAGCCTTCCGTAAAGTAAAATAACTTAAAAAAAGTACTGCTTTTACGAATAACGAATAATTCACGTATAATTTATGTAGAAGACCAAATAATGAAAGAATACGTATGTCATGAACAGCGACAAAACAAATCTAATTATTAACACTTCGTATTAAGACCGGAATTGGGAAAAATTAATTGGAGTTTGAAAACGTAATTCTTGAGAAATTATACTTGGTACATATAATGGAATATTTTGTAAATTCCTTAATATTTTAAAGGTACTCTTATTAATTATCATACAAATCTACAAATGTTATTTAAGTTAAAAACATTCTTCGTTCTCATGACGAACAATTTCATATGTATTTTCCCCAGATCTGGGGAAAATTTCTCAAACGACATCACTGTATGATTCCGCTGACATTACTTTATCCACACTTATTTACATGAGGAAATCAAAGTGAATGCATAATATTATTTTTTAAATGATTTTATTGGTTTTTGATAATGATTTTTTCTGAAAACCTCTTTATAAATTCAAATATTTATAAAGTAATCACGCACACAGTAAAAATGGAACTAAGCGAATTTTTAAAATGATTTTTATTTCCTTAACGGAAATACGAGTTAGGCATTGTCTACATGATTATTATGGAATAAAATTTAAAAAATAAATTAAAAAGTTAAACATAAAAATGTTCGGAGTTTGTAGTCGGGCAAAAAATACCATGAATCTCGATAATTTACTATACATAGATAATTTTATATTTCATCAATTGATTAAAACTTATCTATCATCTCGAAAACTCATAAAAAAATTAAAAAAACGCTTGTGTTCCACACTGAATGAAATAATAACTATTATTAACGAACTTCGTAGGATTAATAATAATAAAGATGTTATCGTGGGTATGAGGCATATGAGGTTTCGAAGCATAAGTTCAACCAATGCAGTGTTGTTTACTCATTCTAACTAGTTCAGGGCTACGACGATAAACTGTCAATTAAATTACTGCACCCCTCTTTCGCCTTCGACGAACAACTCACTTGGGGAGTGTAGATTAATGAAATGCAGAGAAATCTGCATAATCCAATTAAAGCTATTTTCAATATACATTTCCATGAAATTAGGTCAAACTTGTATATTGTATGTGAATACTGCACAAGAGCAAGAGCTTCCTACTAAACGGAACCAGTAGGACTATGGTATTCACAATTTGAATGTGTTGTGAAGTTGAAGGAAGGAGATGAAAAAGTATGTGGGTTACCAAATTTCGATTTTCGATTCTGAATGGTGGAATTTTACAAGGGCGATACTGATAGTCTCTAACGCTCTCGCTATTGTCAGCCTGCTTTATATGTTCTTCTTTTAATTTTCTAAACTAACCATCAAGCCGTTTCTCTGCAGGGGTAGGTAGAGGACGGACCGCCAAACAACTCGGTCTTGGCATACACTCCTTGCTTCATTCACATCTTCTCATACATGCTCTTCTATTATTCCGACTCCTGACATGGCCCGACCCCTGTATCTGATTCACTTGATTGCGCCATGTCTTCCTCGGGCGTCCACAACTTCTTCTTCCATTTACATTATATATTCTCCTTACGCTCCTTTCTTCGTTCATTCGCCCTAAATGTCCAAACCATCTGAGGTCCTTTTCTTGATCTTACTCATTTCGCTTACATCAGCCTTGCGTTCTTTGCGTATATCCTTTTCACATTTCACACACGGTCATGAACACTAATAACAGGAACACATCTATTTGAATTTAAATTTTGTTTTCTTGAACGAAGCGGAATCTTGAAAGTGGAAATTGACCCACTTCACACACCCGATCTTGCTGAAACTCAACCTATATATAAATATTCATTGTCGATGACAATACAGTCTACCAAATTTTGGTGGCAATTTGCATTTTTTCTCTGAAATTGGTTGATGAAATAAATGTTGGTCCTATCCAATTGGGATTTGGCTGAGTTGTTCGCGGTGTCCACTCCAGTCACTGGGGTGGAAGGTTCAATCCTCAGTCAGACCATTTAAAAAAAAAGATATTTTAGATATTCACAGCAGTTTAAGAGCCAATCCCTGGGGAGGAAGGTTCAATCCCCAGTCAAACCAAAAACATTTTTTTTTCTTTGAAATACCTACTAGTCGGCCCAAGAGATGGCGCAACTAGGTGGAAAATTGATGATAGCAAAAAAACCTTGTTTTTTACAGGTTGATTTTTGTAACAATTTTACTGTTTAAAATAAATAGTATTGACATATTTTAGTTAATTCTTCTTCTTCTGGTGTCCTCTCCTACAAGGGTTGGGTTCGCAAGATGATAATTATGGCAAACTTCATCTTGCAGCCAAGAAGAGCGACATCTTCCCTTGGATTATTAATATATTGTGGTAGCACACAATACTACCAAGATATTAGAGACTTTATTGAAGATGAAATACGATAGAGATCAAATTGTTGATATTAAAATTATAATCTTCCTCTAAAGTACCTACCTAATAAATTTGCAAAGCAAATATGACGGCAAATTGTGCAAACCATGATTTATGTTACATTATATTAGTAGATAAAATGCCACCGGGAAGATCGCAGAAGAGATGGCGCGGTGAAGAGTAGTGATTTATTTTTGGGGTATTATGCCGTGTTGCGCTACCTCCTTCTTTAGCCAATGGACACTAACGCTGTCTGAAACGTTGGCTAAAGGAGGTAGCGCAATATGGCATAATACCACAAAAATAAATCGCTAAGAGAGAATTAGGTATTGTATTATGGTATTAGGTATGGCTAGATTAAAAATATTTTAGTTTCAGAGTAACAAAAATCTAACATCTATTTAAAATCGAACCTTACAAATTTAATTCGATTAAATGTAATGCTTCATATACGTTTGCGAGCCAAAGCAAGACCCGAACCACCATGGGAAAGGAATGAACAGTTTGCGCTTTTTGCTGTTAGTTTCGTTCCTTTTCCATAATTCGTGTTTCGGCTCGCAAGTGTATACGCAGCATAAGTTTTTCCTAAAGGACATTAACGAATAATAACATGATGGTGATGATGACACTTTAATTTTAATTTCTCTGTCACTCTCTGATGGCACTACAGCCCATATCGAGCTTTGGCCTCCCGCAACATTCGCCCCCAACTCCTCCTGTCCTCAGCAACTGTCTTCCAGTTTGTTACCTGGAGAAGCTGTGCTGCATCTCCTCTTACCTCGTCTTCTCACCTCAGTCTTCCCACTTTTCTCCTTCCACCTGGGTGTCCAGTCATAATTCTTTATGTTTTACACAAAATTATACAAACAAATTAAAAGTTTTGATGGGATCATTAAAATTAATCAAGCTTTTACGTGACTTACAAGTAACCGCTACGATGAGGGTGTAAAAAGTCAACATAACTAAAATAAAGTTGTCCTGTATCATTTCCACTACAGCCTACTCAGGCTACCAGAATAATGTGATGTTTACTACATTCGTCTACTTTCATCACTAAAATTTGTAAAAGCGTAGATGGTGATGCCCTTTAGTGTAAGTAATAAATGAAAATTCGCATGAAAACAAACTAACTTATTCAGAGATAATCACAATAACAAAATAGGAAGTGACAACAAAAGATAGTCAACATCCTTTTCACCGAGTTCCTGATGTGCTGATCATTTATGTGATATCATTAATATATTTTTATAAAATTGAAATCATTCAAGAAAGAGTATAGCGTTAGGGGCACGGTTTATTCACGGATACGTGTAGCGGTGTTTATGTAGGTTATACAAAAATATCCTTAAGCTGTACAAAAAAATTGTAAACCCTGTAAATGTGGTTCAAAAACTAATTATTAAAGTCATTTTAAAAAAACAACCTACATTCCCTTCTGCAACATTGTTCAAAATTTTCAAAGTTCCAAAAATTGAAGATCTCTATAAAAAAGACTCAATATTACAAATATTCAAAGATAAGACATTAAAAACTAATAAAGTTAACTCATCGTTAAGACGTAAATATAATATCCAAATTCCATTATTTTCTACTCAACAAATGCAAAATAATTATGTATACAAAGGGATAACTTACTTCAATAGCCTTCCCGAAGAAGTAAAAAAAATAAGAGATTTAGCATTATTCCAGAAAAAGATTAAACTATTCTTAAAAAACTATATGCAATAAAATCATGTAACCTTAATCCTGTAAATCAAACCATCAAATATTGTATAATGTCTTCCTTAATCTAGTCCTTAAGATATTATATTAATTATGGACTAAAAATTGTATATTCTTACATAACTCCTACACCAAGCTCAAGAGCCAGTTCTCTTAATTGGTGTAGAAACCAAAAAAAAAAAGATGTTTTCACCTTTTTAATATATCTTTTTATTATATTATTGTTTTTATTTAGTTATTCTATTGTTAAACAATGATTAAAATTTGTAAAATTGTTGTGTGTAAGAGGTGAAATAAATTGAAAAAAAAAAAAAAAAGATTTCAAAACATACAATAACCAACAACTTGTTACATCTTCATCTACTTTGTTGAATACCATACATAATTATGTAAAAAAATGTGGAAGGAAATGAAGAAAACTTAATCGTACAACGGAGATAGTTTTTATTAATAAAAAATACAAACTATACAAATAAATTCAGACTAGAATAAATTAATGATAGCAACAATTTAACTATTTAGGCACATTTGGGCAAGTTTGCAACTATTGTGAAATGAATGAGAGCTACTGACCATCAAGTTAATTAGCCTATAATACCAACACGGCAAAGAAAAAAGACGATCATAATAATATCTAGACAAATAACATAAATATATATATATTATAAAGGTAAGTAATTAGCAAACTCAAATGGAGTTTACATCTACTTACGTATCTGGGTTTAACGTATTCCTGAGGCATTTTAAATATAGAAAATGAGTTGGTTGTCGCCCATACTTTACATAGCAGTTCCAGTTGTCCCAGTCCATTTAATAAGGAAAGAGATTCACCAATCGACTCGTGAGAACTAAGTCGGTGTATTAAACTTTAATATAATGTTGTTTCTGGGTGTTGTAGCGTAGATTGAACCTTTTCAAGGCATTACAGCTGTCACAAGGGCAAACATAAATAAATCACAATATCACTTAGTGAACTATATCAATTGACAGCAAAGCAATCACAATATCACTTAGTGAACTATATCAATTGACAGCAAAGCAGAGCATCCTACTACTATCTATAATCTAATATAATAATATTTTTGTAGCAGTTGAGAGGTATGATTCATTTGTAACAATATTTTGTAAAAATTAATAACAATATTTTCTGAATCTGCAACTTCAGTTACGTCATTATCATAAGTCATTGTTACATCGGAGTGATGGATTCTGAACTGACGACATGTGATAAGTCCAGACTTTCTGATTTGGAATGAAAACTTAGACCTGTGATGATTAATAAGTCGACTAATAAATTGCAGAAATGCAATGCATCCTTTGTTCATCAACAATCTCAGTTATTAATACTCAGTAAGTTATGGTTGGATACAATAACTAACTGTTTGCCCTGAGCCTATTTGTAAATATTTGGACTTTATTTGATCTGGTTCCTACTCATCCCATATTTGCTAATTTGGTCCACTCAGCAGGAAGTAGGATAACCAATGCGACCCTATCTATCTTCAAAATCCAAATATGTGCATCTCGCTTGTGAGAGCAAGACACCTCTGCTAAGTTTTCCAAAGCATCAGCTTCAGGCTGGGCAGTACCTAAGATATTCCGTGTCAAAGTATATCACCGTTACAGAAATGTCATCTCGGAAGAGCCGGGAAATGTCTTGTGGAAGGGTCAGCATCTCCGAGAGCCTCGAATGCTCGACACCATAATCTGTTCCTCCTAGAGCGTGTCTTATTAAGTGGGTAGCAGCATTTTTATCGATTGGTTTAGATTTCAGACCTTCCTTTCGGTGTTTAAGCACATCATTAATATCACCCAACTGCATATCCTTATGTTGCAACTTTAGCGGCGTAAAGAAGACTTTGCCCATCATGTGTTCCCCAACAAGTTTCACCACTTGGTGAGGTGACATCATGTCCCATAAGCCGTCTGAAGCAATCACCATGAACTTATCTCGAGGAGTCAGTCGGTAGTGGAACACATCAGGTTGTGCCGATAGATATGGCGGAGTATGATAATCAGGAGGAATGACTTGTGATCCGAGGGTAGGAACGACAATTTTATTTAAGATATCCTTTGACCATTTGTACCTTAGATCTCCTAGGCACCTTAGAGGGGCTAACTGCCCGAGTAACCGATCAAACTTTATGACAGAGTCCCTTTCATTAGGCGGATGCTCACTCAATATCCTTTGAACTTCTTTGTTATTGTCAGAGTTATGTTCGACAGTGATTTTATTTGCAGTCCAGTCATTGTTTTCTGAAAGTGCTCCGATGACTGCATTGCAATCTCCGACACTGGCCACATGCAGATGTTGCCCGTCAACATGGGCCACGCATGCGCAGGCTCCTGAAACAGCTACAGACAAAGTCTTTCTATTCACTTTGCCGGTCAGTTCAAAGGAGTCTGTGACTTCTTTAGAAATATCTGAATCTAGTCGTAAGAATGCTGATTCCAAAACAGTTGTCATTTCAAAATGATCTTTATCATTTATCAATGTTGAAAGCTCGTTTAAAAACTTTTCAAAACTCTGTTTGTACAATGGTTTAAGATCTTCTACAATATCCATCTGAAAAAAACTATGTTTTAGATAAGTTGTTTTGATTGTAATTTTTGAGTGATCTATAAGAGTTAGAAGTATTTCTTACTTTGTCATTGAAAGTCTGGATAAGATTTTGGCGCTCATCAGATGAGACATATTGTTGCAGCGTGTCAGGTGGGAGTAGACTGGCAGCGATATAATGGAAGAGGCGCTTTGAAATCACCTGGGCACAGGCCCCTCCGCCATGGCCATCAAAGATTCCTACTAAAAGACCTGGAAAAATAACATTTATCCTTGTGAAGTTAGCCTACTTCAATAGCTTTGTCCAGGGGATGCGAGGCGGGTATGCGAGGCAGACGAGCAGTGCATGCCTCGTTAGCCTGCTTTCTGGACGATGCTAATGAGTTGCTTGGGAACTTCTTTTGACACCAAATTGGCAACTAACCCCCAATATTCAAAAACTGGATTGGAGAAAAAAAATCTTTTTCAGATGACAATGGAATAAAAATGATAAATTTAGTTGGGTAGGTAGCCAAGTATTTACATGGTTTTATCGAGTCTATGAACATAATTGCCTTAGTTTGGGTTGTTTCAAACTCTCGTCACATTAGATGATTATTGAATGCCATTTTGAATTTTCAAACCCCCCCTCTACCCACCACACCACCTGAGCCACCCACCCCCCCCATCGAAACTCTACCTCAATCCCCCTCCCTTGGGAGCAGTTGGAACCCTTGTGCGGTATTCACATAATATTAATTTAAAAAAAAAGTTGTATATGTACATATTGATAGAAAAATAATTGGATAATTTGTAGAGCACCGTATTATATATATATATATATTATAAGATATAAGTCCCCTTACTGCACGACTCACCTCACACCTCGTGGCTCTAATACAAAAATGTTGCATACACGAAATGAAGTGCCACTACGCCACCCAGGGGCACCTCCAATACAAAAACGTCGCACAACGCATAAACGAAATGTAGTGATGTAGTGCCACTACACCAACCACCTCACCATCTCATACATTTGTAGTAATACACAGAAAAAGAGCAAAACAAAAAGGAAAATTTATATGCATACTTTAAAAATAATAATAAGAAAGCTAGGGCTGTTTAACTCACTATCGCAAGGCTGTCCCATTGTGAATATGCGTTATAAGTGGCCTGGTAGCAAACAAATCAAAGCTCACCCCCAAAAACCAATTCAGGAATTCTCAGTTTACTAGAATGGTGGCATCCGACTTGTGCTAATATTCCTCATGCACGTTCATAGCTTTGGGGATGGCGCCAGTGGGATATGAGGTGACCGCTCCAGATTTTCCTAGCCTGACTGACAAAAGGTCAGGGTCTAGGGGACGGGACATGTTGAAGGAATGCCAAAATGATAGCTATATCAAAAATCATGACTGCGATAGGGTGGATATTTTGAAGCATGCCAATTGACATTACAACTAAAATCATGACGTTGAAAAGTAAAAGGATCTCAGACTCTACCACCCAGGAGTGCTGCAATGAAGATGAAATCTAGATATGTATCTGCAAATCTAACGGGAGTTAATTGACAAGTAGAATTAAACAAGCACATTTAAAGGATGTTCAATTTAAGTACGCAGGGAAAGGATTCGCAGGAAAGAGGAAGGAATTTGGTAATTAATGATTTCTAGATATTATTTAATCATTGTCTTTAAGCAATTTATATTGACTTAAAAATAAATGAAAACAAACACCTTAACCTTTCATGTTCCATGTTTGTAGAAAAAACCTTATGTAGAACATTTTGGTGTTATACAATACAAGCTGCAATCAAGAAATATGTTCATAGTGCAATGAACTCGCTAAAGAAGAAAACATTTAATACTTAGGTGTATGTATTGATATAAACCTAAATTAGAAGTCGCAAATTAATAAAACCATCCCAAGATTAACATACATGTGATTATAGTGGTTTACACGAATTAATTTGTTTCATTTATCAAAATTAAGATATTGTACATAAATATTTTATAGATTTAAGTACTTAATATTGACAACTTGAAAATGGTGTATTTTTCAATCATTTATGGCATTATAGGATAAGAGGTGTGCTTAATGAAATAACACAAAAGCATATTATCAAAGTTATGAATAATAGAAATACAACATTCTCAACCGAGTTATTATACAAAGTCACCAAAATATTTAATATCCATAAATTATTCATACTTGAAACTATGAAATATTTAATTAAAAACAAAAAACGACTGCGCTTTAGACCACACGACCAGTGGCGGTTCGTGGTCTTTTTAACGGGGGGTTCGGAAATTCAAGAGAAGATATATTGTCTAATCAAAATTTACTCTTATCACACAAATTAAATAAAGTTAGTGCAGGGGTATCTAAATAGGTACTATTGTTTTTAAATAACTTGATACTCCTCGGCACAATTATTAAAAAACCAAAATGGTTTTAGAGGATTTAAATTGTTTAATGGTTTTTACAACACTCAATGTACGTTGCTAATTATTATTTTTTTTTAACGAAATAAAATTAGCTTTTTTCAATTACACAAAAAATCCACTGTACACGTATTAAAAAAATAATTATATTTAATTTCCAAACTTTTTCATAAGCATTAGCGTTATTTTTTTGTATATAACACTGTATTCCGTCATTGTGTGAAAACATTAGGACAGAATATTCGCGACAACCGATAAACGCAACCACTTTCAATTTGAAAGCCGAAACAATACTAGGAAAGCTCAACACAAAATTGTATAACTAGCGACGTTGTTTGCCGAAACTTTAGTAAATGTACTCGTAACTAAGGGATATAACGACTTATCTATAAAAAAAAAAATACGAAAACAGAAGTCAAAATCAGTCCACTTCAATAGTAGATTTACAAATGCCATTAGTAAACGGTTGGAGAAATGCAGAAACAAAAAAATAAAAAAATGTACAAAAATGACTACAAAGTTAAATACCATAATATATAACATTTAACTTGCATCCGTCGGTGCAAAAGTCGACTGTCAGCCGGTCATCCTGCGACAAACTCGGGCTTCGTTTCGGCGAGACTCGTCAAAGTTCGGAGGTCACGTGACATCTTGACTCGTGAGCAGCGCACCAAGCTGCGTAGTTTTGTCCATTCTACCGGCACAGCGATTCGTATCGGCTATGATTTTTTCGTATGGACAAATGTGTGCGGATCGCAACGCGCACAAAATGGGAACAGATACCTACCGTATTTTTCGGTGGCGCGAGTTTTAATGACGGAATTTTAATGTCGAGCTATCTGTATGCGCTTATATTACTATACAACAAGATTGTTATATTTTATCATATTTTTAATGGGGGTTCACCGCACAACCGCACCTTAGAGAAAACCGCCACTGCACACGACTGAAGTAAATACTTCTTTAGCTCCATCTATATGTATGTCCATATATATGTTTATATGTATAAAATATATAAATTTTCTACAAATATTTATTTTAATTTATTGTCATTCGCCTCGCCCGATCAAGCCGTGCGCATCGACGTCCGCTCCCCACCGCGTTTGGCGCGTCACTGGTATTTCAAAATACTGACTGAAATATTTCATGCACTGGCTATGAGAAGAAGACAGAAAGAAAATGTGCGCGCGCACTGCTCTCTCTTGCTTCTACAGTGAGCCCGTTCGCCTCGCAACGCATTTCACTTTTCGTTACACATTCGCCAGTTTACCCCTCAAGTCAAGCCTGCGTAAAGAAGTATTTACTTCAAAAACAATTTCAAAAAATTAAATTAGAATTAGCAGAATGACTAATAATGTATTTTACACTCCCCGAACCAATACCAAATTAATGCAAACATATAGCAGTTTTATTGGTCCCCATACATTTAATCTTCTATCAAAACAAATTAAAATGACTAATAAAATATCAAATTACATACATACCTACAATTATAAAGTAACTTTCATTTTAATTTTATACTTGTTGATGTAATTTAGTATTTTTAGTTATATTACCCACAAATAGGCAGTGCCTTAGTGGGTTTACACTATATATTTTGTCATATAAATATTTATATACTTACTTTTACATTAATTTCTTTTATGTTTATAAGCTACTGTAATTTAAAAGAATGATTTTTTTAATGTATGTAAAAATAATGGGAAAAATAGAATATATTTTTTTATAAAACATTTAAGATGCAACCTATAACAATGATTAAGAATTTAAAACAATCCTCTACTCTTGCGAAAGATATATAAAGATTTGATTGGTTTATTGTCAATAGTGATAACATGACCAATCACATTGTTAATTTTGATGGTAGGAGATTTATGACTAGGGTAGGGAAACGCTTCTGTGCAACCATTTTTGTAACAATTCTATAATTATAATAATTTGTATCATAATTTAAGGATTGGATGGTAATGGATCGCATCACTAATTCTATGTACAAAAACATTACAAAGCAATAATAATTTACGGCACCCAACAGCACAAGTTTTGCTACTGCAAATCAGGACCCTGTATATGACGCATTGTTCTATGTTACATAGCAGGATAACTTTTGGAATCGCAATGGCTAATTTTGTGCGTTTAATATCAGTTCACATACTAAATGCTCTGGAAAATTGTATACCTGTTGTTAATTGGCACTGGGCTTCACATCTTGTGTCTTCAATGGGATAGTTAGATGCCAATTGATTAGAATCGTATGCCTTGACGGATCCTGAAGTAAATTCTTTACTGAATTCATTTTCTCTAAGTATAGTGCTCACCTATTGAACAGAAACAATAAAAATAATATTAATTCACATAATATTTTTTTACATTATCCACAAAGAATAATTTCCCTCAGGGCCTGTCATCTCTGAAGATGCTGTTTGGAGGGTCTTTTTTGAGAAGAGGAAGGAGTGATGGGTCTTGAAGATACCCAGGTTGTAGGAAGGAGGAAACACAAAGACCAGACAAATCATTCCACAGCCGAGCTGTTGAACTCAAGAACGAGTTGTAGAAGCGATCCGTTCTCGTGTGACAAATGTCAACCGTGTACAGATTTAGCGTGTTTCCCGAATATGCACCGATGCCGAGGGAATCAATGACACTAGTTCCTCGGAGCATCTTCCATTGACATACCGGTAGAACTAGGACAGCATTCCCACCCGTTGCCTGGCTTTACTTTTTTTGAAATAATAATATTTTTATCCTTTGTTTTCACTTTTCGCTTTATCTACATTTTCATTCCAAGTTGATGAAATTTTGCACACTTAACCTTCAAAACAGGAGGAATGTCACTGTTGAGATTTTAAAAACACCTCCTTCCACTTTAACCCACCTCTTAAACAAAATGTTCATAATTCTGAATGAAATTTTGTACGCTTGATGATCAAAATGACATGAAAATTATTAAAATGATCAGATAACTAAAAAACTCTGTTTAAAGACCTAAAACTTTTTGGTAAATTTTCGTAATGAGTGGCCTATAGATAGTAGATTCGCCTTAATCACTATAAAAGGAAACTTTTTGCATCACGGCCGGAGGAAAAAGATGCATTTTAATTTTTAATTGCGTAAAATTTAATTTCACTTCGCGAACCGATACGTCGTTAAACCGCCGCCTGCCGCTGTCATTTTGTTGTGTTGGTATACCCGATATATTACCGTAATATAACGAGGAGCTAGAAATGACACTACTACGCAATCTATGCAAATTAGATAAGTACTAGTTTGGCGAAATTCTGGAAATAAAATACAGTAAAATGAATAAAGACCTTCAGGCACGTTTTTTTGCATTCATTTTTTTATGTTAAAAGCTTTACCTAAAAATCTGTTTTAAGCACTAGTTTGGCGAATACTGGAAATAAGGGGAGAGTAAGAGTTTCCGTGGCGCCGCCATTTGACGATGGATTTCGATAAATGTAATGTTAAACTTCAGCTAGTACACAATAATGTCCAACTACTAAAAACTGAATCAAATACTTGGACCCAGCAGCAAAAAATTAAATACAGGTCTGGGAAAGACAATTTATGTTGGAACTCAGAATTTTTGGTAATAAAGCGTCAATAAATCTACACGAGGACTGAATGCCGTTGGCGCTAACAAAAAGCTGTCCAAAGAAGCGAAGCTAGCAGTCCACAATGGTGTGCTTATACCTACCCTGATGTATGGCAGTGAGGCATGGAACTGGCAAGAGGAAGGATGAAAGTAGACTGAATGCTGTTGAAATGAGATCCCTAAGGCGTATGTGTGGTAAAACCATGTATGATCGTGAGAGAAATGTGGAGATTCGAAAAGAATGCAAGGCGGATGTAAGCGTAATGAGTAAAATTAAGAAAGGAACCCTCAGATGGTTTGGGCATGTAGAGAGAATGAACGAAGAAAGGAGCGTAAGGAGAATATATGATGCAAGTGTGAATGGTATAAGAAGTAGGGGACGTCCGAGGAAAACATGGCACGATCAAGTGAACCAGATACTTGAGACGGGCCATGTCAAGAGTCAGAAAAATAGAAGAGTATGTATGAGACGATGTATGAATGTGAATGAGGCAAAGAGTGTGTGCCAAGGCCGAGATGTTTGGCGGTCCGTCCTATCTGCCTACCCCTGCGGGGAAACGGCGTGATGGTTTAGTTAGTTAGTTATAAATCTACAGCACGGTGAACAAATAGTAATAAATAATCTTACAACTACATATTAAAATGATGAACTCATATTGCGTAGCGGAGAACCGAGACTTAATTTATACGTGGTCGTGAGTTGCCAACAAGTTTTGAAAACATCAAATCAGCAATAGAATATACTCACATCGCTGGGTGTCAGCAATACTGCATTGCGCTTGGCAGAAACATGGAAGTTTCTGGTATTTGTGGAGACTCCTGGCCATTGCTGTCTTCTGCCATAAGTATTGTAATATATTTGGTTAGTAGAGAGGCCAGCTCTTCGGTTGCAGTGTATACTTCTAACGCTCAGAAGCAATTTCTTGCCAAAGCAGCACACCATGATGTACAAAGTGTACCTTGAAAATAAATAACGATATCTTAGCAATTAATATGTATTTTATAGGGTCATTAATGATCAATTTCAATTATATTTTGTTGTCGTAATGCAACAAATATAAATAATACGAACATACCTTCGCAGCACCCTTCCACCACAGACAAATAAACCAAGATAAACTGTCAGTGATGTCTGGTGATGTCCATAGATTATTCTAATTGGTAGACTTTCTTCAGGCCACTGAGTAATACACATAGATATTTATTATAATAATAATCTTATGGTCTTGGGTAGGTACTGCAGGGTTTTAAGTAAAACGGTTTTTAGTGAATAAAAATTATGTTTAGAAATAATAAGGAGCTCCATCGAAAAATATTATAGCTTAAAATATATATTCGTATATTTTATAGACATCCAAATTGATAGACTTGCCCTAACATGAAATCTGGGGTTCCATGTCTAGTCGTAATATGGGTTCTCACCATTATTTCATCATTCAAGTTCTCATAATAAACTTACTCATAAACGATAGTTCTTCACATGATAATTCATCAGCATCATAACTTATCCCACTAATGATTCAGAACAAACTACCCCAGAATAGACACTTTAATGTGTAATTTCATATTATAAATGTTAGAAATTTTGAAAAGTGTCGTTTAGTGCGTTGGTAATATGCACTTACGTCAATGGCAAAGTATGTTAAATATTGATATTCCTAATATTACAATTCTCAGTTTTAATCGTTTTTAATCACAGCCGTTCTTATTTATTACCATCATGGATTATGACAATCTCTACGGCCGTATTCTTAGACCAACATTACGAAAATTCATGTTACTAAAAAGTTGCCACTGAGTAGACCGGTCACCGTAATCTGGGTATCATTTCGACGAACTGGAGGCAAATCACGTGACCATATTTTTGGCAGAGGAGGCTTTGAGAATGCTTTGAATATACTATAAACTACGACATCAGTCGTACATTGACCACAGAAGAGCGCACATTGAAATAACCAGACTTTGCGCCGAAAAGTAAAGTCCGAAAGTAATACAGAATCTGAATATTTGATAGCGACGCTAAAATTGAGTGATGCGGGTAAATTATAACATATAAGTTCTAACTAAATCCACCTTGTTTGGACAAGGTTCTAACTGACATCTTTTTTCCAAAATGACCTTTAAATTCAAAACTGTTTCTTTTGCTCAATTATATAACAAAATAATTTTCAGAACCATTTGTGTTGTATTTCCTTAGATAATTTTTGACGAAGTTCTAACATCCAGTTTTTAAAGATTCCATTTATTTTACAAGGTTCAAATATCACAGGACCTTTCGCAATTGTCATTTTGTTGCTATGATGCGCAGTTTAGTTCGTCACTTTGGTTTTATGGGGTTCTAACTTCGCCTTACATAATCATAATCTATATAACAATTTCTGATTTTGAGGTTCAATCTTGTGTATAGCATTTTAGTTTAACATTTTTAAAGAAAATATTTAAGTAGGACGTGGCCCTACCTTGGGATGGTATTGGGAAAATGTAGTTAGAACCTTTTGGAATGAATTATTAGGCCCTAGCTGGTAGATTCAACAAAATCAATAAAGTCGTATTTTTCACACTCTAGCTCATCGAAGAAAAGTTCCGGACCGCTACTGCATCATCCTCACAATATTGCACATTGGGGATGCCGTAGACTAACTGGGTCCAGAGGTTTGGGAGCAGTTGGGATTACCTACTTAGGAAAGGATTGCATATTAGTACACAATGTCAAATAAAATCAATTATAATTATGTATATTTCTTATTATTTTCAGATTTTTTGGATATAATATTACGCAGGTGAAAGGTAAAAAGTATGAAAAGATCTTATATTTATGTAAGTCGAAATTTTTTTTACAACTTGCTTACCTAAGTTTTATATTATGGATAATAAAATATAAAAAATATATATTTCGACAGCCCTCACATATAATTGCCATAATTAATCATAAATTAAAAATACATTTTCCTGAAACAATGCAGGTAAAACGCCCTGTAATACTGTAAAAAATTTCGTTTGTTAAAATTAGTTTAAAATCTGGTTTCTCGTCATCGTGATTTATTTTTGGGTTTTATGCCAAAAGGATCTTAGAACACTTTCAAGCGTGCCTTGAAACCGGCCATTACTTTGGATATGTTAAAAAGGTCCTGGGAAGACCTAAAACGCATCGAGCATGACAAAAATTAAATCGAAAAAAATCCCTTTATTTTTAATAGATACGAGGGGGCCCACACACACCTTACACATACACACACACAGACACACACACACAGACACACACACACACAGTCACACACACACACACACACACACACACACACACACACACACACACACACACACACACACACACACAACACACACACATACACACACACACACACACACACACACACACACACACACACACACACACACACACACACACACACACACACACACACCCACACACACACACACACACACACACACACACACACACACACACACACACACACACACACACACGCACACACACCCACACACACACACACACACACACTCACTCACTTCACAACAATATACACAAAAAAATCTGACTATAGTACTTTGTTTGTTGACGTGCGTATGTAGCGTCGTTGCCAACCACGGGCCGTTTTGGTTTTGTCACTTTTTGATCGTTTTAAAAACCAATAAATTTGAATGAAAACCTAAAAAACAAACATATTTAGTATGGATGATTAGGATCAGAAAAATGATCTTTAAATATCCGTACATTTTCAACAGAATCATACGTTTGTGAAAATACCCTATTGTTAAACCCAGATAAACACATTAGTAACAAGTTCAATTTCCTTACGTGACCATGGCTGTATTGCACAGAATTGTGGATGCAACCGTGAGAAATTATTTTAGGATTCATGGTGATGTTGGCATGAGGAGATGTGATGTGCATAAGCTTGATTTTTTGGCTTTAAATATTAATTTTACAACACTAGACCACTCACTGAAGAGCGACATAATCTATTTGCATTATTAGCCATCAATAATCACGCAATGTAAATAATTCTGTGTCGTCGGCAAAAACATAATGTTTTAACATGTCAGAAAAATCAATTTCATTCCAATAACGTATATAATATATAATGTAGGGCCTTGTTTCGATCCTTGTGCGTGCAAAAGTGTTTTTTTGTTCTTGCTGAAATGGTCTGAAATTTTTACACTGATTTTTCTATTTTTAAAATAATTGTGCCTGTTTCATTTTCTGCCATAAAGTAGGACAAAGTAGTACATATTTACCAAAAGCTTGGAATAATAATTTATTGTTTTAATGCTTCAAAATTCACGGATATAATTAATTCTTAGACATAATTGTCTAAGAATTCGAGTCGAGGGGTAAGGCTCTCGACTGGTCGAAGGTCGCGGGTTCGAACCCGGCGTGCACAAATAAATTTTACTTGATTAATTTGTGTTATTTCACAATTAATTAATTAAAAATAACATATATATATATATAGTATAAGACCACTATTCAGAATTGAAACGTTATTTGATTATTATTATTAAACTTGAAATGACTTTGACCGTGTTGACTGTGAACAGATCTGAATACCAAGGTATTTCCCCACTTTTCTCTTTCTCCATCTCCTACCCCTCCTCAATACCTTTAGCCTCACAAACATACCCCACTTGGGATTGCCATACTCTCACTGGATCCAGATGGGAGCAGATGGGACTCTTGGGCGGTATCATATTAAAAAAAATCCATATTGCATTTCAGGGGTGCTAGCATGGTCGATCGATATGAAGTTACCGACCGATCGTCGGTAACTTCTCATCGTTCCCTAGGACAACTACAGATCGCAAACGAATAGGTGACAGTTCACAATGACTAAGTGTCCTTAATATATTAGATATCAACTGTCGTTTACGTTAGCGATTTGAAGTTGTCCTAGGAAACGATGATCGACCATGCTAGCACACCAGGTAGCCTTAATCACAAGCGTAGTTAGTAGGCCATTAAGCCCCATTCAGACGTTTCACTAATCGCTCATTTCCGCATTTCATTCGGCCTAGTTTACTCGGAATGACACGTCTGAACATGAAATGAATCGAAAGTGCCGAACACTGCCGAATGAAATCTTCAAGTGAACCGATCCAACAATGTTGGATATTTTCCTTCGGCATCCTTCACTCGCGCGCGCATGCGCGCGGAAGAGAGCAAAGTGAATCGTCTGAACACCGAGTGAACTCTCAATCAGTTTGTCTCGCCCTGAAGTTTGACAATGAGGCACGGAACTGGCAGAGGAAGGATGAAAGTAGACATAACTCTTAGAAATGAGAACCCTTTGGCGTATGTGAAATGAGATCCCGAAATAATGAAAAGCTGATGTAAGCGTACTGGTTAACATTAAGAAATGGATTCTTAGGTTTGGCATGCACGTATAAGAAAAAAAGAGAAAGAGATGGCAAGACGGGTTTAGTCAGGAGTCAGAAGAACAGAAGATTATGTACTGCTTACCCCTGCGATGAAATGGTGTGGTGGTTAATTAGTTGGCTAGCTTATACAAAAAATGAGAAAGAGAGATTTTTGCTTCGACAAGCTTTTAAGTAAAATTGCTGTGTTGCGGATGTCTTGTTAGATAGCTTATAAAAATTAGAAACGAGTGATTTTTGCTTCTAAAAAAGCTCTTCAGCAAAGTTGCTGTGTTGTGGATGTATTCTTAGCTAGCTTATAAAAAAATTAAAAACGAAAGATTTTTGATTTAACAAGCATTTCAGTAAAATTGCTGTTTTGCGGATGTCTTGTTAGTCTTATACAAAAATGAGAAACGAGAGATTTTTGCTTCAACAAGCTTTTCAGTAAAGTTGCTGTTTTGCGGATGTCTTGTTAGCTGGTTTATACAAAAAACGAGAAATGAGAGATTTTTGCTTCAACAAGCTCCCCAGAAAAATTGTTGTGTTGCGGATGTCTTGTTAGCTAGAATATAAAAAAAATTAAAAACGGGAGATTTTTGATTCAACAAGCTTTTCAGTAAAATTGCTGATTTGCGGATGCCTTGGTGGGTATAATCATACGTAGGGGCCGTACGGTATATATATAATAAAGTTGATAAGCTAATCGAAAGCAATCGAGAAATCAGTTTTGAATGACCGCCTGTCGATGGAGTACATATTGTCGGCTGTGCACTCGTAAACCCCGGCGTCCATCTGCGTGGCGGGGTCGATCTCGATCTTGGACTTCACTTTGTCCTTGCCCATCCTCCATTCGTGCACCTGCAAACGAGAAACCAAGCGATTAATATAATCAATCAAATGCTTTATGTGTGATATTAAAATTTAAAATTAAACAATAATTTTTATTTTTATACCTTTTGCGGACTAGGTTTCGCTACAACCGTAAATTCTTCAGGGTAGTACAATACAAATGCAAATTTTAGTTGAGCATACTACGTGTGTTCTATGCCTGTGTTCGGTTCATTGAACTCTACAACTTTTGTTTCACACGGGGAGCGCCAAATACACATTACCCAATTGATAATCAAAGGGAAGAATGAAGCAAACCTTGTCTAGTAGAAGACTATGCTGAATTTCATGCCTTAAAAATTTGCACACACGTACCTAACTTTCACGAGGTACGAGTGCAATTCAGTTCCAGGCTGCAGAATGCAAAGTGACAATCACCCTGATGATAGCCAACCCCCAATAGGAGAAGAAGTAACAATGGTTAGGTTAGATTACCTTATGTTAGGTTACTTACGTGAAGATATAAATGTGAGAATATTTCGATACCATCCTTGAACCAAGTGATGTGGGGCCGCGGGGAGCCCCTTGCCACGCACAGGAAGGCTATTTTATGTCCCAGGACGTATTCATAATCAAAGTGTGATGCAAGCAGAATTTTTGCTCCCTAGAAATAAACGAAAACATGTTAAAACTAATAATTACAATATTCTATGTACAACTGAGGAGAAAAAATGCTTATTTTATTGGAGCAGTGTCTAAGGTATCTAACATCATAAAAGCTTTATTGATAATTTAATTACCTATATGAAATCAGACCGATCATGGTCTATTTCTATGTCAATAGTTATTTTGATACATGAATTTCAGAAATAAATATTTAAAAAAAACAATTTTACGTGACATAATTTGACACGTAAAGCCATTAAATAATAATTACACGGTTATTAAATAATAATTGAAGAGATGATGTTATGAGTGATGATATGCGAAGGAGGAAACACAAGAGCTGTCAGATCATTCCAAATAGTTATCGAGTCACTAAAACAAATAGTCGCATGCGGCAAATGTTAGACGTGTACGTATTTACAAAGCCTGTAGCAGGTTCAGTAATGGTGACGAGTGAAATAGAGTAGGTTTCGTTGTGCAAAATCATCTACTATACCATTTCAGTCGCGCTGACCACTGTAGTAATAGTTAGTCCGGTGGGTATAGAGCACCGGTGGACATAGAGTACAGTGGTCACCAACTTTTTTGAGAAAAGGGCCGGATTGATTTTTGTGAAAACCTAAGGGGCCGGATGAAAAAGTATTATTCCAATTAGAATCCGATTATTAGAATATCTACTTATTTTACATTGGGAAAATATTTATTATAATGTGGCAATATCTAATTCATATTTACAGCTCATTAAAAATGGATAAAGTAACAATAAAGGCCTTATAATTATTAAATTTATTTCTTTGTCTAGTTTTACATATTGTATGGATGTTATTTTATCTATTGAGTTACAAATAAAACAATTAAGAAAAATACTCACTCAGTTTAATTTGTCTGCCGGCAACTACTAGGAAGAAAGTAATAATACAGGTATTCTAAGAATTAAATTTATCTCTTTCTCCGGATTCTCGAAAACTCTGCATATCTCAAATATCCAACCTTTTTTATTTTGGGTCCACTATCTACTATCCCAAAAAAGGCATTAATGATAATAAATAAAGAAAACTAATCAAATTCCGATTGATGAATTGAAAAATAGCTGTTCACAACTAACTAATAAAATTATATAAAATTAATATATCCTATATAAATTATATATATATATATATACGTAAAATCGGGATTATTTGGAGGGCCGGATGAAAACCTTTGGCGGGCCGTATGTTGGTGACCACTGACATGGAGGACACTCTCTACCTATTCCGCGACTGAAATGGTATAGGCTACGTAGATGATTTTGCATAACAAAACCTACTCTATTTCACTCGTCACAGTTACTGAATCTGTGACAGGTTTTGTAAATACGTACACGTCTAACATTATAGGTTTAGGTTTTGTAATTATGCGTTCGCAATATCGATGCAAATTAAATATAAAATGATAATAATATTTGGCTGATACAATAGCGCCGTTTTTGTGAAAAATCACCTTTCCTATATATTGTTTAAAACATTTATACAATTATTGCGTTAATGACATTGCCATTGGGATTTGCATAGACATTAACACTCCAAGCATAAATGAAGGTTTTTTGTAGTAAATACTTCTTTACGCACGCTTGACTTGGGTGGGGGGAGGGGGGGGGGGGAACCGGGGGGGGGGGGGGGGGGGGGGGAGGGTAAGCTGACGAATGTAACGGAAATTAAAATGCGTTGCGAGGCGAACGGGCTCACTGTAGAAGCGAGAGAGAACAGTGCGCACGCACATTTTCTTTTTCTCTCTTCCTCTCATAGCCAGTGCATGAAATATTTCAGTCAGTATTTTGAAATACCAGTGACGCGTCAAACGAGGGGGGTATTTTATACATATAAACATATGTATGGACACACATATAGATGAAGCCAAAGAAGTATTTAGTTCAATCGTTTGGTCTAAAGCACACTCGTTTTTTTATTTATAGGTGGGGATGCTACTAGTGAAATATCATAATTAATAAAAAGTAAAATAAAATATAAAACACACTAAGTTTATGGTACAGAGAAAGAGAAATGTAAGAGATAACAATAAAGCAATTACACAATTAACATGAAGTGTAGGTACCATATAATATATATATGGTTTTTATGGAGGTTTAAGTTGTCTTGTTTCATCTTTTAGTCGTTGGTAGCCAAATTAATACTTTGTCAAATCATCACATTTTTAGTCACTACCTAATTCATTTTTAGTCACTACCTAATTCATTTTTAGTCACTACCTAATTCATACTAAGTATTGCGTTAGTCATTTCGAACAGTTGATTAGGCTACACACGATTTGGCTAAACCTCAACTTTAGGATGAAACAATCCGATTGGCGTGACTTTTAGCGAACATGAATAAAAATGATCATTTTCGAGTATTATAATTTATAATTTACAATTCCATAGTGTAGAGACCGCCTTTTAAAAAATCAATAATACCTCTACAACAAAACCTATCCGCCACATTTATTCTGAAGGACACAAAGAAAATTATACAAGCTATCATAAAATATACTTATTTTTTTACATTGGCTCCACACAGGAGGCAACGAAGAAAATAATTTCGCTCAGGGCCTATGTTATCTTTGGGGATGCTTGTGAATGGTTTATTTAAAGGAAAGGTAGGGGAGGAATATCCGGGAAAGAAAAAGGTATGAGGGACGAGTAGGAATCTGGGGGTCAGTGTGCCCAGGAGAGAAGGTTTGAATGGAGAGGTAAAATGGTCTCCCTCTATTACTCTCTCCAAATCCGACCCGCCACAATAGGTGTCACGCATTCACCGACAAAGACCTAGACCTAGACAATCCTCACCCAATAAACCCGGACACCTCTTCTAAATCTCTAAACGTAGTTAATAATGTCAGAGGTTATCCAGTTAATGGTTACCGGGGCGGCGAACCCATGCCCGGCCCCCAAATTGAAATATACACGATTAATGACAATAAAATAAAAATACATATTTGTAAAAAGCTTTAACTTTGTGGCTCGCCATAATTTACAATAAATGTACATTAGTTTGTTATAGACCACTGTAATTTTAATCAAAATTTGCCGGTTTCGTAAGAACCCATTCACCGTTAACTTTCTAACGATAGTTAGTTTTAATATTAAACATTAGTTTTAATATTTTTCCGATTAAGAGGCTAGACTTTGAACGACACGCGTAACACCCGCGACTGTCATTCTGTCCCGCTCACAATAAGCTAACGCACACTTACAATACACGCGAATGCGAAATGTGCGAATGAGACAACGCTCAAATTTACCCACAGAAATCGCTCGAAAAGGGGTTTATGGAGAATACACTTTTCTACATCGAAACTTTAACGAAATTGAAATTTAAAAAAATAAATATTTTTTAGAAAGAAGAAGCTACGTCGGTAGCTTTTTATAATTTAATAATTCTTTATGAGAGTTGAGTTAGCAGCACTTTTTCCTTAAATAATATTTTTTGATAAATCGTACAAGTTTGACAGTGAATTTTTACGTTAATACGAAACGCATCGAAAATTCGAAAACATACCGACATAGTTTTCACCCTTTAGCAGGCAGTATAAAAAAATATAATCATTTTGTGCAATTTTCGATGTAGAAAAGTGTTTTTTCCCGGGCGTCCTTTTTGTATGGGCCGAAAAGCGAAGTCTATCGTCTTAAGGAAGGATTCTTACGTAACCGGTAGAGTTTCACTAAAATTATAGTGTTCTATAACAAATGTATGTATTTTGTTGTATAAAAAAACCGCAAACATTGCAATTCCTGCAGACAAAATAACTGGCGAACATGCGCGACATCATGATGAACACGCGCTGGAAGATGCGAGTGGACGCAAGATTAAAGCCAGGGACACACACGGCGTTATAAGCGCTAGCGTTATTTGGCTTGGCCTATTTCAGCATATTCCTCGCCATGCATTCCTATCGCAAATGTATGGCGAGCGATATTGTGAAGTAGGCCAAGCCAAATAACGCCGGCGCTTTTAACGCTGTGTATGTCCCTGGATTAATGATTCCGCCAGAGTAGCAAGGGAGCCGGATAAACGACCCCGATCGGACCATGCAAACATTAAAATAGACGTCTGTCGTGGTTGACGTTGATCTATTACCGCGAGGGGCACGCCTTACCAACACCCCGACAAACAGTAGTTGTTGCCTGTTGCGCAACTAGCAACACAACACATAGCTAATACGACACTATTTTTACGAAGCTGGCAAGACATAAATAAGTACGAGTACATCATGCAGAACATTTTTTTGGTGTGAAATGTGGTGTACGCAGAGCAATCGCATTTCATTCAAGTTATCAGAAAATTCGACAATTGCTATAATGTTTTGTTTTTACATAAGATTACATTCGTATGCTTTAATGTTTTGTTTTTACACAATATTACATTCGTATGCTATAATGTTTTGTATTTAAATAATATTACATTCGTATGCTATAATATTTTGTTTTTACATAATATTACATTCGTAGGCTATACTGTTTTGTTTTTACATAATATTACATTCGTATGCTATATGGTTTTGTTTTTACATAATATTACATTCGTATGCTATAATGTTTTTTTTACACAATATTACATTCGTGTGCTATAATGTTTTGTTTTTACATAATATTACATTCGTATGCTATAATGTTTTGTTTTTACATAAATACATTCGCACATATCTACATATTTACACAAAGAAATTTAAGCTGTATGGTAAGGAAGTTTTTTGAAGTAAATACTTGTTAACGTACGCTTGACTTGAGGGGTAAACTGATGAATGCGTTACGGAAATTACAGCGTTACGAGGCGGACGATAAACAAATTAAATTAATTTTGAGGATCAGTCCTCACAATCTAATCGTTACAACAATGCTCAATTCCATAGTAATGACCTTTGGAATGGGTGCTGGCATTTATTTTAAACTTTGTTAGAATTAAATCAACAACCCCATTCTAAGCGTAATTCCCATGATAAAATAATCAAATTTTCGTTTAGTTTAACAATCCAAACGAATCTTCAATATAGATTCTTATACACTGATGATTGAAATGGTTTTATTCGATACCAGAAAGAAAATTAGATTAGATTACTAAAGAAGTATTTACTTCAGTCGTATGGTCTAAAGCACACTCGTATTTTTTTTACATTAACTCCCACAGAAGGCCCTGAGGAAAATAATTTCCTTCAGGGCATATGTCATCTAAGATGCTGTGTGAGGAATGTGATACTGGCAGAGAAATGATGAGTAGACTGATTGCCGATCTCTGAGGCATATGTGCGTAAAACTATGTATGACTAAATGAATTCTGGAATACAGAATTACTAGAAAAAGAGACGCACATTTTTAATTTAACACAAAATGTACATATACGGAGATAGAACAAAGAGGCATAAAATTCCTAAAATTACCCGAAGACATTAAAAAAGAAACGTATATTTCGAAAATGAAAATAAAAATCAGGTCATTCTATCTTCGTGGAACATAAAAACAAAAACGTACCTAGGTCTGTAATGTATATCTACATACCGTAGCAACTGTTAAAAATAAAACATTGAATATCATACTACAAGTGGTAAAAATATATATATATATAAAGCATTTTATGTACAGTAAATAAATAAATTTGAGAAAAAAAGTGATTTCTTATAATCAAACTGATATTTTTCAGTTTTGTAAGATTTATATAAAATACAAAATAGAAAAATAAACGTAATAAACATATAAAAGAATACGA
The DNA here is from genome assembly GCA_951813805.1 of Limnephilus auricula. Lineage (NCBI taxonomy): Eukaryota > Metazoa > Arthropoda > Insecta > Trichoptera > Limnephilidae > Limnephilus > Limnephilus auricula. The sequence goes on along the minus strand of OX638391.1, from coordinate 14,660,631 downwards.
GTGTGCTGTAAACCTCACGACTGAAGTAAATACTTCTTTTATAATCTAATCTAATTTTCTTCCTGGCATCGAATAAAACCATTCCAATTATCAGTGTATAAGAATCTATCTTGAAGATTCGTTTGGAATGCTACCAATCATCGTGACAAATCAGTCGTTTCGATGCACTGAGTTCGCACACTCTAAACGAAAATTTGATTCATTTTATTATGGGAATCACGCTTAGAATGGAATTTTTGATTTAATTCTTACTAAGTTTAAAATACAACTTTTTGATGCGGATTCTAGGAGAGCTACGTTTATTCACATTTGCAGCAGGAAATTCAAAAAGTTCCAATCGAAAAAGTGCTAGTTATTAGTTTAGATTTTAAAGTTTAGAATGTGAGAAACAACAATACAACTATTGTCAGCATAAATGCCAGCACCCATTCCAAACGTCATTATTATGTTCGCTGTTTGTTTTTGGGATGTTATGCCGTGTTGCGCTACCTCCTTCATTAGCCAACGTTTCGGACAGCGTTGCAGTGTCCATCATTAGGGCAGATCCGACTGCTTTTGTAGATTGTGAGGAATGAATCTCAAAATTAATTAAAATTTATTATTGTTCGCCTCCGTAACGTTCGTAACGTCCGTAACGTTCGGATATAACGCCTCTCGTAACCCTCTCGCCAGTTTAGCCAGTATTTAAGAAGGATTTACTTCATAAAAATACTTGAATCGGGTTTTGTCAAGTTTGTCAAGAGTACGTATGATATGATCCATGAATGTGAATGAAGCAATGAGTGTGTGCGGGGAGACGTTGTGATAGTTTGTTAGATGGATAATTTTATAAATAAATTTCCTGGTATTAACTTGATGTTCTTCACTTACGTTGTTGTTGTTGTAATATTGATCGGAGTCCGTGTCCCTGTATTTTCCAGTAATCGGCAAACCGATTTGGACCTGGAACGTAAAAAGAACGATGTTAATGTTTCTCCCGGGCATAATGTTTATGTCGTTCCTTCGCGTGTTCTCGAAAACCAATTTAATAAAACTTTTACGGTAATACAACTTAAAAGTATATATATATATATAGCAGACATCTTAAGAGCAGGAAGGTACCAAATGGTTTTTGAAAAGATTTAATTTTTTTATGGTATACTTCACACTAACTTGTTACATTTTTTGTACAATTTATTACATAAGAGATTAACGTAAATGTTTTAATTATAATCACAATATAATTAATGTCACGAAATTTATATATGAAGAATATATAGAAAATCATCCCGCCGGCACTTGAAGTATTTTCCCTATCAGAGTTGTTTGGAATATTTTTTAACACCCTTTAGAAAATAAAACACAAATATGTTTTTGCTTCAAGTCCATTATCTTTGGTACAAAGGGGCTACTAAATTATTACTTCTGGTTTAGGTTATTACGTGAACAAGACACTTAAATTTGTCTATGAAAAAACTGAACTGTAAATTCATTGTCACTGAAATTAAGCATTAAAATTCGATAGAAGTACCATTTAAAATAAAGAATCAAAGAAATCAACTTACCCTTGATTTGGTTTTACTTATTTTCCTTCCCCTACGTCCGGCGACTTGATTGGTGTACAGTAGCAAAACGCCACAAATGATCACCATCGCGAACATCCGCATTTTCGGAGATTTTCAAGAACCTTCGGGAACTTTCAGGAACTTTCAGGAACTTTCAGGAACTTTCGGGAACTTCCAAATCGATTTTAACGATATTGATTGCTTCGGTGAGAACGTACGCACGGCCAAACTGGTGTAAAACCTTCAAGTGTTAGTGTTTGGATATGTTTTGATCGGAGCTCACTCCTGCGCTTAGGATTAAATTGAGCATCCGCCGAAGCGGGCCGGGCACTCTTGTTAAGCACCGACTCCTGGTGCTCAACCTATGTTACTCTGGGGAGAGCTATTCTCACTTTCATTGCCCCAATGTTTTGGGTACCGAATCTTCTAGAAAAAAATTAGGTATTTTTTCCAGGTAGTCTTTACTTAAACGTGGCCTATGTTCCGGGTACTGAATATTCTAGATTAAGCCCATGTTGTTGTGGATGTAACAAAAAAGAGGTTTATTTAGGACTTACCGGGTTCCTACCGAATATTATAAAATAATCTTTTTTAATCTTTTTTATACAGCTGGAAGTTTTTGTGAGTGCCACACATGAGTCCCAATTGCCTGGAACCAGTTGGATTAGAGAATCTTCAATTTGAGTTTGCAATTTGGTGTCGAACGCTGCTTCTGTGAATAATATTTATTTTTAATTTATCATCACAGCCTTTGATTCAGTCTGACACAAACACATTAAAAAAAATAGAAAACATTCATATCAAAGGCAAGGAACTCCTACTATTGAAATGTTATATGAGTAACAGAACACAACAAGTCAAAATTAATCACCATACTAACAAGTCACTGCCGATTACATACGTAGTACCACAAGGAAGCATGCTGAGGCCCGTTTTATTAACTATTTACATAAATGAACTCTGTAGTATGGAAATAGATGGTGAAATAGTTAGTTTTGCGGACGACCAGTTTTACT